>CM073777.1:100117897-100156645 GCA_037158775.1 Hetaerina titia | reverse complement strand
GTGGCAGGATATCAGTTATTGTGAATCACTGCGCGCCGACCGTGTCAGGGAAAAAATGGAATCGACGATCGAATAACGTTACGCGATTACTAAGTTTTGTACTAAACTGAAAAAAATCTCTTGAGGAGACAAACAAAATGATTCGTGAGGCTTACGGGGACTCTGATCTGTCCTACTAACAAGTTTCGAGGTCATTAAAGGCTTTTAAGGAGGGCCGGGAAGAGGTTCACGACCACCAACGCTCCGGGCGGTCGTCAAACAGCAAAGTTGACAACAATGTGGCTCGTGTTCGACAATTTTTGGACTCTGAACGTCGATTGAGTATCAAGATGGCTGCCAACAAACTGAATATGTTGTATATTGTTGTGTTTCGCATTGTCACTGAAGGTTCAGCGATGAGGAAAGTGTGTGCCAAGCTCGTGCCCAAGGTGTTTTCCACAACGCGCTACGAGTTCGCAAATTCCTAGCCAAACACCGGGTGTCAACGCTGCCCCACCCCTTACAGTCCTGACGTCATCCCAGCAGACTTCTTTCTGTTCTCTCGGATTAAGTCAGTCCTGTAAGAAACCCGTTTTTCGTCCATAGAAGCGATCCAATCAGCCATGAGGGAGACCTTGCGAGAGGCCCGGAAGACGCCTTCCAGGTACCGGTACTGGTCATGGCAGTCACTGAAAAAAATGTTTAGAGGCCCAAGGACGCTAAAGACAGTACTTCGTAGAATTTTAAGTGTTTTTGCAAATCTGTACAATAAACTACTTTTAAAATATAATAATTTCATTAATTTCGGAACGCACCCTGTATTTTTGTAATAAAATGTATTAATTCCATCAGCATCTCACGAAGAATCTACTTGGGGTGAAAGCTATTGTTTCACTAACCTACTTAGAGAGGCTATGAGTGAAATCATTGGACGCGCTAAACCTGTTATCACCAACATAAAACCTACGTTCAATTCAAATTTCCGCCGATAAACTTTTCCCGCCCACGGGAAAGTCCTCTATTGTAGTTCATATCATTCGCAAACCGCTCGCCGCAAATTGACGGGCAAACATATTTGTATTTGCCTTTCACCATCAACTCTGATTGGAAACCTTCCCAGTGCTTTAAAGTTTTCACTCCGACTCTTCAATCGACGCATATAACGTAACAACACGAAGTTGTTTCGTGGTTGTGAAACCGAACACCACATGCGCTTTATTTGTAAGCTCTGCCAAAAAAATTAACCCCCGAAGACAAAACCGAATCGAGCGAATTTCAACGTTGAACGCTGAGACGCCAGAGTCATGCTTCCGTGGAGAATGGAATGCCCTCGGTTTGCGGGCGAGGAGGGGGTGAGAGGAATGGCATTCCTTTTCGTGTGCGGAAGATGTTAGAATTGACCTCATTTTCGTTGTCGCGAAACCGCAGCTAAGGTACGATGAACTTCACTGCGGATAAATGAGAGTTCCAGAATTTGGTTCAGCCGGCCTCCATTGTGACGAAATTAATTGGAAAATGGAATCCAGTGGTCTAGGTCAGGACTCATCGAACCAATGACCCTAAGGCAGTTATCCTGTCACTCCCCACACTCCTCTAATGACCCAAATTCAAATATTTCAAATGTGGACCGTGACCTTAATTTCCACTTTGCCTTTAAACTCTCTTGGCGAATTTCGGGTCAAGGCCGTAGCCCCTACTTGCAAGTTATCATTTGCGTCCACCAGTTATGGCGTCGTGCGGACCTAGAGAATAATATGGGAAATTCAAAGAGGCTGCCAAATATCGGGCCTTGATAAAATTCTATCAAATAATCTCCATATATAAACTACTACACTACCCCGCAAGATTGGTGCTGGGGAAAACTCGCCATTTATGCATGCGTGTGAGATTAGACCGAAATAAGAATTCATACTTGCTCATGTGCCAACATTCATTAACATCTACATATTCCAGTACTCATCTACATCATTCAGTGACGGAGGCATTCGAGCTGATCTTAAAAGCTAGTTTTTTAATTAAATGTTCAGGAGTGATCCCATTTGGTTTGGTTATGATTGCAACAATGGACCGGTCCTCTCTCTTCTTCTAGTAATCCTATCTTTCTATGATTCGCGGGGCGATCATAATTCCCTTGGGGAGACGAGGGACTTTTGGTCTTCTCTCTATTAGTATCGATCTCATCTGCTCTCTCTGTGACTCAATGGGCTTACGTCCTGATTCCTCCATCATGCTTACTCTTTTACAATCTTAAAATTCGAGCGGATATTCTTTTAACTTTTTTCAGTTCCTCAAATAACGTTTTCTCCTTTGGATCTCGAATACTTGCAGTATATTGTAAATATGATCCAGCTTAAACAAAGTAGTATCTTTTTATTTTTTCATAATATTTTGGATGTTATTCTACCTAAAACATGCATTCAGTGTTTTACATACGCGATACACTACCAACAATATACCAGTCGGAATTCACACACCTTCTTATATGTTTATATAGTCCGCGATATTTTTCGAATATTCTAACAAGATACACCATCTGCTCGTTCACTTCTTCCACAGTTTATATCCAATAAAGAATTGTTCTTTCCGTTTCCCTTGTCACACACAACTCTCGTTTTTGAGGCATGCAGTTAGCCTCAATTTCGTCCTCTCTGTTCCTTCCATAAATCTTCTCGGAGCAGAGCCATTTGGCCCTCCGCCAGCACCCTCGGCTTACGGAAAAGAATGTATAGTCATTTGCATACATCCCCAATCATTGCATCTGCTTATTTATTTATCTATTTAGTCAAAAAAACAGCATCGTGCCAATAATATCGGGCATATGACAAAGGAAAAACGAGTTAAAATAATAAAAACTTAAAGCATAAAAACGAAGTTGACAAAATAAAATAACCAAAAACGAAAGCACCAAATAAAAGAAGTTCAGTTTACATACAAGGTGAAAACTAATGCACGCATGCTCGTAGACCACAATCAAAAATACCTTGAGAAGCACTCCTGGTGGCATGTGGAAGTAACATTCCCCCTCAATACGCATGCGCAGGTTTGAGGTCGTGACATTCATCCAGTGTATTTTGAGAAGCGGAAGTATGGAGACGAGTTGTAGTGCTATGTCAACGCGAGTTAAACAGCGTGCTGATGTCGAATTTTTAACTGCTGAAAAAGTGACCCCTACTGAGATTAATTAGAGGTTGTTTATGGTTACGATGCTGTTGATAGGGCAACTATAAATCGATGGGTGTTAAAATTTCGTGGTTGCGAGCCTGGAAAATCCGTAATTGCTGATGAAACACGTAGCGAACGTTCGTCCATGGCCACAGGCGATAAACATCGCAAACTCGTCGAAGATTTGATTCAAAATGACCGGTTAAATCACTCAAAAGCGTAACGCAAGCCATATTGGAATATCCAAGGAACATGTCGGCTTCATTATTGAGCAATTGAGATGCCGTAAAATCTGTGCACGACGGGTACCACTCCGTCTCACAGACGAAAACAAACAAAACCTTCCTTATTCCTCCAATCTCGCGCCTTGCGAGTTTTATTTTATTGCCCAACTCAAGAGACACCTCAAGGCTAATCATTACACCTCGGACGATGAAGGTGAAGGCAGCTGTCAATAAGTCCTGGATTCGAGAAAAGCCGGAAGAGTTTGACAGTGACGGAATGGAAAACACTTGTTACACGTTGGGAGAAATGTATTAACCTTAACGGTGACTATGTTAAAAAATATATAAAATAATTTGAAACTTAAGAATTGTACTTTAATGTGCCTTTTGTCCGATCTTGCTATTTGTTTTTGAATGCAGTCTACAAGCATGTGTGCATTAGTTTTCAGCCTACCCTCGTACATGAGGGAGACAAAATGTTGAGTGAAGAACGTGATTCGAAGGAGATCAGGAGGGGGAGCAAGAGCACGGCAGGGATGGGGTGTTTGGAACGGGTCGACAGTGACAGGGAGTCTTCATTGCATTACAGGCCAATGCTCGAAGTCTCCAAGATGAATGAGCGCGTTTTGTGTGATTGAGAGGGGACATCCAAGCGCTTCGTACGGCACTCGTAGAGAGGGAGAAGGAATGAAGTTCAGATGTCCTATAATTACCGTTGACATTTTTAAGAAAAACTTCACATAATTCATTGCAGAGCACTCAGTAAGGGAGCAAATGTCGAGAGAATACCTGTTATGATCCAGAGAGAAGTAACGGAAGAGTATATGAAAGATGGCGAATGACGGAGAGAAAGTAATTAAATGATCAAGTACGAGTTTGAGAGATTTGGCCCAAATTTGAGCGCAGTACGAATCGAGGAGAGGACAAACACAGGCATATGAAAAAGTGCGGAGAGCTGGAAAATAACGCACACTTCCCCGTGCTGGCATATTAGGAACGCCAGTGGCACAGTTTTAGAGGAAATGCTTTTTATGTGATCACTAAAGTAAAATTTAGTGTCAAAGATGACATGCAAGTCTTTTTTTAGTTTTGACTGCTGGAATTTTCTGACTATAAACGTGATAATCATAAGCTTTGAGTGAAATAAGGAGAGTGAACGAAAGAATATTTGTTCTCGCAGGATTAATTTTTGGGCACCAATCATAGGGTCATTCAGCAATTCCGGGAAGCATTCCGTCTCTCACGAACAAAAGAAACAGCCACGGCGGTTGCTTGTCTCAATCGCCGCCTGATTTCCAACTAGTGGCCTCTTTTTGCTCGCAACTCTCATTAATCGCTTTCAACAACTGCGCTCGTATTCACCCAAAACCTCAGCAGCTTTCCTCTGCCGGCCACATTACATGCCTCCTCCTCCAAATCAATACCAATCTCCTTTGCACGCGTCAACGCTCCCATCGAACACTTGACGAAGTGCAAACAGATGATCCGCACATCTCCCCCGATCCCCATTTCAAAGCCACATCGAATCCCAGGACTTCGCATAATGCAACCACGGTGCTTTTTCAATGGATTCTAGGACTTGGAAGCCTGTAAGTCCTAAATCTACAAATTCTTACATTCTAACTTACGCTCACTTTCTTAATTCAAAGGTGAAATATTCGCATTCTTCCAAATCATTTGAAACAGCTAAAGTTTGCGAGCACAAGTTTAACAATTTTCAGAGTAATCATTGCCTTATAGTAGTTTTTAGGAGAAGCGATCGACAGCTGAGGTCATTTGCGCCATTAGGGATGGACAGGAGAGGATGAAAGGGTGGAGAGAAACCCGGCGTCGGCATTAGCCTACTCTAATAACTAAAGGCGCCAAGGTGTCCGCAGGTTAACGTCCCATCCGACGGACTTCTTATTCACTCAAAGTGCTCCCCAAAAAGCACCTCAAGTAGGAATCGGAATACCGCTACAAAATATTCGTTGTCTCCAGGATTTGAACCCGGCCCCTTCTCGCTGAGAAGCCTGTGCGTTAGCCACCGCACCATCCCGATCCCCATCATTGACCTGCCTTGGCAAAAAATTGTGATACGCGGCTTTCCTCCCCGCTAGCTTCACAGATTTCCTATTTTTCACAATCTATGCCACTGGTAAGTAATTCCTCTAAACACTACCTACTGCACCAGCCAACAGCGTATCCATCACAGGTAATCTAAACTTCTCCAGCTTTCACTCAAATCTCATATTGCTTGCTCAATTAGTTGTGAATTTATCAATCCTTTATGAAGGTACGAGGTCGGTAAATTAAGTAATGGGACTGGTAACGTAGTGTTTGATCTGGCAATAGTGGAGACGCTGGGCTTGGAAGGGCGGCAGGAGAACATGTGATCCGCCTTCAGTGCGGGTTTGAACTCGCCCGAGTCATTTCGTTGTCCGTAGCAATTTCTTTGTGAAACATTTATTCTATTGTGTTCTACGAGGTTTTTAAATTAAGTAAAGAGACAGATTTTTTCATTCAAATAGAATTACAATTTTATATTGTCACCCTCAAAATAACTTCCTTCTGAAGATACGCAGCGCTGCTTTGTCAAGGGCCAAGATTTTTCGGTGGTTTAAGGCATTTTCAGAAGGACGAGAGTCAATAGAAGATGAACCACAAAGCGGATGATCTTAATCTTCAAGAACCGATGAAAATGTCGACAGAATCCGGGGTCATGTGCGTTCAGATCGTCGGTTGACAGTCAAAATGATCGGGGAAGAATTGATTTGACTCGCACTACCATTCATCAGATTTTGACAAATGAATTTGGGATCCAAAAAATCTGCACAAAAATGGTTCCAAAAAATCTTTCACAAGATCAAAAGGATCAGTAGTTTTTAACCAGTATAAACATTCCCGTGGCTCTTCGGCCTCTTTATTCGCCTGAATTGAGTCCTTGTGACTTTTTTCTCTTCCCGAAGTTGAAAAATCGCCTCAAGGGAACTCATTTTGGGACAGTCAATAATATTCAAACGGCTGTAAGCAACCAGCTATTCCAGTATCGGAGTTCCAGCACTGCTATGAGGAATGGAAGAACCGTTTCCAGCGCTGTGAGGCTTCAGGAGGAAGTTATATTGAGGGAGAAAATATAACATTGTAATTCTATATTGATGAAAAAAATTTTTAAATCAGTTATTATTATAAGGTAATCCACCAATTAAGGTAGGTTTTTGGATGGACAAAACTATCAAATAAATATTTCGTAAATCCAAACAAAACACAACCCAGCAGCATACTCTATATCAGGTCCCTCTTCATCTCTGTGTACTTCTTTCCTCCCTTCATCCCGTCCAACATCCCTATCCTGTTCCTGCCCTTTCCTCTTTTTCCTAACATACTCCCCTCAATTACCGTCTTCAACATCCCACTATTGCCGATTAATACGCCCTTCATCCATCTTTCCTGCCTCCATAGGATTTCTCTCAACAAACCCCTCTCCTCACCCACCATCTCCAGTACTTCCTCATTTGTTTTCCTTTCGGTCCATTTCACCTTCTCCATTCTTCTCCACACCAACATTTCAAAACCCTCCAATCTACGTCTATCCTCTTACTTCAGTTTCCGCGCCTTACATAGCTACGCTCCATATCAATGTTTTAACAAGTCTTGTCTTAACAACCCTACTTAACGTCCCCGTCATCAACTCCCTTCCTTGAGAAAGCCCCCTTGACTAGCGTAATTCTTCTCCCTACGTCCCTACTACTTAACCGTGTTGGTTCAAAACACTTCCGAGATACGTAAACTGTTCTACCTACTCTATTTTTCCCCTCCTATTTTAATGTTTAGCTTAGCCTTTTTATTTCTGGAAAATTGCATAACCTTTGTTTTATTAACATTGATTCTCATCCCATATCTATCGCACTGAACCTCCAGTTCACTCAGCAATGCTTGCAACCCCTTGGCTGACTGAGCAACTAATGCTTGGTCATCAGCAAACCTAACCGATTTTACAAATTCCCCTCCGACTTTCATCCCTACCTCCAATTATTCCCAAGCCTCTTGAATCATTTCCTCCACATATACGTTGAACAGCACCGGTGACAATGGGTAACCCTGTCTTACCCCTCTTCCTAACACTGCCCAACCGGACCCTCTGTTCTCCACTCACATCTGAGCAGTCTAAGACATGTACAGGTTGCAGATCAGTCTCCTATCCCTCCAATCCACTCCTATTTTCTGCAATACACGCATTAGTTTTTCCCAATTCAACCTATCAAATGCATTTTCGAAATCTACGAAAGAGGCAAATACGTACTGATTTTATTCTATATTCCTCTCGATTAGTGATCTCATTACTGCAATGGCATCATGCGTACCTCATCCTTTCATAAACCCAAACTGATCATCACCTAAGTAATCATTTTCCCTACTCTCTAACCTTATGTTGATGATCCGGAGAATAACTTTAGCTCCGTGGGATATCAAACTTATTGAGAATTTTAAGCGAGAAATGGAAAGGAGTTGATGTTTTAGTCCTATACGAGGTGAGATGGAAGGATAGCTGGGATTACTGAAGAGATAATTATAGAATAATATACAGCGGTGGGGACGAGACCCAACGAGGGGTTGCCTTAATAATGAAGGAGAGGTTCAGTAGGGATATTAAGAAAAGACCTGTAAAAACTCTGATATGCAGTGTAGCTATGTACGGCGCGGAAACGTGGTCGTTGAAGCAGGAGGATAGACGTAGATTGGAGGCTTTTGAAATGTGGGTGTGGAGAAGAATGGAGAAGGTGATATGGACCGAAAGGAAAACAAATGAGGGAGTACTGGAGATGGTGGGTGAGGAGGGGGGTTTGTTGAGAGAAATCCTATGAAGGCAGGAAAAATGGATGAAAGGCGTATTGATCAGCAATAGTGGGATGTTGAAGAAGGTAATAGAGGGGAGAATGTTGGGCAAGCAAGGAAAGGGCAGGAACAGAATAGGGATGTTGGACGGGATGAAGGAAGGAAAGAAGTACACAGAGATGAAGAGGGACCTGATGTAGATTAGGTTGCTGGATTGGGTTTTGTTTGATAGTTTTGTCCATCAAAAAACCTACCTTAACCAGTAGATTACTTAAAAAAATTCTCAAATTTACATATCCTCAGCATTGTCCTGACGTTCCATATTCCTATTCTAACTACTTTCGTCTTCTTCTGCCCTGCTGCTGTTATTTCTCCCCTCCAAGGGTTTCCTGGGATGACGACCGCGGAAGCCTAGCCTCCCCCGCTGCCGGGCAGGACACACGGCCGCTTGGGCCGAGTCCCGCAGTTGCCAGGACTCAATTTTTCTATACTATCCATCGATATAATCTTGGGAATAATAATTGAGGTGGTTTCCCGTTGCCTTCCTCAATTGTGTTTTTAACGTGACACCATCACTTAAGGGCCACCCCACTGGGGTCAGATGCCTTTGCAGCCGTCTCAATGAGGAACAGACGCTGCGTGGACTACCTTTCGTCTGGCTCCTAACCTTCGACCTATCTGGAATGGGTAACCTACCGGGGGCAATTATTATTACTCCCGCCAGCACAGCTCTAGGGGTCATCGGAACGCACAAGCCCTTCCACCACGTCAAGAAAAATCAGTCTCATTGCTTAATTTACCGATTTCGCACAACAACCTACGGAGGATGAAAGAAAATGTTAATATAACATTGGTCTTCTCCCGTACATTACTTCTGATGTCATATGCGTAGAAAGCACGAGACCAAAGAACCGATAAACAAACACTCCTTCCAATAATTCTTATCAAAGAGAGCTTCGCTGACCTGTTGAGTCGCACATCCCAACGGGAGGAATGGAATATCCTTCCAAGGGACCTAAAATACTGACCCATTCACTCGCTATACCAGTGATCGTCAATGATTTCAAAAAGCTCGTAGCAGATTGTCACTAGGCCTTCCCTAAAGACAGCTCATGAAGAAAGGAAGTTATTTTCGAGGAAATGAAAGAAAGCGCCAATATTTAAAATCCAGCGGTCGAAAAAGGGTCACATGAAGAACTCAGGGCCATCCTGACTCCAAAAAATCCATTACCCGAAATAAATGTCATTGTTCCAAAAACCAACGGGAGGAATACATCAGTAGTTTAGAAAAAGAGACCTATGTCATGATATACGAATAACGCATCTCACCAAAAGACATAATCAATCTACGATAAATCCCTACGTGAAGTAATATTAAGACTGCATATGGGGAGACACCAAAACTTACACACATGAATTCGATAAAAAAATCCACATTTTTTTAGTTGGCCTAAAGCAGACAAAGACAAAATCCATTCACTGTCCGCTCCAACCCAACTCCTCCATTGGTGCAACAACATTCACTCGGGATTAATGGGATATTCTATTCCACAAATGCAAATCCATCACTTTTAGTAACAAGGTAAATGGAAACAAAAGGGACTACAAATTCTCGGAAAATGTTATTCCTAGAAGTGATAGCTGTAAATACTCAGGTGCATATTTTACCAAGGATTTAAGGAACGTGGAATGCATCGCTATGAAAGCTTCCAAAACTCTGCATTGGGTGATGAGAAACCTGAAAGGGAGCACTAGAGCAGCTAAGGTAAAGGCGTACGAGACCCTGGTAGGACCAGTTTTAGAGTACTCTTCACTTGTATGGGACCCGCACGAAGGAAGACATTTTACAAAACTGGAGAGGGTGCAAAGAAAGGCTGCCAATAGATGTGTACTGGGGAAGCATAGGAGGATGGAGAGTGTGACTGAAATGTTGAAAACGCTGTGCTGGGAACCTATACAGAGTAGAAGGAAAATAAGCAGACTTCTTTGTAGATTGTTCCGCATTCTGAAGGGAGAGAAATCTTGGGAAGCAGAACTAGGGAAAGAGATGGGAAATTCAAATTTCATAGGGAGAAATGATCAAAAATTCAAGGTAAAATTCGGGGCATAAGGAACGAAAACAAATCCATTTCTTAATAAAACATTTGTTGATTGGAACACCTTACTTGCAAAACTATTCGAGCCCTTTCCTAACAGGGTAAATACTTTTAAGAAAAGGCGTAAACAATTTATGTAATAATTTGATTGATGTGTCGTGTAAAATTGTATGTGACAGATAAAACAGTTTATGGCGTAACTTGGTGGAAAATCTTCATATTGGCATTTGAAAATTAAACAACTTGGTTTTGCCACTTAATTTTTTTTTATTCTCACGACCTAGCTTTCGTTATGGTTTAACACTTGATGATGTTATGCCATAACGAAACCTATGTCGTGAGGATTAAAAAAATTTAAGTGGCAAAGCCAAGTTGTTTAATTTTCAAATGTATGTGACAGCTTAGTCGTTTATTTTCTTTCTTGTTGATTGGGAAAATGATGTTAATGAGATGGGGATTTTCTTTTTTTGTGCTAACGTTTTGTGTTTGGAAGTTCTCTTTAAGTGTTTTTTTTTATTGACTGATTTTATTTTTTATCTTTTTGATACTGATTAGTGTCATGATATGTCATGTTATTTTTCCGAGGTAAGTTTGATTGTAATACTTTGGACTTGTGTTCCACCTGACATTCTCTATCTACACGTGTGAGTTTTAATAATAATAATTTCCACCAAATATGGAATCAGAAACTCATTCCAACTTATGGCATACTGTCGGAAATTGAATATATCAATTTAATTATGTTTTAAATAACTTTTAAATTTTATCTCCAAATTATTTTCCAGTTTATTTGTGCCTGGCAGCTAAAATGGACAGACGTCTGTTCTACCCTCATCCTATCTACTTGCTCCTAATCTTTGACCTTGCGCAAGAGTGTGGGCTCCTTGGTCTTTTTGGTGGGCAACAGTGATTCTTTGGCGTGGGGCCACACTGATGTAAGCAAATGTCAGGTCAATACACTGCCGGGGCAATTTTGATGAAATTACTACGAGGGCCACATCGTTCTCAGACCAACATTTATTGGCACCTCGCAGCTTGGGAAATCCGATTTGAATGTGCGCAAATAATTAAACAATCCCCTCGAATCTATGAAAGAAGAGAATGATGCAGGGGTGAGCAAAGAGTACGCGGAAGAAGTCTGTAATCTTTATTAAGGCGGCCAATCCGTTTTGAACCTTCATTCAGAGGAAGAATGATGCCGAATGATGAAAATACTTTTAATAAAGAGATTAAATTTTGAACCGTTTATGCTGGGAGCAACAGTTGCCAGTGGATTAGGTGCTGTGGAGCTTGCTGCCTCTCCCGCACGCCCCAATCCTCACGACGGTGTTCCCAGATATCTGCGTGCGCCTCTCTCGCTCCCTTTGGGCCGTGCGGTCGCATTAACGGTGTTTCGAGTCCCGGCGGCGAGGGATTCTTTGCGGGAGGCTGGAGCCGCGTCGAAAAAATGCTGCAGGATCCCTCGCCGGAATTAAGGGCTCCTTGAGGTCTCGGCACATAATTGCTGTGCCCTCTATTGTGGGAGGACGCCCTATGTGCAAACCATTGCAACTTGCTAAATCAGGCATTGCACAATATGACATGTAATGTTTGTGGGATGAGAAGGTTTTTCATCCTCGAAATAATGGGCAGGCATATTCATGCGAAAATTTCCAACATGAATAGGAGAAACTACTCACTCAGTTATTTCCTCTAAATGTTACATTCAACAAAAAAGGAGACACATTTTTAATAAATGGACTAATGACCGCATGTGCTGTTTAAAATATTTAAAAAAACTCCAAGAGCAAGGCCTGCGTTCCAAAATATTCCTCAAGAAATATTATAACCGCCTTCTAGGCATCTAGTATATCTGGAGATCGAAACGCCATGGAGATAAATCCCCCGCGCTACTCAATATTTGTGGTCAGAGGGATTTACTCAAGAAAACTGTGGTCATGATAGGTGATATAAATTAAAGGAGCTACGGTCGTGAAGCACTGAAAACGAGATAGCGTTAACAAAACGTTTTGTTATTTCTGTGTGATTGGCGGGTTCCTGGCATAGGAGGAATCCTTGCAAAGCCTTGCGTGCGTACGAGTGAATGTGTGCGATTCACACAGTGTTGATACTCCACCCGAGTGATTGAACGACTGCGTGTTTACGTAAGTCATTCTATGTTTCTGTTTAATTGGTGAGTCCCTAGCATAGGAGGAATCCTGGTAAACCCTGAACGTGTGAGTACTTGGAAATCGCAAAGGTCCCTGTTTTCGAACACACCTGAGTGATTCCTACTAGAATGGATGTACGCATGCGCGAGAGCATGCGTACATCCATTTTATGATTTTGTTTTTACCTGGGTGATTGGCGGGTCACTGCCATAGGAGGGATCCTTATAAACCCTGACCGAGTGAGTGAGTGCGATTCACAACCCGAGTGATTGAGTGACTGTGTGTTAACGTAATTCGTTTCTGTTTCGCTACATCCGTTTTATAATTTCGCATTCATCTGTGTGATTGACGGGTCACTGACATAGGAGGGATCCTTGTAAACCCTGGGAGTGTGTGTATGAATGTGATTCACGAGAGTGACTGTTTTTCCTTAACACACCCTAAAGATCAAGTAGTTGTAAGTTTATTTTATTTTTTATTATTAATTTTGCCTTTTGTGTGTGATTGACGCATACGTGGGTCACTGTTTCTCAAACACCCAAGTGAACTAGTGTGTTCCTTATTTCTCCCCTTACTTGTAACCTTGTTTTATCCCCCCCCTCTAAACATATAGTGCCAATCAAATTTATGGTCTCGGCTATCTCGTTTTCAATGATAGATAATAATTATCATCATTGTCATATATATCTACGAGTCTTTGAATAATTCGCGGGTAAACCGTGGAAACAACACCTGACTCCACTTTTCCAGGGTGACCCCTTCACATCCACTTTGTGATTTGTTTTCCTCCCTTTTCAAGCACATTATGTCGTGCTATTCTGTGGCTGCACATTTAAGCTCCTCGATTGGTTGTTCTCCTTTTAGTCTATCGCACATTTTCTCACGCTCTTCATCTCTCCTCGTCTGGTGTTTTCCGTCAATGTCAAGTCCAACACAAAACACAAATATCACCAATAATATCCTCACAACGCACTGAGTAGTAAGAAATGTTTCATGATATCAGCGCTCTCGCCGTTAACGGATTTGGAAGTAACACCGCGTTGACACCACGCTGGTTTTTTTATTCGAAGAGGATTTGCTCCGATCACCATTTAGGAAATTAACTAGATGAATTATTCATGACTACAATCTTTGCGACCCCTTTAATTCTCCTCCGTCAACTCAAACTTTCTTATACTCACGACATAAATGGTCTGTAGAATAAATGCGCGCAAACTGGTGAAATCTGGCGGCCATGACTCGGACTATAGCCCCGCCCACTAGCGTTGCCTGAGACCCAATGAGCCGTCTGTGCTTGGCGGATCGTCGAGCTGTGCGTGTGGTGCCAGTTACGTTAGTTTCTGTTGTCCTTGTTTTTACTGTTCATCGAAAATGGAAATTGACGAAGTCACGGAGCAACGAATCAATATCATGTTTTTTGGTGAAGTGGGATAAAAGTCATCAAGAAATTACTGAAATACTGAATGCTGTTTAGGGTGATAATGCTATGAAGATAAAATCGGTTTTCAAGTGGATTGAGCGTTTTGAAAATTGCCGATAAGACGTCACGGATGATGCAAGGCCGGAACGACCTTGAACCACCTGTGTTGACGACAACATTAATCGTGTGCGGTACCTGTCCTTACCGTCGAAAAACTGTCCGAATGATAACTGATTGACTGAATTTAGGAAAATCAACATTGTGGTTCAGCATTGATTGTTCGCCGATTTCTGGCAAAAATTTCATCACCATCCTTGATCATCCTCCTTATTCGCCAGATCTCGCCCCCTGCGACTTTTTCCTATTTCCAAAATGCAAAAATGTGGTGAGAGGAAGTCACTGGGAATATTTGGGCACAATAAAGCAAGAAACGACGAGAATAGTAAAAATCCTAACTGCCGAAGACTTCCAAATGTGCTTTCATCAGTGGAAATGAAGATGGAATAAGTGTACAGCAACGAATGGAGAGTACTTTAAACAGGGGACAACAAAATCGATGTAGACTATATTTTGCAAAATAAAGTTTTTATGGCCTCAGTTCGCGTCAAGTCCAAGTCATTGGACAAACATCGTAATGGCTGACATTAAAGACATAGAATCTACAAACATTAAGCTTCCCAACTGCGAAATTTGTGCGCCAATATTTTGAATGCAAGTAACTTCAAAAATCAATAGAGGACACCCCTCCACAGAATTCAATTCTTTACATCTGGACTTTAGAATGGACCAATTCAGGGGCCACAGCACCCTTTGAGATAATCAATGGAGCATTTTAATATTCATCCGGTCAGTATAAACTGAAGGTCAAATGATGCGCGTTTCACTGCGTAGAATTTAAAACTTTTAGCACTTCCCCTCCAAGATGCCTTCCCCTGAAGTGTGTCTCTCGAATTCTGAAGAGCGTCATGGTGCCAAATACGTAAGCGTCCTCCCATGATTCACAGCACGTGACCTTTGACATTAAGGCTTATTCGCTGCGACAACCGCGTTTCCTGGAATGGTGAAACCTGTGTGAATTTCGTGAAAAGAACTCATTAGTTACTCGATTTTAAAATAATCTCTGGACTGTATTAGGTTCCGCAACGAATGGTAACAGTATTCATGGAGGTGGGCATTATTCGCCGGGAAGGCCTACCCTGGTGGAAATCACTCATCTACATCTGTATCTAGATATCGAGAGATATACCTTGAAATCTCACAGTAGGTATTGTTACATTGGATTTTACTCAGGGTATTAGAACCTTAGTTCTGATATTTATGATCCCTAGAATAGCTACTGATACCAAGGTATAAGATTTTTCTTGTTCTAAGCAGAAGTGTGCGGTCTTCTGACCCGGCCAATTTCGGTCAAATATTTCAAACTATTTGCTTCTATTTAGTCTACATAAGTTGCCAATGAAGGAATAATTATGGTCCAGAGGGAAGGCAGAATATAAGATAAAACACCCTAGAACAGAATCAGCAAACACGCACAGTGTAATTCACTTTATTAGAAAATAGAGGCAAATAAATTTTACATGATTACTATAAAATGAGAAGGAAGATTCGAAAAAATGGAATCATTAGTAAGATTTTAGTTTAAACTAAGTATGGTAGAGACATCAGGCCAGCAAGCTTAGACATGGAAAGACAATATGACGTTGACGAGAATACAAGTAGATTAGGTCCAGGCTCACTCGAAGGTGAGGTAGAATAGGCATTAAGGGAGATGAAATCAAATACGGCCGCGGTGGTAGGCGGCATCCCCTCGGAACTGTGAGGGTAGGCTGACACAACTAATGCACACATGCTTGTAGATCACAAACAAAATTACCTTGAGAAGCACTCCTTGTGGCATGTGGAAGTAATATTCCCCTCAACACGCGTTTGAGGTCGTTACTTGAGAAGATCCAGTGTATTTTGAGAAGCGAAAGTATAGAGTTGGGGACCCTTGGGGTGTCTCTTGAGTTGAGGAAAAAAATAAAAATCGCGAGGCACAAGATCGGGGGAGTAAGGAGGGTTTTGTTTGTCCTCGTCTGAGATGGCGTGGTACGAAACGGCCACGAAATTTTACCGCCCATCGATTTACAGTGGATCTATGAACAGCATCGTTAGCATAAACAACCTTTAAACGACGATGAATCACAGTAGGAGTCACTTTTTTACATCTACATAAATACCCTGGGAACCACCAAAAAGGTGTGTGGCAGGGGGTGTAGCACCATGTAGCACTTTTTCAAAAGTTCAAAATCAGAACTAAAATGCTATAATTTCAGAGTGTAAAAAACATTCGCCTCCTTCGGGTCCGGTCAAGGCGAATGTCCTTATATCCTGATATATATCCTAATTTCCCAATAAATCCTCCGGATCCGAATAAATACCCGCTCGTATATCTCAGGATCTAGCTTCGGTAATTGCGCCGCATCTAGAAATCATATTTAAGACGTCGCTGGTAGATCACAAGATTCCCAGAGATTAGAAAACGGCTTATGTAACATCAATATTTAAAAATGAAGACATAAAGAAACCGAGCAATTACAGACCTATTTTCCAAACATCCATTTCATGCAAGTTCATGGAACATACAGTTCCTAATGTGATAGTGAGACACCTCGATAATCAAGAGTTATTGATGAATAACTATCACGTTTTCCGAAAGGGTAGATCCTACGAGACACAACTTGCGCTTTCGGTTGATGATATTCTGATATCGGGAGAGAGATCTGTATCAGTGGACGCGATTTCTAGATTTGAAGAAAGGTTTGGACAAATTAGCTCATAATAAACTATTCATAAAGCTAGAAGCATATGCCATGGATAAAAATATCCTGGGCTGGACTAAAGACTTTTTAAAAGGTAGGGTACAAAAAAGTAGTTTTAGATGGAGTTACCTCAAATGCAGTAGAAGTTACTTCGGGTATTCCCCAGGGAATTGTTTTCGGGCCTCTTTTATTGCTAATTTACGTTGACAACATTCACTCCGTAGTCACCAGTAAGATCCGTTTAATCGCCGACGATGCAGTGGTTTTCGGAATCCTGAAGACACAGCAGCTTTATCAGATGGCCTTGATGCTATAACAACACTGGTGAGGCATTTGGCAATTAGAATTAAACTTAGTGTTCAATTTTTGGAAAAAGAGCAATTCCCTCCCGAAATCCTACTGCATTGGGAACAGAGAATGGAATATGTAGACTCAATTAAATACCTAGGCGTTATTACCCTCACTCATGATCTCTCCTGGGTGAAACACATACTAGGGGGAATATGTGGACAAGTTAACAAAAAATTGGCATTTTTTGGAATAGTACTTGATAAATGTGATGAAAAGGTCAAATTGAAATGTTATCTATCGTTTATTAGACCTCATTTAGAATATTACTGCTAGTGTATGGGATCCCAACGAAGTTGGATTAATTACCGAATTGGATCGGGTGCCGCGTATAGGAGCTAGATTTGTAAAACGTTGTTATGATAAACTTATTAGCGTATCCAAAATATTAGAGGAGATAGGCTGGGAATCATTTAATGGAGCAAAGGTTAAATTACAGATTGAATCTCTTGCATAAATTGGAAGGACGTTTCTTTATGTACTGATGTTGAAAATATATTATTACTCCGATTGTACTGCGGTAGGAGAGATCATGTTAATAAAATTAGAGAGATTAATTGTAGAGCAGATATACTGAAGATGTCATTTTCCCACGAACGATAAGGGATCAGAATAGCATTGTCCAAAGTGGGTAGGGTCATATTCCGGTCAAAATTAGTCTGGTGTGTGTTCACCCCCTGCCACACACCCTATCTGTGGCTTGCAGGGTACTAAAATGAAAAAAAACAACCTTTTAAATTTTCCCGAATTACTCCAGGTGCCCTTGTGGCTGTATTTTTAAACCTAATATACATAACGGGACCTATACAATTTAGCAATTTTAGACAGACTTGGCTAATTTGTCAGGCATCTTCTACAATTTATGAAACATTCTTTCATTGATGACTGTGACTAGTTCTTTGTGTCACCCCAAAAGGGAATTTCTAAATCTGAAAAGAATGTTCGTGTCTTAAAACTGCCTTAGAGTTTGACTATCTATTCACTTCATTTCTTTTTTCTTCACATTGTACATTTCACCAATTCTATTTGTGGATATTTTTCTTACAAATCGAAGTCAGTCGAAGTAAAAAAGAAAGCTTCCGAGCACCTACTCCCTTAGAATTGGGAAAAAACAGCAGTGGCTGTCAATTGTAGTTCCGTCTTGGACGAACACGCTTCATGAAATAATGCAAAACGATGTATTCATCTAAAGCGACAAATAAACCCTTAATATGCACGAGAAAGGTTTCGAGCTGAAATACTTAATGCAGCACTCAAACGAATGAGGAACTTTATCTATCTCAACCCGGAGTTCATATGATTCGCCATAAAAGCAGTACTGACCATCTTTTGCCGGGAAAACTAGTTCAATTATTCAATTGATCATAATTATTAATTATTTTAAATGACAGTTATTACCTTCGACAGATTTCTGTTGTTATAATTGCTAAAACACACGACGGTTTAACTCGTCTAACATATTTTTCATCGAATCTTTCGTTTCAGAGTCAACAAAGTTTTACAGTTTTTACCACAACTTGCACATATGCCGCAAAACAAATTCTTGAAACCCTTAAGAATATCCATGGTTTTCTTTCTTAGAACGTGCGAGCCTTGACGATTGCGTAACAAAACAGCTGACTCGCAGAAAGCGACCATCAGGCTTCCAGCCCCGAAAACCATTTTTTTAATGAAATTCAGCTAAAATCACTTGAGGTGAATTTTTTTCTACACACAACATAAAACAAATGTGCTAAAGCTGCACGTAAGGGTAGCTAAATCTCGGTTTTAATTATAAGACGGCATTAAATGATGCTTGAGGCGTTCTTTTTGAAGTGCGCCCCTGATAACGCTCACACGATTCGCTCGAAGGTCATTCCGACGAATATCAGCAGAAATATAAGGAACATATAGCACATGAATTACTCAAAATATTTGAATACCACTACCAAAGTGATTTACACTTGGACACTATTTAATAATCACATTAAAATAAAATTTCCCCAAAATATACTTTGAATTTAACGAAAATTGAGGACACCCCCTATGCACGTCCACTAAATAATGTTCTTGTGACTATTATCTACCTCAATACCGTTTTTCAGCTGTGCATAGCCATATTTCCTAAATATTCAAGAGTCAAGCAAGTTTTTTTCATTATAATCAGAAAACATTATATAAAATATTTATGAAAATAATTTTTTTACATCTCTCTTAAAAAATTTTTGAACTTGCGAGAAATCTCTGACTTTTCCCTGATACGTACGGGATACGGTCGCGGCGATCTCCTTGAATGCTCCCTGGTCTTCCCAGACGCTGGCTGCCCTTCGGATAGTGGTGGGGCGATTAAGAGTCAAGTAGCCAGCCCACCGGACGCTGATTGAGGTCATGCCTTGGTGATCCCTTTCGAAAAAGTCAGTTCATAGCATTGCTGTGCTTTCTTCTGCTCTCTGCCTGCGTGTGCCATTCGGAGCGGCATGCGAGGGCGAGTAGGCTGAAAACCAATGCACACACGCTTGTAGACCACAAACAAAATGACCTTCGGAAGCACCCCTGGTGGCATGTGGAATTAACATCCCTCTTCAACACGCATGCGCAGGTTTGAGGTCGTTACATTCATCCAGTGCATTTTGAGATGCGTAAGTATGGAGACGTGTTCTAGTATTATGTCAACTCGAGTTATACAGCGTGCTGTTATCGAATTTTCGCCTTAACCTCATCGTCCGAGGTGTAATGATTACCCTTGAGGTGTCTCTTGAGTTGCGGAAAAAATAAAAATCGCAAGGCGCAAGATCGGGGGAATAAGGAGGGTTTGTTTGTTCCCCTCCTTCACTACTTGCACAAAATTCTAAGAAACGACCGGCTTGCGGGTTGCGAAGCTATTATTGTTTAGTATGCCTACGTGTTCCGACATTCTAAAGCAAATCTGAAGGCTTATAAATAAACAAGAACCTCCAAGATTTCAAAAATATTCGAAACGACATTTAACTAGACTGAGCATGAAGTTAAATAAAGTGAGCCAGAGGGCATGCAAACGTTTATTGAAGTTTCATCCTCAATCCTCTCCCGTTGGAGAAATTAGTCGCAAGGGCAGAAGAACAAAAGGGAAAAAAGACGGAGGTGGTGAATGGAAGCCCGGCTATGCTTTTTGTATAAAATGCAAAGAAGGCCTTAAAATGAAAGCAGAATCTTTAGTTTGGCTATCCTTTTTTTTTTAATTATAGTCTATCGATAAATAGTGTGTTCTCTGATGTATCCAGGGAAAATGAATGCCGCCGTTCTCTAAGAACCTCCGCACGAACTACTCTCTTAAGCTCTTATTAACAGCAAACAAAATGACGTCACAGCTTGTAATACTCCAAACCAGTATTCAGGGTCAAGCACTTTCGGCTTCCCTTCACTCCGCCCATTCTCCACTCCTCCTTCTGCCTCTCCTCATACCTCAACGTTTGTGGGGGAAAGAGTTGGGAGGGGAATTTTTATAAGTGTGGGAATAATATGGAAGGTTTTGAGACCGGAGGGGGGATGAAGATATGTCAAGTTTGGGGTAATTAATGTCTAGTTCAAGAATCAAGGAGCCAGATAAGTGCTTGCTCTGTTGTTTTGAGTTTGAGTGGAGTTTGAGGAGGATTTTGAAATATATAAATATATTTATATATATATATATTAAGAAGGCCTCGGAGTGGGCCGAAAGCTCAAATAATCTACAACGTGAGTGTTCTTTTACGTGTTATCTGTTTTATTCTGTGTTCTATTGTGCCGTCCAAAAGTTTTATGCATATATATTCTTCAGGTCAGACTGAGAGGTCTTGGGAGAAGAGGGGCGGAGGGGTAGGGGGGCGGAAGGTTTAGGGACTGTTGGAAAGGAAATTAAAGATGGCGGTTAAGGGTGGGAATTTTAAAGGATCGGAAATATAGGATGTATGCGGATTCCCGAGTTCTCACCTCTATGTTGGTGGCTGAATCGGGTAGGGATTCTAGAACTGTTAGGGAAAAGCATTCGTCAAATGATAGGTTGTGTGAACTTGCGTGTAAAGGGATAGGAAGAGAAGAGATCGAAGCAGAATTACAGGAGTAGCGGTGATTGTTCATTCGAATGGATAGAGGGGTAATGCATTCGCCAATGTAGAATGAAGTGCATGTAAAACATGTCTGCTGATCAGGTCTGCTCCCCTCTCCTCACATCCCCTCATTGTCCCTTCACCCCGTTCCCACGCTAATTGCCTCTCAAAAAATATTATCTATCTTTTGTCGTGCAAATAATGCACTTTAATCTACATAGGCGAATGCATTACCCCCTTATCCATTTGAATGAACAATCACCGCTACTCCTGTAATTCTGCTTCACTCTCTTCTCTTCCTATCCCTTTACACGCAAGTTCACACAACCAATCATTTGACGAATGCTTTTCCCTAACAGTTCTAGAATCCCTACCCGATTCAACCACCAACATAGAGGTGAGAACTCGCGAATCCGCATACATCCCATATTTCCGATCCTTTAAAATTCCCACCCTTAACCGCCATCTTTAATTTCTTTCCCAACAGTCCCTAAACCTTCCGCCCCCCCTCCCCTCCCCAGGCACTCTTCCCTCAAGACCTCTCAGTCTGACCTGAAGAAGGCCTCGGAGTAGGCCGAAAGCTCAAATCATCTACAGTGTGTCCTTTTACGTGTTATCTGTTTTATCTGTGTTATATTGTGCCGTCCAAAGGTTATATATATATATATATATATATATATATATATATATATATATATATATATATATATATATATATATATATATTCATTCACATAGAAATAGAGATAAGGAAAATGGGAAAGGAACACACATAAAGGACGAACACAGGAGAGGTGGGGAAGGCGGATTTGAGCAGATCACAAATGTAAAAATATTTTCCTCGACCGGGACTTGAACACCGGATCTCTCCACTGTCTATACTGAAGTCGAAATTATCTCCAAATATTATGTTGATTTGAACACATCCTTTTATTAAATTTTCTTGCATAAAGTAGCTTCATTGTGTGAATAACTTTTTTCGAGTGCTGATCTGTGAGGAGGTGCAGAATGTCTACCTCCCACGGCGCGCGAGGGAGAGGTAGATATATTGAGGCACAATGAGCGCGCCTCCGCTCAGCCTGACCTTTTGGAGAAGTCAGGTCCGCTCGCCATTGAAACGATGCAGGTTTTCATTATTTCACATCGTTTCCCTTCAACTTTCTTAATAAAAGGAAAACAAGAGATTAAACGTTCCCAGTTCCATTCATAGCGGGTTCCCCCGAGGAATGGAAGAATATATTGAGCGCCGGCGCGCGCCAACTCCTGAAGCCCTCTCTCACGGAGCAACCGCCTCCGTTGCGAACTTTTCACACGGACAATTTGTTCTGGGGAGCTCTCCCGCGACCCACTTTTGAAAAGAAAATCCCCATTTCTCATCCCCGTTCCTCTCCGAACACGAGTCCGGAGTCAAATGTTGACATAAGGCAACGAGTCTCAACCCGTGAATGCCCGCTTTGTATCGAGCATGGAGGGAAGGGATTGATTTTCCCGATGCTTCGCGGAAGGAGTAGACAGCAGGAATTGAACGGTGACCTCGGGGGTGCCACCTTTCTGCCGCTTACTCACTGACCTTAACGCCCTTGTTCAACTACGCCTCATCAACTTTCTCAGTCGCCACGAAAAAATAAAATCCATTCTCATCGCCAAAAGATGTGCGTTAATTTTTTCTTTTAATGAAAACACCTCCACCGGATCCAATGCAACTCAAAGGCAATACGTCTATCGTAGGTGGGGTTTTGGTGAGAGCCTAATATCCTTTTAGTTTTCAGCTGGAGTCAGCTCTTGGCTGTCTATGTGAACGTACGTGTCTCAGCGAGTTCTGGCTTGAATCTTCCGGCCCACTTGCGACCGCCCGTGTTAACCAACGACCCAGTTGTGTGGTTGCTGTGACCGACTATTGAAAGTTTTTTAGCAGTAGAGATAATTGTTTTATACTTTATTTAATTAAAGCTTTATTGCTTTCAGCATTTAGTCCATCACAGCCGTTTCTCATTCGTTTGTGTGAAATATTAGCTGGTTTGCAGTGAGTTCACTTAGGGCGTTTATTTAAATTCAAGTGTGTCGATCGTGGAAGTCTCGCAGCGCCGCGCGTCGTCCACGTGCATTGTAGTCGTTCTCAAATGTTGTGTTCTCATCCATAATCATTAAGAGCTAGTGAATTTATTTAAAAGTTAAGTGAGCCAGTGACAACAATGTACACGTTAAAGTAGCGCTCGCTCAACTAACCGAAATTTTTATTTATTATTCTTTGTTTTAACCTAGCCCTTGTTTACAAATTTGGCATTTTCGATAGTACTAGGATGGCTGCTACTGGATCTTCTGTCGCGATGCACACCTGCGCCGGTGAATGCGTGGCTCTAAAGAACCTGTATCACTGCGTAGGAGGGTATCGTGTCTGAGCTTCGATCAAAAGTTGAAGGGAAGGTCACTCTTCTACAGAATCTACTCTGGGTGGAATTGAGAAAATTCGCCGCTCCAATGGGGCCGCACGGGTTCGCCCGAATGCAACAAGCTGCGAACTGATCGCCCAGGTTTCGGTGTTTTTATGAGGGGCTGGCGTCATGCCGTAAACCGGAAGATTGGAAGGTTGTCTCTCGCAGTAGCGGAAGAAAGTTAACATTGTGGTGAGGGACGGGATATTCGAAGGCAAACCTCATCCTCATCTCCTCCAGAGATCAGGGGCTATCAAAGGATAGTCCAGTGGTATCTGCAGCCACTACCTCCGCCCCTGTGAGAGCACCACCCAAAAGGAACCGTAAGAGAGGGAAGGGGGATTCTAGTAATGGGCAGGAGTAACGTCAGACGAGCGATGGTCCCATTGCGGAAGAGGGCAGACCATGAGGGTGTGAACCAGCGCCTGACGGCATGGTGAAGTCCCAGTGGCGGCGTTTCCCTGTTGACGAAGGAGGCTGGAGCGGCGGCTGCGGGCACAAAGTGTTACAGGCTGCGGGTCGTGGCTCATATTGGCGTCAACGATGCCGTGGACCGCGGATCTGACGATATTTTTGGATTCCTTCAGAGCATTGAATACTTGAGGTGAAGCGAGTGGGCGGTGTGGAGGGGGTTGATGTTACCCTCTCAATCTGCAGCCTTGTCCCGAGAATATATACCGTAGACCTCGAGTTTAGATCCGAGTGGAAGGCATCAATCAGAGGTTACGTGCTTTCTGCAGGGATATCGGGGCGTCCTTCGTCGACTTTCATCCGGCGATCCAATCGTGTAGGAACTCCCTGAACCGTGCTGGTGTTCACCACACGCCGGAGGTCGCGAGGGGTGTAGGGGTTAAGATATTCGAGCACTTCAGGGCTATTTTATATTAAAGTTTGTGTTTGCCCAATAGTGGGCTTCTAAATCTTCACCGGCGCATAATTTAGCCTAAAATGAAGTGAGGGTCAATACTAGATTTGCATACAATAGTTCACTTAATATGAATCAGATAGCATCGGGCATAGCAATTTATAAGGGATTCGATAATAATAAGAAAACGATCCCCGTCAAATATAATCAAGTAACCGTAATTTCAAGGATATGTTATGTGTTAATAGTTAATTGCAGAAGTTAAGAAAACAGTCGCAGAATCACCTTATTCATATCACAGGAACAGATATCATTTATTATTATTATTATTAGGTAATCTACCGTTTAAGGTAGGTTTTTGGATGGACACAAGTATCAAATAAACATTTTGTGGCTCCCCACCTAGCAAACTAATCTATATCAGGTCCCTCTTCATCTCGGTGTACTTCTTTCCTCCCTTCATCCCGTCCAACATCCCTATCCTGTTCCTGCCCTTACCTCGCTTTCCCAATATTCTCCCCTCTATTACCCTCTTCAACATTCCACTACCGCTCAATGCGCCTTTCATTCATTTTTCCTGCCTCCATAGGATTTCTCTCAACAAACCCCTCTCCTCCCCCACCATTTCTAGTACTTCCTCATTTGTTTTCCTTTCGGTCCATTTCACCTCCATTCTTCTCCACACCCACATTTAAAAAGCCTCCAATCTACGTCTATCCTCCTGCTTCAGTGACCACGTTTCCGCACCGTACATAGGTACGCTCCATATCAGAGTTTTTACGAGTCTTGTCTTAATATCCCTACTCAACGTCCCCGTCATCAACTCCCTCCTCCTTGAGAAAGCCTCCTTGCCTAGCGCAATTGTTCTCCTTACGTCCCTACCACTTTGACCGTATTGGTCCAAAACACTTCCGAGATATGTAAACTGTTCTACCTGTTCTATTTTACCCCTCCTATTTTAATATTTACCTTAGCCTTTTTCTTTCTGGAAAATCGCATAACCTTTGTTTTATTAATGTTGATTCTCATCCCCTATTTATCGCGCTGAACCTCCAATTCACTCAGCAATGCTTGCAACCCCTTGGCCGACTGAGCCACTAATGCTTGGTCATCAGCAAACCTAACCGATTTTACGAATTCCCCTCCAACTTTCATTCCTACTTCCAGTTCCTCCCATGCCTCTTTAATCATTTCCTCGTAAACTACTCATAAAGCTAGAAGCATATGCCATGGATAAAAATATTCTGGGCTGGTTCAGACACTTTTTAAAAGCCTTATCAATAAAAGATAAGTTTTCTCAATCTTTCCATCGCATTTCCCCAACAATCTTTTAATATCTCCTAATATTTTGTTAGCTTTTCCACACACTTTCTGTATATGTTTCGCTCACAGGGATGTCTAAATCGCAAATGGTACTTTATTTCTTACAGACATCGACCCAAATCTACATAATACTCCATAAGGGCGTGTGGCGGGGGGTGTTACATCACCACCCATAAAACAGAACAAACCCACCTGCAAAACATGGTAATTCACACCCAAAGAGACGTATTGAATCATGCAAAAACCATTTAATTAATCAGATCTAATAAGCAACATAAGCTAAACTGAATGTCATCATTCATGTCACCATGATTTAATATTCCAGGTTCAAAGGTAAGAAAACCAAATCTCGATGGCCACCCAAAAGGACGAATTTAAAGCTTAAAATAAGCAATGATTAAGGAAACCAATTTGATATTTTAATACTCTGCTACTATGGTACGTGGCAGGGGGTGAATACACACACAATAAGTTTACCCGAACATGACCCTACCCCGGTCGGACAAAGTCATTCTGATCCCTTATCGTTCATGAGAAAAGTGACATCTTAAATCTATCTGTTCTACCCTTAAAACATCCGACGCCTCAACACCCACCTACGGAAACTTCAAAAGTGGACCAAAACATGGAAAATTCGGATAAACGCGGACAAAAGTACTCATGCCCACTTCACCCGACGCCGCCCCCGCACACCACACCTGTCGCTTACTCTACATGCACACTGCATTCCGAGAGCTTCGTCGCATCGTTTCCTTGGCGTCATTCTCGACAACAAACTCACCTTCAAACCCCACCTGGACTCTTGCCGTGCGAAAGCCAACGTTGCTGTCAATCAACTCCGCTGTCTTGCGTCGGCGGCTTCCCCGATCAGTCATACGGACCGGGTGCGCCTATTCACGGCTATCGTGCGGCCCAAATTTCTTTTTGCCTGCCCAATTTTTGCAGTACGGAAGACGATATGGAAACACCTCGAAACAATACAAAACATCTCCATCCGGCGCTTGTTAACGGTTAGCCGCCTCACGCGGATGGCCGAGGTGCGTGCCGCTCATCGTCTTCCGTCCGCCGCGGACTTCATTCGCTCTCAGGTCGCGAACTTTCGTTCGCGACTCGGCAAAACTGGAAATGCTCTGCTATCCGACATCTGGGATTACGATATCAACTATAAGCATACATATACACTGCCTAAGGACGTAACTCGCCTATGAGTCTTTCCTATGTCTGTTACCATAAAGTTTTATTCATTCTCCTCTTAGTGCTAGTTTGTATTCCACCTTAGTCCACCTGTACGGACAATATTCCAAATTCACACATATTCTTTCAAATTGTATGCCATGTAATAGCTTTTCTCCGCCAAGTTTAACCTAGTTTCTAAATGAGCCGTTATTTGTCGGCTTCAACCACTATTGTAAACCTCTGTTATAGCATAGCTTACTTTAAATCATAAGTTTCTCGTCTCTCACAAACAACACGCACACGAATGAGATGTTTTTTTGGAATGTCATGGCTTTATCTTGTTTGTTAAAAGACCGGTTAGGGTGGGTTTTCGCTCACCGGGACGGTGTATGTGTGTCCGTATGGGCCGACAATGAACGCTTGGACGGGACTCAGCCCAACCTACCGTGTGTCGTGCCCGGCAGCGGGGGAAGCAAGGCTTCCGCGGTCATCATCCCACGAAACCCTTGCAGGGGAGAAATAAAAGAAGCAGGATAGAAGAAGCAGAAGAAGACGAAAGTAGTTAGAATAGGAACCTGGAACGTCAGGACAATGTTGAGGAGAGGCAAACTAGAAAATATTAAGCCAGAGATGGAAAGAGGTAATATAGATGTTTTAGGTCTCTGCGAGGTGAGATGGAAGGATAGCGGGGATTACTGGAGTGACAATTATAGAGTAATATACAGCGGCGGGGACGAGAGCCAACGAGGGGTTGCCGTAATTTTAAATAAAGGGGTAGGAAGAAGCGTAGTCAACATAGAGCAAGCGACAGATAGAATTTTACTCGTAGAGATTAAAGCAGAGCCGACGAACTTGGTCATTATTCAGGTATACATGCCACCGAGCAACCACAAGGAGGAAGAAGTCGATGGGATGTATGATGAGTTAGAGGATATCATCGCGAGTGTTCCTGCAGGGAAACATTTGATAGTAATGGGGGAATGGAATGCGACTTTAGGCGAAGGAAGAGATGGTGGTGAGGTGGGGGACTATGGGTTAGTCACGAGGAATGAACGCGGGGAGAAAGCAATTGATTTCTGCAGGAGACAGGGGTTAGTCATCACCAACACATGGTTTAGACACCACATTAGGCGTAGGTATAAATGGAAAATGCCAGGTGACTCAGAAAGGTATCGGTTAGATTATATTATGGTTAGGCACAGCTTTAGGAACAGTGGAATAAATTCGCACAGTTTCCCAGGAGCGGATGCGGACTCTGACCAAAATTTAGTTTTTGTGAAATGAGGCGTCCGTTTCAAAAAGTTAAGGCAAGGGCGGCGGTTTGGCAAATGGAATGTAAAAGCGTTAAATTGATTAACGAGGAAGGAGTATCAGTAGGCTGTAGAGAAAGTCATTGATGAGGGTAAAGAGCTAAGTACTATCGAAGAAAAATGGGAATGTATCAAGAAAGGGATATCGGAAGCAGCAAAAGACACTATAGGAACCGTTAACGGGAAAATGATAACGAACCATGGATTACTGTTGAGATGAGATGATTGCAAAGATGGATGAGAGGAGAAGATGGAATAATGTAAACAAGGCAGAGTTAGGCAAGGCAGAGTTAGGCAAAATGAAGTACAAAGAGTTGAACAATAAATTGAGAAGGGCCACAAATAAAGCAAAAGAAGAATGGTGGAAAACGTAATGCGAGGATATGGAAAGTTTACAGAAGAAGGGTGAAATTGATGCTCCATACAGGAAGGCTAAGTTATATTCCGGAAGTAAGAAGGCAAGATCTGTGCTAACAATTAAAGATAAGTGGAGTAAGATAATAGTTGAACCAGAAAAAATCCAAAAGAGGTGGAAGGAATATATAGAAACACTTTATGGTAGAGAACTTAGGCCGACAAGGTTAGACATAGAAAAGGAACATGACGTAGAAGAAGATAGCTTAGGTCCAGGCATATTCGACGATGAAATAGAAAGGGAATCTAAGCAAATAAGGCCGTGGGGGTGGACAACATTCCTGTAGAACAATCGAAATGCTTAGGAAAATGTGGGAAGGAGGCCATATATGGACTGTTCGTAGTATCTATGAGGAAGGAATCTGGCCGGAAGATTTTGTGAGATCTATGTTAGTTCCTATTCCAAAAAAGGCAGAGGCTATATCATGTGAGGATTACAGAACAATAAGTTTGATATCTCACGCAGCTAAAGTTGTTCTCAGGATCATCAACAAAAGGATAGAGAGTAAGGCAAATGATTACTTAGGGGATGATCAGTTTGGGTTTAGTAAGGGAAGAGGTACGCGTGATGCCATGGCAGTAATGAGATCACTAATTGAGAGGAATATAGAATACAACCAGGATGTATTTGCCTGTTTCGAAAAAGCGTTTAATAGAGTGAATTGGGAAAAACTAATATGTGTATTGAAGAAAATTAGAATGGATTGGATGGACAAAATAATTTTCCACATCCTGTACATGACTCATACTGCTCAGGTGCGAGTGGGGAACAGAGAGTCTGGATGTGGACCAAAAGGAAAACAAATGTGGAAGTACTGCAGAAGGTGGGTAAGGAGATGGATTTGTTCGTAGATATCCTATGGAGGCAGGAAAAATGGATGAAAGGCATATTGAGCGGCAGTGGAATGATGATGAAGGTAATAGAGGGGAGAATGTTAGACAAACAAGGAAAGGGCAGGAACAGGATAAGGTTGTTGGACCGGATGAAGGGAGAAAAGAAGTATGCAGAGATGAAGAGAGACCTGATATAGAGTAGGTTGCTGGAATGGGTTTTGTTGTAAACTCAAGAACCACTATCCTGAAATAATAGGAAAAAATTAGACGTTGCAGTGGCATATTAATAGTTGTCATCATGATTGATGGTGGAAGTCATGCCTCCTTCCAAGATAGGTGAGCTCTTCCACCTGCTCTAGTTTATGAACTCATTTGTTAATATTTGTCTGACCCCAGTGGGATGGCCATTAATGATGGTGTCATGTTTTAAACACTGTTGAGGAAGGCGACAGGAAACCACCTCAATTATTATTCCCACGAAAATGATGGATACAAGACAGAAATTGAATCCTGACAACTGTGGGACTCAACCCTAGCGGCTGTGTGTCGTGCCTGGCAGCAGGGAAGCAAGGCTTCCGCGGTCAACTCACAAAACCCTTTGGGGGGGGGGGGGGGAGAAATAACCGCAGTGGGACAGAAGAAGCAGAAGAAGACGAAAGTAGTTAGAATTTTTTCGATTAATTCCCGAAACATTTACTATGCAAAAATAACAGTCGTCAATATGGTTCACAGGTTCTCTCTACACCATTGGCACACCAAATTTTAGACTTTTCCTTTGTCCTGTTGTCCATTGCCGCAGATGTTCAGTACATGTTTTACACACAAAATGCGGTGCCTATATTTTATCTTGGTCACCAAGCTTAACTCCAAAATATCCCAAGTATGCACGTTTCACAAATCTGTAATATTTTTCCAATTTTCTTTTACCATATATTCCCATGTATACTTATAGATTTATTTAACTTTGAAAATTATTTTCCGAAATATATCAAATATTAAAACAACTAATCGTATGATGTGCCATATCTAAAACAGTAGAGCTGTTAAATAAAAACGGATTTCATATTTGGATTCAGCTCTACAAATATAGTTAAAATCAACACAAAGATTCCCGGCACAAAAAAAAATTTTTTTGTTGGCCTGTGTTATCAATGCGTTCAGATTCCTGGAATTTCTTGGATTACTGTTTAACTGAAGCTTGATCATTCGTCCACTTACGCAATTTATTTTATCAATTACACACAGAATTTCCATTTTTTCCATTAATTTTTTATCATTTCCTCCCGGCTGATATACAGCTGATAGTGGTGACCACATTCACCCTTACTATTCAACGAGGCCCCGGCCTACCCTTTTAATAAATCTGTTAAGCTAGTCTCTACGTTCACTTTAGGCACTTGAGCAGTGTACATGTACAGTTTGCTAATTTTCCCCGAAAATATTTACCTGTAGATTAGGGAACCTTGGAGGCCAATGGACTGCCAGTTCATAATGCGTTATATATGTTTGCGGATGTAATATGGGAAAATCTTCCAACACTTCAGCTATACTATAACTGCTAAAACTTTGGGATATCCTTATTGCTTCTTTTTGGCGTGCTCCACCCGAAGATTATCTTCCAGTCGACAGTTGGGGCATACCTTTTATTTGACTTCACCATCGTCTTATATTGATTTCAATACGCTCATCAGTTAAATAGCCATCCAATTGTTGGGAAGAAAGTGTATTTTATGAATAGAGTTGTAGATATATACAGCTACAACCCAATCGTATTCCCACATCCCGGAACTTTCCCCTGCATTCTCGTATCGTTCATCCTCTCCATTCTATTCTCCCCTTCCGAATTCGTCCCCTTCCCAGCTAATGACTTCCCTTCCCTTGGAGGGAATCGAGTGAGTTTGGTTTTCGTCGGACTTGGTTTGTTGTCGGTCGGAATTAGTTTATCGGATTTCCAGTAATGATTCGTACCGAGTATTTCTCAAGAGCTTGAAACTCCTCATCTTTTATTCAAAATCCACTTATACGTATGCGTCATGGGGATCTTATTCTTAAATTAATGAAGATTTCTGGAAACGTTGGCCGGCTCGAAATTTGATCTGGTGTGGGGGTTGGCGGGGACTCCAACGCGCGACGAGATTGAGAGACTCCAAGCCGTACCCTAATGGAGCGATGGGGTGGGGGCGTGCCCTGGCTTATGGCATGGACCGGATGGAGGGTGCCAAGCGTCGTTCTGTCTCTTCACGGTGCCGATTCGACCACCTACAAGGCCATTTTGACGTGATTCTTCTTCAACGGAACCCGCCATCCCCAATCTTACAAAACACTTCTTCCTTTCGAATCCACTAGAACCCTGGTCGGCCGACTGGACGCTACCTTCCTTACTTATTCCAGCTCTCTGTCCTCTTTCCATACCCTCGTCCACAGTCACCCCTCCCCCCCACCAACCTCCCATCCTGGATATATTTTCTTCTCCCCACCAAACGTCCCTCTTTTTCATTCTCTCGCCAACCTTTCTCATTCACTTCCTCCCGCCCACCCTCTTCCGGTAGCTGTTAACTATTGAAAGACGACCTTCTTCCAATTTGGTGTGTAGTAGATTGCAATTACTTTTTCGGATTCGGAATTTAATATTATGAAAATTTCATAATATTCATATGGGTCGTTCTCTCCTTCCGCGGCGCCCATTCGACCCCCGTGATGGCCCTTTCGGAGAAATCATCAGTCATCGCCTTCACCCCCCACACTTCCCTCCGTCCCTCTTGGTCACTTCCTCCTCAACGCGACCGGCCGTTCTGCCACCTATGTCGCTTCATCCGGCTGACCCTCCATCCTCCTCATGAGGGTCTCCCTCCTTCTCCCTCATCCTTACATCACTCCCTTCCCTCTTTGCATTCGGTTTCCCACCCTCCTCCCCCTCCCTTGTGTGACTATCCTTTTCAATCCTGGTTGGCCTCCTCCTCCCTCAAAAGTTCTTCCGCCCCTAATCCAACCGCACCTTTAGTTTTTCACCCGACATCCCTTCTCCTTCATTCCTTCCCGCCCCCCCCATCCCGCCATATCCTTTGTTTGGTTCGTTTTAAATCGATGAATCATTTTATATATTTTTCATTATTTTCTGATATTTTTCGATTCATTCGATAAAATTTTGTAGGAACAGTATTTCGCCCGAAAGCACGTACTCTACACAGGATACCAACATAATAAACACCGAATCGGTAAAATATTTGAGTTTTACGACAGATAGAGTCATGTTTCGGGGAAACCACATTCGTGAAATTTGCGGAATAGCAAATATAAAGTTAGGATTTATATCAAGGATACTTGGAATATGTAACAATATGGTTAAAGAGCTTTGTCAGTTTATGTTAGTTCGGCCCCACCCAGAGTACACTGTCGGTGTCATGGATCCTCACGAGATAGGCTTAGCTTTGGAACTAGATCGGGGGCAACGTAGAACACTTACGAGATTCGTGAAAGGTTTTTATGAACAATTTAGCAGTTTCGCGTCATTACTGCAAGAAATGGGATGGGAGCCACTAGTTCAACGTAGGCTGATACATAGGTTAAACACACTGCGTAATTGGGAGACAGGTCAATTATCCGAGGATGTTCAAGACGTAGCTCTTCGGCTTTTACGTTGAAAGATCTCCTAGTCTGACCGATGTATGCGGAGGCGCTCACATTGCACCTTAATTTGTAGATACTGCTTTTTCCATCCTATTTATTTTATCTTCAGATCCACGATTCAAAGATCTCTGGGGGTTGGTATTGTGGAATGCTTCAATTGAGTTTCTCTTTCGGGAATTTTTGGACTATTCTCTGCGATATTCCCCAACTTTTTGATTCTGTTGCCCCTCTTGTGTTGTATAGAAAGAAGATTCTGAGCTCGGAAGTACTTGCAGTTTGTTGACGAGTATATTCTCAAACAAATGTTTGATACAAGCATTCTTTACCGCGATGCGTTGGATGGTTTCAAATTCCAGATTGAAATATGCTTCAGATAATGCAATGATTGAGTTCCTGTGTAAGAGGAAACGAAAGGAAGCCAGTTTCTCGGAAAAATGATGGCGTGAGCTGGCATGGGTCGCACGACCCGTGTTGTACGTTTTCCTAAAAGCTGTGAAGTCCTATCTGTTATGTTCTGTAGACAGAGTGGCATCGAGTAAACTCACGCTATTGCAGTTCCATTTTCGAAAATAAACTTGATACCAGGGGGATTCAAGTGTTAGGCAGCAGTGACGAAAGGCATGTGAGGCCCCATTGCGGGAAATAGGCCATCATACGCTAGACGAAAATAGTTTTAAAAAACGGGGAAATAGTATTAAAACAGGGGGCCAAGATAAATATACCGGCGAGTCGCTATTACATTCCTTTACGCTGAACCCCATACATCAACTTGTCACTTCACCGACTAGATGCGTTAATATTCTTGGTTTGTTAACAAGGAACAGACACGGACAAGTCTTAAATGTAGTAACTATTGAGCGAATCAGTGACCACAGTGCAGTAAATCCTAAGGATTCCCTAAATAAGGTCCGGAATAAGAAGACCTAGGGAAACATTTACTTGCTTTAAAGGGCGACTATAATACCTTAAAATACATGTTCCAGAGTCAATTTACAAATTTAAAGGCAGGTAGTAAACACCAAAATACTGACGATACATGGGATCACGTTCTTTATATCACGCGCTCAGCAGTCATCTGGTACATTCGAAGTACATTTATCCAAGATAACATGGAACCTAGATGGTACAACGTGGATGTTAGAAAATCCTCACGATGCCAAAGGATATGACACGCCTGGGTGAAAAATATAAAAGATGATGCGTCTGGAGACAAAAGGAATTAGATCACTAATGATTATTAGATATCTAGTGCGAAAGTCGAGAATGAATTTCGGAAAGCGATAACCTAATTCAAAAGAAAAAGATAATCAGAGGAATTGGAAGCTAATCCGAAAGCATTTGACTTCAAGAGCACTATATTGTTATCTGAATCCGCACCAAACACTGGAAAACTATTTCATGTATTCCTATGTATTCCTAATTCTATGCATAACCATAATGCAAGTTCTAGTTAAATGGAAACATTTCTCTTAATATTAGAAGTAATCTAGCAGTTACCGAATAGTTATAGCCCATCCAAAATAGGTTTTCGTTGAAAACAAGCTACCGAACGATTCCCTCGCCTCCCTCTGCAAAACAAAACCAAAAAACTACTATCACTGCCTCTTCAACTCTTTATGCTACCGGCCTCCCTTCATTCCATCTGATATCCTATTCCTGCCCCTTGTTCGTTTCCCAACATTCTCCCCTCTATCACTGTCATCAATATCCCACTGCCAATCAATATGAATATGCTTTTTCTCCTTTTTTCCTGTCTCCTAAAGATTTCTCCCAACAATCCCATCTCCTATCCCACCATTCACGATAGCCCTGATAGCCTAGTATCGGGAGTGTTTTGCCAGTTAGCTATATTACGGGTAACACCTTCACCTTGGGTGAGGAACGAAGTAATATACTATTGAAAGCATTTTGGGCGTTTTGTGAGTCGAAGCCGATAGAATTACGACCAGAAGAATGCCATGTGGTGATTTTGAAGTGAATTACGATGCATAAAATGCTACTAACTAAATTGCAATGAGAAAGTAGTCATCCTTAGATTGCATGAAGAGGACCACTTACTCAGAATAGAACTCACTACTGGAGCAATGTGATAAGATGAACGTGACTTTATTGTCAACATTTAGAAGATTCAATTTTAGGGACAATTGTGCATGACACTGTGAGTCATCATTGAGGGCACGTTAACATGAAATGAGAAAATGGACCTCATAGCGTTTGTATCTTGATCAGGATGGCGGCACGAGCAGTGTGGAAGTGGAATGTGGAAAGCAAGAAGCCAGCTGGAAGAATCAAATGAACAAATACCTTGGGTTATTTAGTAATACGAGAGGCATGAACGTAATCAAATCCCATATGATTACTGATGTATTGATGTAAGCTTTATCTAGTATGATTTGGTAATGGAAAAATACTTTACAAACAAGTACAAAATATTGAAGATAGATTAAAGTAACTGCAAATGAGAAAGGTATAACTGTGAAATTCCAAATATTTCATTAATTTTGGTGGTAATGGAATTACTGTAGTGGTATCCAATTATTCTTAATGGAATGCCAATTCATCTGCATGTGTAAGGACCTATGGTGACATTTTTAAAAAAGTAAAGAAGTATCTCCTTCAAAGGCATGCCTCGATGACTGCAAAATGTTTATGTATTTAACCTAAATGAACGTAGTATATTTGACCATAATGTGAAAATGTTGTCTAAGTCAAGAGTCTAACAAGCCGGGAGCGCGATTAACTGGGGAAATGCAGGGTCAACCGCTAAAATGTGCTGTGATATACCACTTGAACATACGGTAAGATTCTCGCATAATTCCAAGGAGCAATCACATTAGTACGCATGGTATGGAAGGGGAGTTATCCTAGGGGAACCAATCTCCAAACGCACCAGACGATTCCCCGAGTAGCGAGCAGAACATTCTTGAGACTCTGCCGTATGCGCCTCATTCAGTTGCATTAGGAATCTGACACCTATCCCAGGGCACTGAGGGTACTCTGTGCCTGGAACGTCTGGCTAGTTTCTTTAACCTCAAATATCCATGTCCAGTGAACCTGCGTCCTCCGCTCTCCCAAACCCTACAACTGCTTGCTTCGGAGGGACTCGTTTTGCACTCCGTTTATCAAATGCAGCCTGTCTCACGGCGGATGGGTGTGCAAAACCACCAAAGCACCAAACCTTCCGCTGCTGATCCTGCTCCATCGTGACTGTGCTATCCTTTCCTTCACCACTGTCTTCCTTTATTTCCAATTTCTTTTCCCAGATCCTTTCCAATCACCCTAATATGAACCACTCTTCTCCTATTTCATCTTGGTACCGAAATTTTCGCCGTCACGCATATAAACTCGCCAAATACACCAGCCACACCGAGTTTCTCACCTCATGCTTGTCCTTAGGAATCGTTCCCAACGGTCTAGTAATTTCCCTACCTTTATCTGCTGCCCCTCCTGAAATCCACCCGCAACTTAATGCATTCAATTACCAAAAATCTTTAGAATATGCCCACCTTATCCTTACCCAGTACCAACAAATTCGAGAACAACACATATCAAACCTATTTTCTCTCTTCAAAATAATTTCCATGACTGCTCCTCACCTAATTCCAAAACTCAACGCCATAGCTTCATCTGCCCTACGTTCCCTCCAACAGAAACGGCAACGTCTCCTTACAAAATTGTCAAATCTATGCATTTCTTTCTTCCAAGTGGGCCTCAAACTTCCGCACTCTTACTCTTTCCCGCCTCCTCCTTCCAAACCACCCCCACTCTTTCAATACAAACCCGACCTCCAAAGCATTTACAACCTCCCCCCTCCTCCCAAAGGTCCTCCGGTTTTCCCCAAGCGCCAACCACCACCGAAGGGTTCCAACACTTCCCCCCCCTCCGACAATTCCCATGACATTGTGAACCTTTCCAACACCAGCCTGTCTGAAATTTCCGTACTAAGTAAAGGCCTATCCTTCTCTCCCACACCAAAAATTAACCAAATCAATCTACTCACCGACACACTCAATTTCTGCCGAAACCTTCGTTGGCGCGCATTTTGGAAATCGCAAAGTAACTCTTCGAGTCAAATTAAAACCAATCCCGCACTCAACAAATTCCTCCCGGCCTCCACTCATGAGCCAAAACCCCTACCTAGTAATCATCCCGTGGAAATATTCATACGCCTCCTTCTCCAAAAAGTCTCTAATAAATCCTTCACACAATCTCTAAAACCAAGAAACAACCTTTCCACAAACGAACGTCATGCCCTTAAAACCCTACTGGCCAATCCTAACATCGTGGTCACTACCGCCGATAAAGGCTCCTCAGTCGTAATTTTAAACACCCAAGACTATATTTCCAAAGCCCTCAGTCACCTCAACGACACATCCACCTATACCACTCTCACCGACAACCCTACTCCAAACTTCCAAAAGGAAATTCGGTCTCTTCTCCTCCAATTTGGACCAGAAGAAGGCCTCACCTCCCAAGACATATCCCTACTCTCACCCCCAAACCCCAGAACACCCCAGTTTTATCTCCTCCCAAAAATACACAAACCCAACATCCCCTGTCGCCCTATAGTTTCTAGTTTCAACTCTCCCACCGAAAGAATCTCCGCATTCCTTGATTACCACCTACAACCTATCGTACTCTCATTGCCCTCCTTCACGAAAGACACGTATCACTTCCTCCACCGTTTAAACTCTGTCTCCATTCCCTCCACCTCCAACCTGCTTATGGCCACCATCGACGTCACCTCCCTCTATACTTCTATTCCCCATGCAGAAGGCCTTTCCTCCCTCCGACACTATCTTTCTCTACGCCCCCCACCCCAGTGCCCCTCGACCGAATTTCTCCTCAATCTCGCCACTGTCGTCCTGACTAAAAATGCATTCTCTTTCCAAAACTGTTTTTATCTCCAAACGAAAGACACAGCGATGGGAACGAGGATGGCGCCATCGTACGCCAATCTCTTCATGGGCCACCTTGAAGAGAATTTCCTTTCACAGCAACCCTTCCAACCTATTTTCTGGGTCCGCTACATTGACGACATTTTTATGCTCTGGACACACGGCTCTGATTCTCTTGACAATTTCTTATCGGCCTTAAATTCTTCTTTCACTGTTAAATTCACTTCGTCCATTTCAGACTCCACCATCACCTTTCTTGACACAGACATCTCAATTCATAATTTCAAATTCACCACTTCAGTACACATCAAAGACACTAACCATCAACAATATTTACACTATACTAGTAGTCATCCTTCTCATACCAAACGCTCAATTCCCAACTCTCTCTCTATCCGCGGACATCGGATTTGCAACACCACAGCTACCCTCAACAAATACCTCCACAATCTACACCATGCACTCCACAAACGCGGTTACCCAGAAAAGCTCATACAGGATAAAATCTACCGCTCCACCCGACCACACACACCACAGAATGACAACCCCACATCTGACGCTGGACTCAACCTTTGCACAACCTATTTCCCCGGATCCCACAGACTGAAAACCATTCTCAAGGAACTTTATCCTATATTACATTACAATGACGCGACCACATCCTTGCTGCCCCAATGCCCCTCTGTCGCTTACAGACGACCAGCCAACCTCAGAAACCTTCTGAGATCCACCAACCCTTCGACACCCCGCCCTGACAAATTTCCACATATTTCCCCTACCTGCAATCGCCCCCGATGTAAAACATGTCTCCTAATCAGATCTGCTCCCCTCTCC
>CM073777.1:99688580-100117797 GCA_037158775.1 Hetaerina titia | reverse complement strand
CCATTGAGAATAAAAATGGCACTGAAAGAGGATTTTAATCCGCAGGGGGTCACTTTTATCACAAAATCCGTTCCTGGTTTTCTCAGCTCAGTATTCTCCTGAATAATCTCACTTGATCCCCAAGTGTCTAAGTCCCCAAGTCCTGAATCCCCAAGGACTAACTAATTTATTTATTTGTAAATAGAACCACATGTAGGAGTAGTCTCTCAATTGAAAGTGGAGTATGTCAAAACATACAAATGAGGACGCAGACATACGAAAACAACAAATATTAATAATTATCAACAGAAATAACAGAGGTTGTTACATTCTTATCTTGTTATGGAGAGACGGGAAAGAGAGCGAGTTCAGTAAACATGTTGGATGAAAGCAAAAAAGGATCAATGGAACCAGAGAGAGAGAGCTCAGTAGAGAAAGAGGAGTAATAAAATAGAGCGTTTATTTTAGTGATTTCCTGGGAGTGCGCACGTTGAGTAATGAGTGAGTGCGGGTGGGCCGTGGAGGTACTTTAAGGACAAGGAAAAGCAGTTCGGGCCATTCAATGAGAGAGTTTGTAAATGAACTTTAAATCACGTTTCACCATTTGATTGGGAATTTAACAAGTATTTGGAAACACCAATAATTCTACGTAAAGAGTGCCTATTATAATAATTTAACTCAATTTTATTGACAGACACATACATGCATACGCATTGATGTGTATCCAAAATATACTTCACCATTATGTCTACAGACACACTTGACAGTGTACAAGAAGAAAATGGAATAGGAACAAGAAGCGCCTCCGCTTATGGCAACGAGCAAGAACATATTTTAATCGGTGTCTAGCCTCGAATTCCAGTTGAGATATACTATTATAAGATAATCAATCGGTTAAGGTAGGTTTTTGGATGGACACAACTACCAAATAAATATTTTCCGATTCCTAACGAAACACAATCGAGCAACCTAATCTACATCAGGTCCCTCTTCATCTCTGTGTACTTCCTTCCTCCTTTCATCCCGTCCAACATCCCTATCCTGTTCCTGCCCTTCCCTCGTTTGCCTAACATTCGCCCCTCTATTACCGAAATATACGCACGTATTCAAAATAACTTGTCAATAGAAGTCCACTCCAACGAGTTTGAACCTTAGCTATATCACCCCGTGCCACACACCCTAGCGGTGGCTTGAAGGGTACTAAATAAAACTAAAGCTAATAAAGAACATACTCCAGGGAATTTACTTTCTTTGAATAACCTAGCATAATACTTTCACACATGGATTAGGGTTATCACAATGTAAAATGCAACTTGTTTAAAAAATGCTATTCCCCTTTAGGAATACATTTCATATTGAAATAAGTAATAAGCATAGAGGTCATTAAGTTCCTTGCATGAACTGCAGCTTTTATTTAGTGAAACACCGTCATACTAAGGCTCTCAAACAAAGGATAAATACAGGGTGCATGCCATAAGTAATGCGATTCAATTTCCCCGCCGCTCCTATTAGTCGGAATGGGATCAAATACCAGTTGACAACGCTGCCCACCCCCCCCCCATAGTCCTGATGTCGCCCCAGCAGACTTCTTTTTGTCCCCTCGGATTAAGGCAGCCCTGAAAGGAACCCGTTTTTCGTCCATTGAAGAGACCCAATCAGCCGTGACGAAGACGTAGCGAGAGGTCCCCGAGGACGTCTACCAGGGCCCGTACCGGTCATGGCAGAGTCGCTGGGAAATACATGTAGAGGCCCAAGGACAGTATTTTGAAGGAAGCGTTTGTGCAAATCTGTTCAATGAATTACTTTAAGAAAATAACTGAGTTACTTTTGGAACGCACCCTGTAGACTTAATGGCTTGGCATAATCTGTCATCAACGAGGCATTTACGGGGATTAGAGAGGAGGCTATCAAACAAGAGGTAACTATTGGCGACCTGCTTGTAATATCATATCCTTTGGAGGAATAGAGTGAATTTCTGCCAAGATGAGGGGGATGCCAAGCATCTTTACGACGGTAACCGGGTTTTCCTCTTATTAGAGAGAGCACCAGAAGCAGAACTTTGATGAAAGCTTGGCCATGATTTTGGCAAATGAGAAACAGATCCGGGATGAAGTGACGCTCAATTTACATGAAAGATACGAACATAGGCCCACATGTACATACACCGAGGAAGCATTGAAATAATAATTTATTTTTCCAAAGTTACAGCAGGCAACTGGTTTCGAAGAACATTGCCACAGTTTGATGTTTTAGATCATCTTAGTTGAAAAAGTATACCTCGTACAGTAGACAAGAAAATATTTTTTTTGGTGGGATCAGCCAGGTGGGCTTAAGCACTTCTACATTTCAGAGGCCACCCACCGAATACTCTAACACCCTACACTGTGAGAAACCCTTTTTCACTACATCACATTATACTCAATATGGTGAATCATTTCCTCCTCCTGTCTCGCTTCCACAAAACGTTCTCCCCTCTACCGCACCCTTTAACACTGCCACTCAACATGCCCCGCACCCGCTCCACCTGCCCTCTTTGAATTCCTCCCCACACCCTCCCCTCTTCCGCTCAAACACGCCAAGAACTTCTTCCTTTGTTTTTCTTTCCGCCAATTTAACTTTTCCCATTCTCCTCCCCACCCAAATCTTGAAATCCTCCAATCGGCGCTTATAAAAAAAAGTGGAAACACGCAGTTCTGAGAAAAAACCAATATATCTTTTGCGATGTGATTTCATCAAGATGCGGCCTATTCATTGATCTATTGCGTCGAAGCGACGAGAAAGACTACTTTTCCCTCTCTCCGAAGTCTCAATGCACACAGCCCCCTTTTAAACATTGGACTGATTAAAAAAAAATCAGAAAAGCGAGAAGGGGCGGCCGACGGGAAAGGGCGAGTGGAGTGTGGGCCCTTCACAAAGGCGGCCCCCGACTGATACGGGAAAGGGGCCGCCCGCCCGCCGCCTTGCTAATTTCCAGCGAGGCGGGAGCAGAGGAAGAGGGCTTCTGCTCGCGACGGAAGTCTCGGAAACGCTTGAGGAAAAAATAAACCCCCATTCCCTCTCGTTAGTTGGAGAACATGAAAAGGACGGAAGAGAAAGGGATATTTCGAAGAGGTGAGGGGGGTGAAGAAATTATGGCGACGGGGGAGGGGAGTGGCGAGCGTGCGCAAGAGGACGAGTGGGAACGTACTCGCGATGACTGGAAAATACGCGGCGTGGAATCGGAGGGGGAGGGGCCAACATGGGTGGGGGATGTGTATCGATAAATATCATTTAATTATTATTATTAGTGGTAATCTACCTGTTAAAGCATGCTTTGACACATGTCTTGTTGCCCTTGTCCCTCCCAACAAAACACAACCCGACATCCTGCTCTAAAACAACCTCTCTTCATCCCTGTGTACTGCCTTCCACCCTTAATCCCTATCCTATTCTTACCCTTCCCTCGTGTACCTAACATTCTCCCCTATATTTACAGTCTTCGACCATTCACTGCCGATCAATACGCCCTTCATCCATATTTCCTGCCTCCTTACGATTTCTCCCAACAAACCCATTTCCTCGCCTGTGTGTGTGCATATGTATATATATATATATATATATATATATATTCATTCACATTGAAATAGATATAAGGAAATGGGAAATGAGCACATATAAAGGACGAACACAAGAGAGGTGGGGATGGTGGATGTGAGCAGATCAAAAAAGTAAAAATATTTTCCTCGACCGGGACTTGAACACCGGATCCCTCCACTTGCCGGGCGGATGCTCTAACCACTTGAGCTATCGAGAAATTGTACTTTACACTGAAATCTGCGATCTTATAAAACGCCAAAGTGCTCCAAATCATTTCCCAGAAGATATGTATATATATACACAAACACACACACACACACCCACACGCATCTTCTCTATTACAGTCTTCAACATTCCGATGCAGATTCTGCATCCATCTGCCCCGGTGTATATGCATGTTTCATGCATCTGCATCTTGCATCTGCCCCGGTTTGATAATTATTGAACCGCATGTTTCCCGATGTGATACGCTCGTATTTTAGTTTATTTTTTTAATTTTACAGACTCTAGTTCCGTGTCTTGGCATGTCAGGAATTCCGCTACACCGGTGAGAATTTGAAATCCTGCTGTACACGAGATAAAGCATTCATGTTGAAATGAAACATATGACATACTTCCACATGCTCATTCAGTTTGCGTGAGGCATTTCACCGCACTTTGGTATAAACTATTTTTACTAATACTGCTGCAATATCGAACGATTTTAAAATTGAAACTCTCATATGCATTCTAACAATCCAATGAATAAAAAAGGACACTGTCATAACAATCTATTACTCATGGCAACTACATATGTATACATGAAACAGAAGGTCAAAGATTTTTTTTTCGGGTCATATCATATTGCTGCTTGATTGGACGCAGCAATGCATCGATAATAATTACTCTGTATAGCAAATCATCATATCGATAGTCTTCCTGTGAATCGATATACATGTATCGTTAATTTCGATTTAGCTGCCCACCCATTGGTCGCAAGGAACGAGGTCAAGGATGGGGATGCGGGCGGAGGGTGAGTGGGGAATAATTTTTGCGTTAGCCGATGGAGCGTGTGGGGGGTTTCGAGAGAAATGGGAACGGAAAAATATGAAGAGGGGCCAATCTCAAGTGAGGAAATTTTCTTGCGCGTTGATATTGCAATTAAAACTGGAGAGAGTTTAATTGCTTCTTTGAACTCCGAGGAATTAAAACAAAGTATTTTATTTTGTGTTCAACAGCAAGTGAATACATTTCAAGAAACTGCGGGAGATGTCGCAACGGTAACTTTTAACGGAGTCATCCGCTAAGTGAATATTTTTATACACTTTATTTAAATAAACCAAGAACCATAAATCTGAGTTCAGGAATATGACACGAGTTGTAGTTCAGGAGAGATTTAATGTAAACAGAGACGATATCCACATCACCCGAGTGCATTACTCCGACCATTGAATCAATTAAAGTCTCTCGTCTCTCTTTCTTTAAAATTCTCCATGCGCCTTTCTCCCGATCCATTGCGAAAACTATCATTCTCAGAGTTCGGAAAATCAGAATATTTCACGGATATTAAAGGAATTGATCAATTCTACCAGGATTTCCTTTACGCAGTTCTTTAACCAAAATGGTTAAACATTGGCATGCATTTGATAGTTTCGCGTGCGTTTTATTTTGGTTTACGGGAGGTGACTTAACATACCCTGCCACACGCCCTTGCAACGGCTTGTGGGGTATTGAGTGAACATAGAAAAGTCTTTCATCACGTAGGACTCACCCAAGAGTTGTTCACCAGTTTAACTTTGACTCGAGCAATCTACGACACCGCGGGTGTTCAGTTGTCAACCTTTTCATTTTTCTTTACATATATATGGTACCCTGAAAGCCAGACTAAGGTGTGTGGCAGGGTGTGATTACATCTCATACTCGTACTTATGAAGCAAAATACTTTATCCTCACAGTGAGGTCAGATAACTTTATCCTGAATGCTTATCGTTCGTTGGAAAACTGACATCTAAATTCTGTTAAACTTAATTTTTCGAATTTTATTGACATGATCTCGCCTGCCATAGTGCGATGGGGCTAATGACATTATTTTCTCCCAATCAAATTAATTATTTTATAGACAGGGTGCTACTATGCTTCAAAAGTAGTCTGACACGACCCTAGATACCCTAACATTCATACCCTAGCATCTTGAATCACAGTAGAACAACCTTCAACTCCACGCCTTTCCTCTACTTCCCTTCATTCCGTCCAGCAAGAAAGCCATAAATTCAAGATTATCGGAGGCCCTAAAACTACTCTCACGGAATTCCAGCTTATAAGAATGACGTTTCAAAGGAATTTCATCATGCCTAATCCGTAACTCATTTCCTCAAATTTTGTTTGTTTTCTTTGGCATAGAATCTGTATTTCTTTTTGCGAATTTTACGGTGCAATATGATTTCATCTGCCGAAGCTCCTCACATCACAACTGAATTACCTCCAACTCGATTCACGACAACTGGTCTTCATCAACTTCCAAAATGACGGTCCTTTTACGCATTAAATCAAAGACGAAGGCGTCTTCACGCGGCGGGATGAGTCTTAATGCCCTTTTAATTATTTGTACATCCATCAAAATGTTACATTACATAAACATTTATTTTGCAGTCCACAAGCAGTTCACATGTAAAATTCCCGCGAGAATCAAAGATTTTCTATTATTTCAAAAGAACTTACATTTTATCGAAATTTTGCTGAATTATTCCTTCAGTGTAGCCCCAAGGCCCTCAGAGTACTCACTGCATGTGAGCCTAGCAACCCAGAAATGCTATCTCGTCTAACTCTTTCATCGTTGCATTTCCCATTTGTACTTTTGAAATGACACTAGGGCGGCCCCGCACGCTCGCATTTACGTACGAGGTAACACCCACGCGAACGAGGGCAAGCTTAGCCTTCCCACACGCCCCCCCGGGACCGGACAAATGTCGAGGGGAGCACGCACGCCCGCGGGGAAACCGGAGGGGGGGGGGGGCGAGGGTGACTCCCTCCCGCCCCACGTGAAGGCATCACTCCGCCTCCAGACTACCCTTCGCCCCCTCCTCCTATTTCACATCGACTTCACTGGCCACGTCCCTTCAAAAATACCCACGTCCCATCTGACGGACGTCGCACTCACTCAAAGTGCTCTCCACAAGAGACCCCAAGTAGAGATCGGGATACCACTGAAAAATATTTGTTGCCTCCAGAATTTGAGCCCGGGTCCTCTCGGTGGGAAGGCCGTACGTTAGCCACCGCACCCTTGAACTGGTAGGAATCCCCCACACCTGTAGGAAAGAGAGGTAAGTGAACGAAAAAAGGGTAGGTCCGTAGAGATAGACGCGGAGGACTGGAGGAAGTATTTGAGAAAAAGTCGAAGGAGGCAAGGATGCAGGGCATGTTGAGAGGCATTTGGAATACTGCGGACAATAATGAAAGGAAGAATGAAAACAAGACGATAGGTAAGCTGAGGGAAACACAAGGCGCATCTGAAGAAATGAAGAGAAGTGCAAATTGTGTTAAGTTGAAGAATGGCTATTGAAACATAGGGTGCATTAGGTCATTTAGTGCCGTCTTGGGCACTGGGGCTAAGCCTGCCCGAAGTCCATCAAAACACTTCCGAGGCCGACTGACTAATTATTATTCTGAACAATCAATTGGAAAAAAGATGCCCCAAGTTATTCTCCATTCACTGACAGAGCCGTCCCCAGCGTTCACTTTGGAGAGGAAAGTCTGACATTCCAGTCGCAATCAAACGATGCTTAACGTCAGCCTGTAATGGCCTAAGGACAAGTCTGTCCGTGGACATTAAAAAAATGTCGAATAATTGAATTTCCAGCCCTTCGGCGAGACCATCAGGCGACGCTCCGGCCCACCCGCAATGCGGAGGCAGCCCAATTGGAGCGCGCGGTGCGGAGGATGGAGGGGGAGGGGCGTGGTGCGGGAGGCGCACCACGGCCACCCTCTGGAGGGCGCACAACAACCCCAACAGGCGCGGATTCAAACCACGACATTAATTCAATGAAATAATGGCTTTAGTCCATTTTTCATTAGTTTTATTAGTACACTGATGAATTCACCACAGAACACGCGTGCTTTTCTATGAGGGCCAACAACAGAAAAACGAAGGTGCAAGTGGATCGGGATGGTGCGGTGGCCAACGTACTGGCTCCCCACCGAGAGGAACCGGGTTCGAATCCTGGATACAGTAAATATTTTTCAGTGGTGCCCCGATTCCTACTTGAGGTGCTTTGTGGAGAGCACTTTGAGTGCGTACGACGTCCGTCGGATGGGACGTTAAACTGCCGACCTCCTTGGCCCCCCCCAACTCAAAGAGCCTACGTCTGAAATATTGCTAAATAAATTCTTCCTTTCTTGTGTAACTTCATAGCAAGTACACATAATAACAAGGATTAAGGCTACTTACTGTTTTTGCATGCACAAGAAGGACGCTCAAAGAGGTATTCCATTAGGTTTTATGGGTCCTTACCTGAAAAGAATAAATAAAGACAATCAATAATCGCACTCCCATCAAAGTGAAAACTAACAGAATCAATGCCAATACGTTATTAACCAAAACTAGTAATACAACCATCAAATCGAAGGTTTTATTAATTGGAAACCTTTTATTTGAAAGAATAATGGCAATGGTGAATTCATAACTGTCCGATGGGGGGCTCCCGTTGCCGCCAATCGGACTTGAAGGGGGTAACATCGGGAGTGACTGAAGCACATGAAATTCATAAACCCTAATAGACCCAGGTCTTGACTATCTGTAATTTTCAAGAGGCAATGGTGACAAAGCATTCCTTAATTTCTTCTGCCGTGTCTGACATTGTCGAGAACAAATCTGCTCACTGGAATTGTATACCTATGTACTTCTCTTGGATATTGGTGGAAATCTGGAAATATTTCGGCGCAAGCTTTCGCTCGAAAGAAAACCCAAAATGATTTAATTCATAGCAATACAGTAATTAGAGAAGCACAAAACGGAACCAAAATACAGAAAGTGTTGCAAAATAATTAGTCCAGAGAAAAGCAGCCAGAGTCGTCTAATATTGTTACAATACGAAGACGAGTGTGACAGGCCTTTTAGAGGAATTAGGCTGGGAGCCACTAGAAATGCGAAGAGAACGAGCCAGACTTCGACTTTTAGAAATATTCGGAATCACCGAGTTTAAAGATGACACTAAAGGAATTATTATGGCCCTACACTATTTAGATAGGTTTAGACCAGAAAGATTAGGGAAACACTCTAGTACAGATACATAAAATACGCGTTCTTTACCAGGATAATGAGAAATCATAATAGCAAGAAGCCAAAGTCACGACAGAAATATTAAAAACATTTACTTTTCAAGTCAGGACAAGATTAAACGCTGCGTAGACATTCACCATATTCGTAGGTTAATTGGTAGTATACGTATTTGCATGCCAGTAACTCAAAATGATTTTTACGCCACTGTATGATAATATATACGCCACTGGGGGTGTAGATATGAATGACTTGGTTGTCTTTGCATTTGGTTTTATTCAATGCAAAGAGTAAAGTTAGAACAATGAACACCTTTTGATTCTGTCAGAATTTCGCCACCGTTAAGAAAATACCAATAATGATTTCTGACTGATTGCGCACTAATAAAGATAATATCAACGGATGAAACGAAAAGACAGACAATACAATCACAAAGATGGCATTCCAAATAGGAGAACGACTACGCGCTGGAACTTGGAATAAAATACATAGCAACAAACTTAAAGAGTCAACTACGAATGATAATGTCTCCTAACGATCAAATTTCCAGTTTAAAAGTTGCATCCCTGGAAGAGTAGACACCCCCAGGCGGCTTCCAAGGAGACGCTATGAACTTTCTAAAACAGAGTTCGGAATAAGGTAAGAACAGAAGAGCTAAGGAATCCTCGGATGCAAACGCCCCCGGGGATACTTCGAATGCTCACTCCGGAGAAATGTAGAATGTACCATTGGGCCCGAAAACACTTTTCTGCAGCTTCTGGATAAACGAATAAGCCTGACCCAATTTCTGCGAAAATTTCATTAACCCAACCAGCATTTCTCCTCTCGATCTGCTGACATCCTGACTTCCGCAATGCCCACGAAAGCGATAACACCGAAACGCGACCCCTTTTCGGAATACATTTGAAATTGGAATATCAGAGGCTGAGACATGAATTTCATAAAAATGGTCGATGACTGAAATAAATTATGGAAAATAAATATAGCTACTGTGTGCTAAAAACACATACATATCTCGGAAGTGTTTTGGACCAGTACGGGCAAAGTGGTAGGGACGTAAGGAGAAGAATTGCGCTAGGCAAGGAGGCTTTCTCAAGGAGGGGGGAGTTGATGACGGGGACGTTGAGTAGGGAGGTTAAGACAAGACTCGTAAAAACTCTGATATGTAGCGTAACGATGTACGGTGCGGAAACGTGGTCACTGAAGCAGGAGGATAGACGTAGATTGGAGGCTTTTGAAATGTGGGTGTGGAGAAGAATGGAGAAGGTGAAACGGACCGAAAGGAAAACAAATGAGGAAGTACTGGAGATGGTGGGGTAGGAGAGGGGTTTGTTGAGAGAAATCCTATGGAGGCAGGAAAGGTGGATGAAAGGCGTATTAAGCGGTAGTGGAATGTTGAAGAAGGTAATAGAGGGGAGAATGTTGGGCAAGCGAGGAAAGGGCAGGAACAGGATAGGGATGTTGGACGGGATGAGAGAGGAAAGAAGTACACAGAGATGAAGAGGGACCTGATGTAGAGTAGGTTGCTGGATTGGGTTTTGTTTGGAGTTACAAAATGTTTATTTGATAGTTGTGTCCATCCAAAAACCTAAATTAACCTGTAGATTACCTAATAATAATAATGCTACAAAAGTTTTATTTCTAAAGGTCGCCGAATAAATAAGCCTAATTACTATACCTATGAATAGGTCTACAAAAACTATTAATAGTTGAAAAAAAACGATTCTATATCCCCATCATAAGAGTATTTCAAATCTTTCCATACAGTAACTATTTAGCTCGAAATTGTATTGAATACCTAAAAGCAAATATATTTTTACCCGATAAGATACGCACTAATGCTGTGCGTGCCCACTTGTCTGTGGGATTAAGTCACTATTTTTCAATTTCTGAAGCTATCTTTGCATTTCCGGTGCAATCCCATTCATAATGAGGAAAAGATTCATTTATTTTAGGCATACATGACCTGCAAGCCACCGCCAGGGAGTGTGGTAGGGAGTAAATACACACCAAAATTATTTAACCGAATATATGACTCTACCGCGGTCGAAAAATGCTATTATGATCCCCTATCGTTCGAGGAAAAATGACACCTTAAATCTATCTGTTCCAAACTTAATCTCTCTAATTTTATTGACATGATCTCTCGTACCGCAGTACGACGGAGGTAAGAATACATTCTCAATATCACTGCTGAGGAGACCTTCCAATTTATGAAAAAGCTTCAATCTATAATTTAACCTTCGCTTCGTGAGTGATTCCCGGCCTAACTCCTCTAATATTTTGAATACGCTACTAAGTTTATCATAATAACGTTTTACAAATCTATCTCCTCTACGTCGCAGGCGATCCAAATCGACAATTAATCCAACTTCATGAGGATCCCATGTAGTTGCAACATATTCTAGGCCTAAACAGCGAAAGACAACATTTCTCTTTCACCTTTTAATCGCATATGCTCAGTACTCCTCCAATAAATTCTAATTTTTTGTTAGCTTGTCCACATATGGAGTGACGGTAACGCTTAGGTATTTAATTGAGTGTACACATTCCATTCCCAATGCAGTAGGCGTTCGGGAGGGAATTGCTCTCTTTCCAAAAATTTGTGACTACGCACATTTTTCGGTTTAATTCCAAGTGCCAAGAGTCACACCACCGTTGTATAGCATTACGGTCATCTGACAAAGCTGCTGTGTCCTCAGGATCACGGATATCAGGATAAACCACTGCATCGTCGACGAATGAACGCATATCACTAGTGACTACAGAGTCAATGATAACATTAATCAGGCCCCCTTTATTGACAATAAAATTTGAGAGAAAATTCGGGTTCCATCCAAAATTTGCAAAAAGTACGAAGCTATTGAAAGCTATAATCGTAAGCCTACTTAAATACCACACACTTGACCACGAAAAAAACCGTAAATCACAGAGCTAAATAGAAATCGAAATAATAATTGACATTATTAACGATGAAATAAATCATTTGAGAGCATTTAAAACTCTCAGATATTTATCGCTGATAGCATTTTTACGCAACTGGAAATTCCAACTACATTATCCATTTCATTGAAATTTCGTCCAAAAATACACATCAATTAGAGGGCAATTCCTAAATTCTGATCCTCTTAATAAACAAACTAAAATTAAAGAGAACAATGTTGTGGTTAATTATCATGCATATCCCAAAGTGCCCCTAATTATAACAAAATCTGTAAACCAGGAAGAATATAAGTGGGTTAAGCACAATTTAATCTATTACTGGTGAGAAAAAATGCCGAAACTTCAAATAATAATCCAATTAACCAATGGATAAAAATTTAAAAGAAATATAAATATAAGACATCTAAGGGGCGTAAGTTTTGCATCGTCGTACAAAAAATGACACTAAGTACCGATTAATCCGACCACATTTCTCGGATAAATACAGGTATACTACAGAGAAGGAAGGCTACAACTGAATGTGACCACAGGGGATATAGACGTAGGCTACAGTGGAGGGAAAAGGAAGATTACGAAGAAGGAAGGCTAAGGAGAAGGGAGACTAAAGCGGAGGGATAATAGTGAGGAGGGGATAGGGGACTCGAGTGGAGGGAGAGAGGGGCACACTTGCGGCTGGCTGTGGGCGAGAATGAGAACGGCCGCGAACATCGAGGAACACGGCGAAAAGCATCAAAAAGCGATCCATCCCAATTACATCCTAAGCCCGTCGCACGAGATTGGGGGTGGCATCCTCCGGTCCCCCCCCCTGTCGCAGGGATAAGAACATAACGAGCAGCTCATCGAGACCGGGAGTGGGTGGGCGTCGTGAGACGGAGGGACTAGTCTCCATTAATAAAGTGCGACTTTTCACCCTCTCTAAGTCGCTGCAAAAAAATGACGCACGGGGTGTTCAGGGCCGCGGCTGAATCGCAAATATTTACGCAAAACGTCACCTCGATCAATTGAATGTTCGTCTCCCTAGAAAATAATCCACAGGAGTTTTTTACAACTTATGTTAACAACAGGACTACAGAACAATAAGTTTGATATCCCACGCAGCTAAAATTAATCTCAGGATCATCAACAAAAGCATAGAGAGTAGGGTAAATGGTCACTTAGGGGATGATCAGATTGGATTTAGGAAGGGTAAAGATACGCGTGATGCCATTGCAGTAATGACATCACTATTCGAGAGGAATATAGAATACAATCAGGACGTATTTGCTTGTTTCGAAGATTTCGAAAAAGCGTTTGATAGAGTGAATTGGGAAAAGCCAATGCGTATATTGCACAAAATAGGAATGGATTGGAGGGACAGGAGAATGATCCGCTACATGCACGTGTACATGTCTCACTCTGCTCAGGTGCGAGTGGGGAAGGGGAGTCCGGGTGGGCAGTGCTAGGAAGAGGTGTGAGGCAGGGTTGCCCATTGTCATCGGTGCTGTTCAATGTTTATGTGGAGGAACTGATCAAGGAGGCATGGGAAAAGCTGAAGGTAGGAATGAAAGTCAGACGGGAATACGTAAAATCAGTTAGTGTTGATGATGACCAAGCTTCAGTTTGTCAGTGGGCCAAGGGGTTGTAAGTATTGCCGAGTGAATTGGAAATTCAATGCGATAGATATGGGATGAGAATCAATATTAATAAAACAAAGGTTATGCGATTTTCCATAAAGAAAAAGGCTAAGCTACACACTAAAATAGGAGGGGAAAGAATGGAGCTAGTAGAATATTTTACCTATCTCGGAAATGTTTTGGACCAACGCGGTCAATGTAGTAGGGACGTAAGGTGAAGAATTGCGCTAGGCAAGGAAGCTTTCTCAAGGAGGAGGGAGTTGATGACGGGGACGTTGAGTAGAGATATTAAGACAAGACTCGTAAAAACTCTGATATGGAGCGTAGCTATGTACGGCGCGGAAACGTGGTCACTGAAGCAGGAGGATAGACGTAGATTGGGGGCTTTTGAAATGTGGGTGTGGAGAAGAATGGAGAAGGTGAAATGGACCGAAAGGAAAACAAGTGAGGAAGTACTGGAGATGGTGGATGAGGAGAGGAGTTTGTTGGGAGAAATCCTAAAGAGGCAAGAAAAATGGATGAAGGGGGTATTGAGCGGTAGTGGGATGTTGAAGACTGTAATAAAGGGAAGAATGTTGGGCAAGCGAGGAAAGGGGAGGAACAGGATATGGATGTTGAACGGGATGAAGAGAGGAAGGAACTACACAGAGATGAAGAGGGACTTGATGTAGATTAGGTTACTGGATTGGGTTTCGATAGGAGTCACGAAAGAAATACTATTTATTTATTTATAGTATTTACTTGGTAGTTGTCTCCACCCAAAACCTACCTTAACCGGTAGATTACCTTAAAATAAAATGTATATGTGTATGTATGAATGTATATACGCACATCGAAATAAAAACCACGTACGTGGCACATGAAAAAAGTCACTCTACACGATATTACAGAGTTTTTAATTAGAAATCCTGGGGAGGGAATATTACAAAGGTTTGTTTACCCTAAATTCGGATAATCCAAGATATGAAAAATCAGGGCGAACGAACGAAAGTGAACTTAGCGGAATGGAGAGGGATAGCGAAAGAAGCACTTTCCAGAAGAGAGAAAATGAAGACGGATATGCCGAGGCAAAAAGAAATGATTAGCAAGAGCTTATATAGAGCGCGGAGTTAAATTAATTCAAACGTCGTTCTTTGAGGGAGGAGTATGAGGGCAGATGAAAGGCCTGAGATGTGTTAGTGGGTAAGAATGGAGGGAAAACCATTTTAATAGGAATTTCAGAATTTGTAATTAGTTTTCCGTGCACTCTCACGAATGAAGATAAAAATACTTCAGCCGTTCCACGCAATTTCGGAAGAAATATAAGTTTAGTAACTGACGCTGTTATAGTATATGATCCCTAATGACACTTCAAGCCTACCAACAAAAAGGTTGCAATTAAGCTATGCAGAAATATGTGTCGTTTTGACGAAAAATTGATGTAATAACATCATTCAATCGAAGCACTCCATCAAATGATGTAGGTTTCTGGACGGTCCCTAATTTCTTTAATCATTCTTATGACCTGCCGGCTTTCAGGTTGTATGAAATGCCTTCCTCTTCACACCTAACCCAGTATCCTTGCTTCGATCCTATCCATCAACATTACACGCCACCTTTCAACATTTCTACTATCTACTTTCTCTCCTACTTTAACGTTTCCATTGCCTTCTCTCTTTCTCGAGGGTTTCATCGTCTTCTTGTGCTTGATTCTGATTAGGGACCATAATATAATTGCCAATCCCGAGGCTTACTGAGAATCACTTCGAGCGTCATTTTCCCCAGATTTCATGGAATGCACTCGAATCACGTCGACTGGTAATTGTTAGTTATTTGTATTTACGCCTAGGAAATTCCATTTAAAATACGCATTTGTAACATTGTTACCAACGGGGATTTCAAGATAAATATAATGACAATTAAAACTTCACGACACTTCGAATTAATGACATTGAAGCGTACAAAAGAAAGCAACGAGTTTCACAAGAAAGATATATGACTCAATAGAAAATAGACATTAAGAACTTTTCAAATAGATTTTTGGCGCGTTTTAGACGAAAGTGAGCGCGGCTGCGAGGGTGTTTGCATCGGACAGAATGAGCCCGAATAGGGTGCATGGAGGCGGGAATGGAAGGGTATGGAATAAAAGCGTGGCACTTGCTGATGCAGTAGTAGTCTGGCAGAGTACCTCTGGCGTTCATTTAATGTAAACGGGTTGAGGATTCGTGGGAGATGACGCGGGGTTTTTATGGTACCCGTGGGTTTTTCGACCGCCCGGTCCTTTGCGACCACTTCACCGAGGCAATTGTTTCCTCATCGTGTGCGTCCAAAGCGGGACATTGTATTTGCATTAAAAAATACCATATCCCAAGTACCCCAACTATTTCATTGCCATGGACTCCATGCACACGCCAGGAGAAGAAGTTCTGATCACAAAAAACTGATTCCAAGAGAGAACTACGAATGCTACAGAATAAAAACAGCATAATGACCGATGGAAAACAAAGTGGAATCTAGTCCACGATAACAAACACAAAACTCCATGGCTATTGCTCCGCGACCATCTTTCAACGTTCCATTACACCTGTCTGATATTTCGCCCGGTCACACATAGGCAGAAATGGACTTTCCCCAGGAAAACGAAATCCAATCCTACCCGAATAAAACACAGTTTGGAATTTATAAGAACCAAACGGATTCCACACCCTCCTTATTCCCCCGATCTTGCGCCTTGCGATTTTTATTTTTCCTCAACTCAGGAGACACCTCAAGGGTAATCATTACACCTCGCACGATGAGGGGAAGGCAACTGTCAAATCCTGGATTCGAGACAAGTCGCGTTCACATGGCACTAGAACACGTCTCCTTAATTCCGCTTCTCAAAATAAACTGGATGAATGTAACATCCACAAAACTGCGCATTCGCGTTGAGGGGGAATGTTACTTCCACATACCACCAGGAGTTCTTATGAAAGTCATTTTGCTAGTGTTCTACAAGCATGTGTGCATTATTTTTCAGCCTACACTCGTAGGTTGCGCTCTCCCGGTTCAAACTTCCTTCTTTTCGCTGCACAATTCATTAATAACTCCCAAATACAAGTGGATCATTCTCCTGATATTCCTCACGACAATTTCACTCCCTCGGTGGTGCAATATTTTTAATATTTCCGAATCCTTTGGAAAATCAATGAATTTTGCATTTCCGTTGGAAATGACGCGGCCGTAGCCAAAGGCAAGAACCCCTCCGGTATGAATGAAACCATTCTAAAATGACAAAGTCCTAATTTTTTCCTGGATATGACACCCGTTTTCAATGATTGGGCAAAAGCACCCGAGAGCCCACGGAACAGTCCACCGAATGTTTTCCGCGGAGTCTTGTCCCCCTGCGAAAAGATAGTTCCTCATTGCTTCAGGCAACGGATCCGAGAACTGCGCAGTGTTGCCATGCCAAATTGAGTCGTTTTTATTCGCAGAAAAGAGCCCGCGGCAACATTCGCCCGGGATGCACGTGCCCACAGCGGGAGCGACACCACCGCCACCCAACTCCACGGTCTGGCTTTTGTTTGGTCATGTGACCGAGTGACGTTCACGCGCCCCCCCGCCGCCCGAACTGAGGATTCGCAGCGGAGGAAGGCTTTGCGATCCATATGAAACATTATAGCCTCGCGGCACATTAAAATCTCAGCCGAGATGTAAATATGGCGCAAGGCGCTCAATGGATCGGAAACCTAGTGTTAGAGAGAAAGCAGGGTACACGCCTTGGTCGAAGGAAAATCCTAAGTATTTTTAAAGAAATACAACAAATATGCTTATGATATCACGTGACTATGCGTAAAATACTAGAATAAATAAGAGTTTTATTGTAATTTGAAATAGAGAAGAAAAGTGGAGGGCGCATAACGAGTCAATGGAACGTTGAAGAACATTAAGGAAGGGATACTTGAGGAAGGGATTGGGGGCGGAGCGGATGGATATATTTATTATTAAGTAATCTACCGGTTAAGGTAGGTTTTGGATGGGCACAACTACCAAATAAATATTTTGTGGTTCCTAACCAAACACAATCCAGCAACCTACACACATACTTATGTATTTTACATTTGGATGGAACAATAAAACAAAAAATAAAATACATAACGCGTAAAAGGACACTCACATTTTCGAATGTTTGACCTTTCGGCCTTCTTCAGGTCAGACTGGAAGGTCTTGGACGGAGACTATGGAGTCTGGGGGGGGGGGGGAGGTGTAGGGTAAGATGGGAACGGAATTAAAGATGGCGGTTAAGGATGGGAATTTTAAAAGGTCGGAACCATAGCATATATGCGGATTCGCGAGTTCTCACCCCTATCATTGGTAGCTGAAGAGATTATAGGATGGTTAGGGAAAAACGCTGGCCGAATGAAAGGTTGTGGGAATTTGCGCGTGAAGGGATAGGAAGAAAAGAGAGTGAGGTAGAATTACAAGATTGATTATTCATTCAAATAGATAAGGGGATAATGCATTCGCCTATTGAAGTGGAGTGCATTGTTCACCTGATGAAATATAGATAATGTTTTTGGAGAGGGTGCGTGCTCGCCTCATCAACGGAGCTGCGGCCCTTCCGCCGAGTGGCGAGACCATATTGGGACTCCAACAGGAAATGGCCAGGGGCGCACGTAACGAATATGCTGGCAGCTCCTCCCCCTCCCCGAGGCCTCGGACTGAAGGAAGGAGAATCGGGAGCCCTCAGCCCGGCCGTCTTCCTTAGCTCCTCCTCAGTTTTTTGTACTTCGAAAGCGAAAAGTTTCGCTACTCATGGCCAAACGTCTTCCCCAGCCTCGAAAGTTGTCACACCGAACCATTGGACGCACGCCAAATTCAATTCCAGATTAAGGGCGGAGGGGTGCGTATGATACGGGCGGAGGGGTACTTTGATAATACTTGTGTTTGCTCTCATCACTCAAAGGCTGTTTCCTAAATAGGTGGACATTTCTATGTCTCACTCAAATTAAGGTCAGCAGGTTTGTCATCCAGCAGACGAAGAAGACCAATGCTCACCCTTCGGGGTTCAAACTCTCACTCAATTTAATCCAACCTCTAATAAGCTCTGCATGAAGCAATAGGAAACAGCGAACCGTATTTAACTAAACAACAAACGAATAATTAACGTTTTCAGGATGAAGTAGAGTCGTTTCGCTTTCAAAGGAGTGTTTCAGGGAAAAAACGAGATTCCGAGAAGCACACATAAGACTAATTCAATCCATAAATAATATACTTGGAATGGTGCGCTCCTAATAAATTTATTTTAAGCATTTTATCACAATAAAACAGTTTCTGGCGTAACTTGGTGGAAAATCTTCATACTGACTTTTAATAATCAAACCACTTTACTTTTCCACATAAACTCCACAATTTCCACAGTTTGTGTGGAAAAGTAAAGTGGTTTGATTATTTTATCACAAAAAATTTTACGTAACCTCTTTCGTGTATTATTCGAAAACTTACAATGTACAGTGAGAGGCGAAAATACTTGTGAAATAATGCGGAAATTCTAAAAGTGAACATTTAGGAGAACATACATATTTCATCCTTTCTAGAGATGTGATTTGATTCTGCCGCTGCCAACGCGAAAGTATTTCACGAAAAGAATCGTTAATTACTTCCACGTAAAATGCTGAAGAGCTACGGTATTCATTCACGACTAAAAAACTATAGACGCATATTTCAGAATAATTACAAGGGAATGGAATAGCTGACAAGTTCATGTCATTTCGTCTTTACTCATTATTATCGTGCTACCGAAGGCGAGATCACTTAAATTAAATTCGAGAGATTGAGGGCAGAACAGATACAATTAAGATGTCTTTGTCCCCACGAACGATAAGTGATCGGAGTCACCTTGTCCAACCGCGCCTCGAGGAAAATGTGTTTTAGGGCAAGGGTAGTCTGATGTGCAATCACCCCCTGCCACACACCCTGGTAGTGGCTCGAGGAATACTAAATAAATAAATAACTACGGTGGGCAACCAAGTAGGAATTTCCCTCGTCCAACCATCTTGGCGGCAACCTGCACGTGCGAAGGAATGAGACATTTATTACACGTTCATTTAGCTAGGTAAGGACAAGATAAGTTTATTTAGCTAGGTATGCATTCGTATTCAATTTAATTTGATTAAATGGAAGTCGAGGCTACCCCACATAAAATATTGCGCGGGGGAAAATAGAAAATCAACATATTGCTGATTGGAGTTCTCACGATATTATACACGCGAATGTTTGAAGGCAAATATGTCTAAATCGCAAAAATCATTAACCGATACATCTTTCCACTATTACTACTGGTATTCTACCGGTTAGGGTAGATTAGGGATTGACGGAGCCTAAAAAAATGTCCACAAATACAATTACATTTACTTGCCTCTCCTAAAAGAACACAACCTGACATTAGAAACTACAATTTATCCTTCTTCAATTCAGCAGAATCCCTCCATTCACCCCTTCCAACATCCATGTGTCCTATTCCTGCCCTATCCTCGTTTGCCCAACATCCTCCCCTCTATTACCTTCTGCAATAATTAATTAATTCCACTACCGCTCAATACGCCTTTTATTCATTTTTCTTGCCTCCATAGGATTTCTCCCAACAAACCCTTCTCTTCGCTCACCATCCCTACTACTTCCTCATTTTTTTCCCTTTCAATTCGTGCCACCTTCTCCATTCTCCGTTCGCATTACAAAAGCCTCCAATCTACAACGACTAACCTCCTGCTTCAGTGACCACGTTTTCGCGCCGTACACAGCTACGCTCCATATCAAAGTTTTGACTAGTCTTTCCTTAAAATCCTTACCCAACTTCCTACACCAATTCCCTCCTCACTGTGGAAGCTTCTTTGCCTAACGCAGTTACCCTTCTAATGCTATTACTACTTTGCCCATTTTGGTCCAAAACACTTCCGAGATTGGTAAACTCTTCCACCTGTTCCAGTGTATGAACTCTTATTTTATTGCCTTACTCTCTCTCAAAAAACCGCATGACCTTTGAGTTACTTTAATCATAAAATAACAAAGAAAAACACTTTGGCTTCCAAGGGAAACTTCAAGAGTGCTAAACAGACCACTGCGCCTGGTACTAGTATGATGAAATAACATGTACTTATTGTATACCGTCCATAAAACCGACAAAATAATTGCTCAACTGCCTTCACTTTAGCCCAAGGACATATTAAATACAGAAGGCAAATGTGGGTGCCTGCGGCCAGCTATTGGAATGAATTCTCAAGTATTTTACTGAATAAATTCTTAAGTTTCACATAAATCCTGACAAAACATACCAATGAATAAAAAAGTACGATGTCATTTTTCTCGCTAACGAAAAGGAATCGGAATCGCTAGTCTCTAGCGTGGACTGGCTGGGTATAATACACTACAATAACTTTTACAGTACAATAACTTTTTCAATGGCACCATCTTCTGATTTTAATGTTTCATCCATGGAGTACTTTGAATTTTTCGCGCGAATGTATGGGATAATTATTGTTTAAACTTGATTATCATTTACTTCGCGACATTGCATTTAATGTTATTACAAATACATGATTTAATTACAAAAACACTATTACAAAATAACGACAGCTCAATAATCAATGGATGGTTTTCATTCCCCTATTAAAATTCATTGAAAATAATATTGTTCACACAGTATTTCCGAAAGACGAGCTTTGTGTTTCCTTTTAGACTTCAAAAAACAATTGTGTGAAGCACTGCTGCGGTGTGAAATCTGAGAAGAGAAGTAGCGTTCGTGTTTTAAAATGGGACGCTCTTACGAATTGGGTGTTGGCACCCTTCCCCCGACCATGGGGTAGTCAGATTTTCCCTCCCCCACCTCCTTCCTTTAAACCCCTCTTCAACCCCCTCCCGCACGTAACCGCCCCCCCCCCTACTTTCCCAAACATAACGTCTTCCACGGTCCTCAATACACCTAAAGAAGATGGGACCTTGGCAACGAAAACCAGATCGTAATCGCTTTACAAGGGGGAGTCAAATGAAAACCGAACAACCACTACAACGTGACTGTAGGTATAAACGGATCGTTGTGGACCGTGAGTCGAGACAAGTCTATTCTCATACCACAGCGATGGCAGTACCGATTCGTAACAATGGTATTGCCACCTTTCGCGCGGACTGTTCTTGTTATGGTGGGTGCTCGGTTTTCATTTGACTGCCCCTGATACTGCGAACTATTACGCAGTTGCGTGCAACTTTTCCAAATATTCAAATGAGCGAATTGTTGGCATTTCAAGTACCACTAACTAATGTCTCAATTTGCGATATTGCAATGCCGTGGGTGGTCAAGTAGGGGAGATTCCGAGAAGAAGAAGAACCTTGGGGCGAATTAGTAACGCCTACCACCGAACGCAACTCAAAATGACAAGACGCGGAACTTCTGCCGGGTAAAACGCGTTAAATACCGTTTTTTCCTGAACATGCGTCATATTCCCTGATTTCTATCCAGGAGACCGAAAACCCTTCGAGAAAACCCCACGACAAAATTTCATCGCCATCAAGTTAGTCATTAGCATATTAAGTCACAAACGGCAACAATTTCGGATTTAAAAGGTTCCTCGAGTGAGTACTTAGGGAGTTCTTGCGAGAGTCGAAAGGGAGGGCGGGGGTAACGAGTTTCCTTCGGTAATCCGACTCGGATTACTGCTCTCCCATTCCATTTCCTCCTTTTGTCAGCATTGCCGAGATCATCCACCGGAGGCCCTTTCGTCGCCCCTGCATTTATGGCGATTAGTTGAGGCCCATACCCCGAGGGCACGAGAGTCCTTTTCCCATCGCAAAGGGGGTCGCGTCTAAATGTAAGCACCGTTTTCGCCCACCCTGCCTCCTTTCACCCCATTTGCCTCCACCCCCGCCTCCGCCGCTTTGCCTGGGAACGACGACGACATTCACGAGTGGCGTGCATAACGGAGCGGGGACGACGGCTGCCGTGGCCGTTAACGCCATCTGCTTAGTGAAACGCCCGAGAAATGGCAGCCAGCAGTCCCCTCCCCCTATCTCTCCGTGATAAGTTGGCAAACAAAAGTTTATTAGCGACCACCATCCTCGACTCTCTTCTTTTTCTCCTAACGACCGCTTGTCGACGCCAACTGAAAAAACTGATCCCCCCCCCCACATCGAGTGAAAATGAGAGCGCGGCTTAATGGACGGTGCAGAGTATGAAGTGCGCAGCGCGCAAAATTAACGTCGGGAGCCAATTAGCGAAGACATGGAGGCCCCACCGGCTGCCCCCTCGCCTCTCTAGGGGGCATTGGCTCTAGAGACCATTAGACTCAATACGGTTGTCCCCCTGAGCTCTGAGAACTCAAAGAGGCCTCCCGAGAAGAACTCACGGAGCGAGCTGAAGAAGCGAGATAAAGTATTCCGCGTTTAATCGCACTTCACGAGGACTCGCCCAAAGGGAGATGGGATGTATGTCGCGCAGATAGGTCCATTGCGATCCAAAGCGCATGTTTCCCAATCATACGTATTCGCCCAAAGATAATCTGGTTCAATACGCTGGGGTTTAAACGAGCCGCAATTTCCTCCTTTCCCCACTCATGAGGGGTCAATTCCTTGAAACAATTTTTAAATGTCTACGAAAGGAATGAGGATAAAACAAACGAGTTCCTAGGCAAGGTGGGGGATGAAAGAAGGACTTTTGTAAACATTCAAAGAAGGCAGGGAGAATGGATGCGAGGCATGGTGAGTAGAAATGGAGTGTCGAGGACAGATACATGGCAAGGGAGGAGGGAGGAAGATTCAAATGGGGGAATGCGGCGCGAGCGAGGCGGAGGGCGGAAAAGAGAACGGGCAAGATTGACGGAGAAAAGGACGGCAGGAAGTATACGGAGTTCAGGAATAGTTTTTAATTCTTGTCAGACGACAACGCTGGCGCGACATTTGGCAATTAGAATTAACTTAAAAAGGTGCGTGATCATAACTTATTGGAAAAAGAGTAATTTCCTCCCGAACGCCTACTACAATGGGAGCACCGAAATGGAATGTGCAGACTCCATTAAATACCTAGGCGTTACCTTCACTAACGACCTCTTCCTGAATGAAACACATACGGGGAATATGTGGACAAGCTAACAATAACTTAGGATTTATTGGAATGGTACTAGGTAAATGTGATGAAAAGGTCAAAGAGAAATGTTATCTGTCGCTTGTAAGGCCTCTTTTAGAATATGCTGCAAGCATCATATACTATATGAGATCCTCACGAAGTTAGATCAATTGATGGATTGGATCGCGTGCAGGGTAGAGGAGCTAGATTTGTAAAACGTTGTTATGATGAACTTAGTAGCGTATCCAAAATATGAGAGCAGCTAGGCTGGGAATCACTCAATGGAGCCAATGTTAAATTACAGAATGAAGCTCGCGCAAAAAAATCATCATGGAGGATCATTATTACATTGTTCGACCTCGGTAGGGTCATGTACGGATAAAATTATTCTGTTGTGTATTCACCCCCTGCCATACACCCTGGCTGTGACTAATTATATCCATCATGGACATATTATAACAGCCATAAAATTTATAAACATGCATACATACACACAAACACACACAATTATATATATATATATATATATATATATATATATATATATATATATATATATATATATATATATATATATATATATACTACCTTGATCAAAAAGTTCCCGGAATTTATTCAGAAAATTAAAAATACAAGTTTATTCATCTAAATCTATATTGTCCCCCTTCAAAGTAATCCCCATCGACTGCAACACACTTATGCCAGCGCTTGATCCAATCCTCGAAATATTTTTTATATTCGATTTTCGGTATGTCCATCAGTGCTTCCTGCGATTTTTCCATTACTTCCTCTCGGCTGCTAAAACGCGTTCCCCGTAATGGTATTTTAACTCGATTGAACAGAAAGAAGTCACAGGGAGCCAAATCAGGTGAATTCGGTGGCTGTTGGATGGTATTTGTTGCATTTTTCGTCAAAAAATTACGAATAATGATAGCACTGTGCGACGGTCTCGACGCACTGTGCGACGATTTCTGGTCTCTTTCGGCGAATTGCTTCACGCAAGCGTCTCATAACGCCCAAATAATACTCTTTGTTTACTGTCTGGCCTTCTGGCAAAAATTCATGATGCACTACACCGTTGTAATCCATGAAAACCGTCAGCATTGCCTTCTTTTTTGACTGAAAACGACGTGGTTTTTTTGGTCTCGGCTCATTTGGTGAACGCCATTCACTTGCCTGATGTCTGGATTGCGTGTCGTACTCATAAACCCACGTCTCGTCTCCAGTAATGATCCTTTTGATGAATGTGGGATCGGATTCAGCCTCGCAAATCATGTCTTTTGTGACGTCAACACGGTCTCTTTTTTGCATGAAATTGAGGTCTTTTGGCACCAACTTTGCTGCTAAACGACGGAAACCCAAATCATTAACCACAATGTCTTGGGCGGATCCATAGGCAATGTTCAAGTCCTCCGCTATTTCTCTGATGGTTAATTTGCGGTTATTGACCAACATTTCTTTTACTTTATCAATTTTTTCACCGACTTTCGATGTCGATGGTCTGCCACTGCGTTCATCATCTTCGATTGACTCACGACCACTTCTGAACCGCTCGTGCCACTGGTAAACGACCGTTTTTTTTAGAGAATCGTTGCCGAAACACTTTTCCAACATTTCCAACGTCCGTGCGCCACTAAATCCATTTTTTACGCAAAATTTAATACAAGTTCGTTGTTGCAAATTTAAATCCATTTCTGCAATTGTAAAAAATCGCCAACACACACACAGATAGATGTACTCTTGGCTACGTAACTTTTGCAAATGTCAAGTTATGACACTAAGATTTACAGGGAATATCAACAACAGATGTACCAATTTAACAAAAAAAAACAGAACTCAAATCGGAACGATGGGAGCGCCACACGGTGGTTATTCCGGGAACTCTTTGTTCAAGGTAGTATTTCTATATTATTAGACAATCTACCGGCAAAGGTATGTTTATGAATGGGCACAAGTATCAAATAAACATTTTGTAACTCCAAACAAAACCCAATCCAGCAACCTAATCCACATCAGGTCCCTCTTCATCTCTGTGTACTTCTTTCCTCCCTTCATCCCGTCCAACATCCCTATCCTGTTCCTGCCCTTTCCTCGCTTGCTCAACATTCTCCCCTCTACGCCTTTCATCCATTTTTCCTGCCTCCATAGGATTTCTCTCAACAAACCCCTCTCCTCACCCACCATCTCCAGTACTTCATTTGTTTTCCTCTCGGTCCATTTCACCTTCTCTATTATTCTCCACTCCCACATTTCAAAAGCCTACATTCTACGTCTATTCTCCTGCTTCAACGACCACGTTTCCGCGCCGTACATAGCTACGCTCCATATCTGAGTTTCTACGAAACTTGTCTTAACCTCCCTACTCAACGTCCCCGTCATCAACTCCCTCCTCCTTGAGAAAGCCTTCTTGTCTAGCGCAATTCTTCTCCTTACGTCCTTCTCCTTACGTACTACTTTGACCGTATTGGTCCAAAACACTTCCGAGATACGTAAATTGTTCTACCTGCTATATTTTTCCCCTCCTATTTTAATGTTTGGCTTAGCCTTTTCTTTCTGGAAAATGGCATAACCTTTGTTTTATTAATATTGATTCTCATCCCATATTTATCGCACTGAACCTCCAATTCACCCAGCAATACTTGCAACCCCTTGGCTGACTGAGCAACTAATGCTTGGTCATCAGCAAACCTAACCGGTTTTACGAATTCCCCTCCGACTTTCATTCCTACCTCCAGTTCTTCCCATGCCTCTAATCATTTCCTCCACATATACGTTGAACAGCACCGGTGACAATGGGCAACCCTGCCTTACACCTCTTCCTAGCACTGCCCACCCGGACTCCCCTTCCCCACTCGCACCTGAGCAGAGAGAGACATGTACACGTACATGTAGCGGATCAGTCTTCTGTCCCTCCAATCCATTCCTATTTTGTGCAATACACACATTAGGTTTTCCCAATTCACTCTATGAAACGCTTTTTCGAAATCTACAAAACAGGCAAAAACGTCCTGATTGTATTCTATATTCCTTTCGATTAGTGACCTAATTACTGCAATGGCATCACGCGTACCTCTTCTTTTCCTAAATCCAAACTGATCATCCCCTAAGTAATCATTTGGCTTACTCTCTATCCTTTTGTTGATGATACTGAGAATAACTTTAGCTGCGTGGGATATCAAACTGATTGTTCTGTAATCCTCACATGATGTAGCCTTAACCTTTTTCGGAAGAGGAACTAACACTGATCTCACATGATATATAGTATATATAGACAGACAAAAATTATGCAAAAATTCATTCTATATTTAATTAAATTAAAAAGATTAAGTGTAGAACAGATAGATTTAAGATGTCATTTTTCCACGACCGATAGAGGATCATAATAACATTGACTGACTGCAGTAGGGGTAAAAATGTTCGGGCAAAATTAGTCTGGGGTGTGTTCACCCCCCGCCACACAACCCCGCGGTGGTTATTAGAAAATAAATAAGCTACGTACCCGCTGATCCTTACAGACTGGACCAACACGATATTTCTCGACATTTCCCGTCATTTCTCGGGTGGCGTCTCGACATTTCCCGCGTACGTTCATATTGTGCTCAAAGTGATTTCTCACTCTTAATGTTTTTTTCGCAATGAAATAGGTGAAAATGTTGCATAGAATGTCATTGGTGGAGGTGGGCCATTTTCTGTCTGCGCGCCACCCACCCCAATTGTTCTCCTCCCTCTCACTCGCTCCTTTCATCTGCTTCGCTCGGCGGGCGAGGCATTCATCCCATCCCTTTCACTCTCGGTCCCTCTCTCTCTCTCTCTCCAGCGAGCGCGCGTCCTTGGCGCCAGATACCACGTTCTTTTCACCGTGGAATTCCTTCGTCCTCCCCGGAGTCACGAGTCTATCCTCCCACTCCCCGCCCCAACCCGTCCCCATCGTGCTCAGTTTCCATGGAAACGGAATCGCGACAATGGAACTAGGGGGGGTGGGGGCCCTCATCTCACCTGGCCGGCCATCCGTGCTCCCCACAACAGTCGTATCCTTCGAAGATACGCACGGATGACTCACCTATCATCGCGCGCCCGAGTCCTCTCCCCCCCCCTCTCCCCATCCCTCCTTCCGTGACCCGCCGACCTAGATACGCGTCGTGACTGCGTTCAGTCGGCCGGAGGCATTTCGGCCGCCTCCAACCGCGGTCTCCGGCGAGTCTCGCCTCAGTTGCCCCAAGCTCTAGTCTCTGCCGTGCACCCACACGGAAAGCGTGACGTAATTAGATAGCAGGGCTGCGGTGTATGTCTATGTATATACTATATCTATTCGCAAGCAATAGACCACCACGTTTTTAATATGCATCGAGTGGTTGGGACTTTCCGAAGAGGCACCCTTATCAAGGAGAAAACTTGATTGAACGACACGACGTGTAGTATCATTATCAGATACGTTTGGGTTGGAAGAACGAATACCGCATGCAATGCTTAAGCTTTTACACAAACCATTCTTATTTAACGCTCATAAACAGCATATAATTCACGACATTTTTAAGCGAGAAGGAGAACTGACAGCAGGACCAATCGATGGAAGTATTCTTGTTTTCACTCGGCATAATTTTACGGGGTTTAGGAAACAGTAAACCTATGAATCTGCCACTCGTCCCCCGGAAGGTCGGTGCGATTAACGCCGTTAGCAATACGCCATCATGAGCAATCTGCTGGCACAAAAACTGGGCGTCATTCTTCCCGCTATTCCTATCCTGCGCTGGCCCCGGTGGCGGCGGGGTTACGTCCAAGCCTACCTACCCAGAGGTCGCGGGCTCGATTCCCGCTCAGGTGGATTTTCTTCTACTGAGGGCTTGGTTGTATGTAACTATCTTCAACGTAAAATTCTGCATATTCGGGTTTTTACCGCGTTGTTGTTTGAAGCCGACAACAGTTTCGCCGAAGTTCCATCCGGCGTCTTCAGGTCGAAGATGAGGGTCTCGGGCCTCCAACGGCATCCCGGAAGACTTCCCCACACTGGTGGAGCATTGCCTCACGAATGCTTACTTTTTGTGGAACGAAGAATTGTACGATCAAACAGAGGGTGCAGCCATGGGTTCGCCGCTGTCTCCGGTAGTGGCAAACCTGTTCATGGAGCATTTTGAAGAGAAGATCCTTAACCAGTACGAGAGAAAACCTAGGATGTGGTTAAGATATGTGGATGATACTTTCGTCATCTGGCAGCACGGCGCAGCAGAACTTCAGAAATTTCTTGAGTTTCTCAACTCACAGCATAATTCTATCAAATTTACGATGGAAGTAGAAAAGGACAACCAACTACCTTTCCTGGACGTGTTAGACAAAAACCAGAGTGGGGGGAAGCTGGGACATGCTGTCTACAGAAAGAAGACGCACACCGACCGTTATCTAAACGCAACCTCTCACCACCATCCGCTCCAGAAGACATCTTTGGTGGACACACTAGTTCACAGAGCGTATGAAATCTCTGACGCCGATTCTTTGCCGACGGAAAAGAAACATCTCATTAGAGCACTACAACAAAACGGCTATCGGAACGATATGGTCCTAAAAAGGACCGCCAGGGAAGAAAGGCGAAGACGAGATTCTGACAAGTCAATCAAGCAGACGGAACCGGACCCAAATCATACGCGACTATCCTCTTCGTATCGGGAACATCCGAGAAGATAGCCAGAATCCTTAAAAAGCACGACGAGCTTACAAGATTCAACTGTACCAAGAAAATAGCGGACGCGCTCCCTGGACCGAAGGACAAAATCCCGAAAGACATGATGCAACAATCATAACTAAGGAAAGTAGATATTATCCACGACTAATTAGAGAAGCTGTAGAGATCGCCAAAAACCCGGCGAATTTCAATAGAGATGAAGGCTACCATCTCCACAATGCGTGGAAGAGAGTTCTTCGGAAAAGGACCAATCAGAGAGCAGCATCTGGACGGGACCACCTATATCAGGGCGGCCAAAATCCGAGTCCCTCTTATTTCCGCTATCGCATCCTTTGCAAATCTTTTCTGTATGTTACTTTCCCCCCCGAAGAGGAGCTAATCCTAAATCGGCGTTTCCGTATTGTTGTATTTTTCCTAATTTATGTATCTATAATCTTCTTGTCTAATATTTACGGAAATAAAAACATTTTAAACTGAAACTGAACCGAGTCCCTCATCTTCGACCTGAAGACGCAGGATGCAACTTCGGCGAAACTGTTGTCGGCTTCAAACAACAACGCGGTGAAAACCCGAATATGCAGAATTCTTCAAGCCACCGCCGCGAAAATCTAGGCAGATATATCTTCAATGTAATGTCCATAATGTAAGGGTTAGATCGAAGAAGGGATCCTCAGTACTCAACCTCGGCCAATTAAGTGGATAAATAAAATAAATAAATATCCTTGCTCCATTATTCATCCCTCTTCTTCTACACTTCCTCAAAGTTTCGTATGACCTATCCGCCATTTCCCCTACTTCCCTTTCTCTCTTCCATCTACTACAATCCCTTGGATGTAAACATCAAATTAAATATTTAACCTGACAATAACGACCCGCAGCCAATAGTAAATTGAAGGGCTGGTGTCGTTTACAGTACGCGTCTCCGGATCTCTGCGGGTAACATTACCGCTTGAGAGCAAAATTCCTCCGTCTGTACAATTTCTGCACTTTTATTTCAGCTTTTTTTTCTTCGAAAGCGCATATTTCTGCTTACATAACTCCTTCTTCCCAAGTTTCGCGAGAGTCGAACTTTGGAAGTTTTATTGGCATTCCAAACAACTTCCACCCCCGCGAGTTATTTTAAGGCTTTGTAGAGGGGGCCGTTTATTCTCCCTGGGGAGAAGTAAAGACGAGGGCGAAGTGGAAGGGGCCGCACGCTCTCGGAAAGGGGATATTGAGGAGAGGGGATGGACGACTCGCGTATTTGGCGTTTCTCTGTTTCCCAGACGGTTTGGTTTTGGTTTGCAATCCCCAAGAGAGGACAGCGAAAAGAGACAAAAAATATCTCGCGCCACATCAAAAGGGCATGGCTTCCTGTGCACGAAGTGGACGGGGCTGACAGTAAGAAGACTGACTACGAAGGCTACGATGAACCTATTAACCTGATTTAGTTCACTAACTTCTAAATAGTACGAATTTTTCTTAGAACCATATGAAATTTTTGCTGAAAATGGAAATTAGAAAATAAATCTTTCATAGCGTTTTCGTAAAAATGCAGGAACAAAGAGGAAGGGACTGATCCATTATCGAGAGAGGATCGATTAACAATAAGTCGAAAATGGGGCGCAAACACCACAAGAGCAAACACGAAGGTTGCTTAGACGGGCGGGATTTGGAGTTCGCACAATGTAAAGCTCTTCACGATTCACGACATTCTTAGAGGAGTGTACAGAAGATGGCTACTTCCCACCACTCTTTGCCATCCGTGATTTCCGAGGAAAAATGCTACACGAAAAGTCACATGGCTTAAGGGTGTCCAGGGGTGTCATCCCGAATCGAACCCCGAACCTCTTACTCAGTTACCCAGCGCTCCACCTACTAGACGAACGCGGAAAGAAATTAACTCAACTGGGATATATTTCACCATAATTTGACCCTAAACGGTGTTAAAAGGTATGTGGAAGGGGGTGACTAGATACAGACCAATTTTTACCGAAAAACTAGGAAGTATATAGATGTGTAATTACCCCCTTCCACACACCCTAGCGGACGGTTACAGATTACTATGTAATAAAAATAATTATAAAAATACTTTTTCCCACAACCGCAGTCGGACAACGTTATTATGATCCCCTTTCGTTCTTGGAAAAAATGACCTTTTTCATCGGTTGTTCACCTAATCTCTCTAATTTTGTTAACATGATCTCTCCTACCGTAGTACAACGGGGGCAGTAACACATTTTCAACACCACAGCTAAAGAGTCTCCCATCTAATTTAACCTTCGCTCCGCGAGTGATTCCCAACCGAGCTTATCTAATATTTTGGATACGCTACTACCTTTTTAGGATTATTCATGTTATTTGCCAGCCCCGGTGCCGGTTAGGTAACACCCTCGTCTACCGACCCAAAGATTGTGGATTCGAATCTCGCCTAGGCGGGTTTTCCCTCCACCTAGGGCTTGGGTGTTTGAAATTGTGTCCATTGTTTTGGATAAGATTGTGTGTAGGGGGGGTCGCAGTAATCCAGGGGGTAGAGCGGTGGAATACCGACCGGAGGGCCCGGGTTCGATTCCCGGGAAAGTCTCTGGGCACCTGTAGCTCTACCCAAGCTATGTGATTTTTCGGGCAACAGATCTTCCTGGGAAACCATAACCCGGACAGGGAAAGGAACTGGCCCCCCTTCCCGATGTGTGAATTTCACACGCCGTGTAAGCTTTAGTACGGGGTGAACTCTACCATCGCCTACCAAATCATCCTTCGGGTTGATTACTGTGTTTAAGGTGTATATGTATTATATATACACACACACACATATATATATATATATATAATTATTATTATTATTATTATTAATGGTCCGATGTAAGGGCCAAAAAGTGCAGTTTTCAGATTAGTACGAAATAAATATTCATCTCATTCCGGAAATTTATGATGATAAGAGTCCAGGTATTTCTACTTCATAACCCAAGACAAGGGCCCTCATTTTTCCTGGATATAGGTGCCCATTGGCCACCAAGAGCACAGTGTGAGACCCCAACCCAAGAGGGGTACCGTGGTAATGCGTGAACGGGAAGACATGGAGGAGGCGAGCGAGGGTGCTGGGCCCGTCGGGTGCATAGCAGAGTTAGGAACACGCACGCCGGTCGACGTCACTGGACTTCGTACGGCAGTTAAAAATACTCAAAGACACCGAAGGCCATAAGTAGAAGTTTCTGCGCACAGAAAAGACTGTATCACACGACGGCGAAACGTCGGAGAATTTTCAACCCGTGGCGCTCAAGCACGAGCACAACGATAACTAAATATACGGCCGAGGAGGATCTCGTGACTGGCAGCCTGGAAAGGAACTGGATTCCAGGACGGGAATCTAAATTGCATATTTCACACGTTTATAACCCACACAGCACGACCTGAGAGAGAAATGGAATTCGAGATACACGAGACGGGAAGTATGCCGTTGGCCGGAAATCGTCGAACCACACATTAACGGAGGTTTATGCCTGAAAATGTCTTCCCAAAGCAAGCAGTCAAAGAGTCCACTGGAGGTGTGTAAGTCATACCATCTGGTGCGCTTCCATGTTAGTCGGGGGCAGAGACAGGAAAGTTTATGACGAAACTTCGAAAAATCTTCAACTCCCAAATAATAATTTTTCAACCTTGCGCCTAGTTCTAAACACAAAGAACAACAACATATTAAAGCATTGAAATATTAATTAACCAGCCCTTATATTGTACCGCACATTATACATAAACCTGTCAAAAGGTTAAGTATCGTGGCTAGCGAATACCAAGACAGTTCATCCAGGGACCAGAATAACATTGTCCGACCGCGGTAGTGTGATATTCGGCTAAATATCAGTCTGATCTGTATTCACCCCCTGCCACACACCCTGGCGGTGGCCTGCAAGGTAATAAAAATAAGTAAAAAAAATTTTTTACAGCCACACGTAACTATAAGACGTCATGAAACCGAACCGCAAAATATGTTCTGGAGACAAAATTGCATTCACCAGATAGCAAAGCCAAATTCAGTTCGAGCAAGGATCTAAAATTTTCATCGAGGAGCAATCTTATTTGGACCGTTTCAGTGGTACGGAAACATTTCCAAACTGTTTGAAACTAAGCTATTCAACTCAATCTCAAAATATTATGAATGGAAGGAATTTTCGCTTAAGGAATAAATATAGCGTCAAAATTCAGCATCGCTGACGATGGATCACAACTTGTTAAATTTTACTGGTTTCAGAATCGCGGGATGAGAAATTACTGCAACGGAATCGTATTGGGTATTCTTGATACAAGTGAGCAATATAACTAAAACTATCAGCATCTTAAAATATTAAGGTCTTCACGATATTCATCCGATGCTAATCTGAACACTCTCTCAGCGATCAATATGAATAATGGATGATATCGGTATAAATATATATTATCCAAAGGCTCATGATACACGCTCCAAAACGCCATCATCTCAATACATTCTTTACCGAGAGCCAATATGTAAATTTGAAAACCGCACAGCCCAAATTTACATCGCTAAATAGTAGTCGACACCAAGCGTGATATGGAAGAAGCTGAAGGCAAGTTTTGGCGGGAGGATCGTGGGAAAATGTTACGAGAAAATAAAGGAGAGATTTTATTTCGTATAGGCGAAGACACATTTGGAATAATATTTTAAATCTATCGGGAAAAGTGTCCATTAATATAACAGATAAAGAGGAAAGGAAGGCGAATTCATTTCACTGAAATGTTCAAGCGGATAGAGTAAGATTCACGAGGTTAATACAAAAATCTTTAATTCCCTCCAGGCAAGAAATTAGCAAGTGAGACATATTTGAAATAGTACATCACGTGAGTTAACTTGGGGCAAAGAGGGAATTATTAGAACCCAATCGATATAACATCGGGAGATTCACAATAATGACATATCAAATTTAAAGAACAATACGACTCCGGGTAGGACCGATTCAAATTAGTACTTTTCCTGGCTCGCGACCAAACCGAAACCAATTCAGTGGCTCAACAATTACGAAAGAGGTACATACTTAAAGAACTGGAACTCTACGAAAAGTGAAGAGTCAGGCGTGATGTTGTGGAATCGAGACATAATAAGAACTTTGTTGCAATTTTCCACAATTTAAAGTTTTAACTGAAACTCTATTACGTGCACCTGAATTAGCATGTAAAAGGAAATACTATTGGAAGCCGCTGCCCGCCCACCCCCCTGCGACGGACTATTCGCAGTCGCACGACACAGTCGAAAGATATTTTTGGTGTAAGTACTTCAAAGTATTTGAAGATAGGCAAAAGTACGAAATTTAGGCATGATAATTTTAGCAGAGCGAACTCCAAAAAAAGAATTACCGAACGGTATGATGGCCAGAAGCCTACGTCTGCTCTATACCCACAATCTCACTACCCCGTAAAGATCAAGGGAAAGGGGGGGGGGTGACCGGAACCCATTGATACAACATCCGTTACACACATTAGGACAGTTAATCTGAGAGTAAACACTTCAATGAATGCACTATGAAAACAAAAAAGTAAACCTACTAAAAATGTCGGGTCCCCATACAACACAGTCAAAAACTAGTTACTAGTCAAGGATTAAGGATGGCGGCTGACCGTAGAATACATAGTTAAGAAAGTATTCCAAACTGAATTGAGTGATGAGAAACTTCAAAGGGAGCACTTGAGCAACTAAGGAGAAGGCGTATCAGACCAGTTTTAGAGTACTCATCACTTGTACGGGAGCCGCACGAAGAAGGGCATATTACAAGACTGGAGAGGGTCGAAAGAAAGGCTGCCCATAGATATGTGTACTGAGGAAGAAGCGTAGGAGGATGGAGAGCGTGACTGAAATGCTAAAAACGCTGGGCTGGGGACCTTCACGAATTGGAAGAAAATATTGTTTGAAAAAAATTGTGGAATGTTCCGCATTCTGAATGGAGAGAAAGCTAGGGCAGAACTAAGGAAAGGGGGGGGGGAATCCAAATTTTATAGGGGGGAACGATCACAAATTAAAGGTAAAATGCCGAGCACAAAGAACAAATTTAAAAATTATTTCATTTCTTTATAAAACAATTTATGATTGGAACAGTTTACCCAGAAAACTATTCGAGCCCTTTCCTTTAATAAGGTAAATACTTATTACTAAAAAGATGTAAACAGCTAATACAATAATTTGTTTGATGTGTTGTGTGGAATTATATGTAACAGCTTAGTTTTGATATTTTTCTAGTTGAATTGGGCAACTGATGTTAATGAGATGGGGATTTTCTTTTTTTTTGTGTTAGAGATTGGTGGTTGGATGTTTCCTTTAAGTGTATTGGTTTTTCTGACTGATTTTATTTATTTTCATTTGTAATACTGATAGGTCCACGGCAAGTTTGATTGTAATACTTGGAATTTGTCTGCCACCTGACATTGTCTATCTGCACGAGTGAGTTTTAATAGTAATAATTACCAGGAAGGAAAAAAAAGCACTGTGCTGGACGGAGTGAAAGGCCACTGGGCAGTTGCGGAATTGAAGGATGATTAATTCAGTGATTAATAGTTAAAATATTTTCTTGGGGTACACATACAAGAGGATTAGGCGGTTCAGCCTTAAAGAAGTTAGTTCCATTAGACGGGGAGAAGGCAGTTGTAATGAAAAAAACCGCTTTAGCTAGGCCAAATTTAGAATACACGGCAAATATCTAGAATCTATGGGAAAAACATTAATTAAAGAACTAGATATGGCTCAGAGAATATCCGCTAGAATTGTTAAAAATTGATACAATATGAGGGTAATTGCCACGGGCATGGTGGAGGAATTATATTGGGAGCCTCTGATTTTAGAAGAGAGCAGTTTATTTACATATATATTATATTTGTATATACCCTGCGAGCCACCACAAGGGTGTGTGGCAGGGGGTGAACACACGCCAGAACAATTCTACCCGAGCATCACCCTACCGCGGTCGAACAATGCTATTGCGATCCCCTATCGTTTGTGGAAAAAATACATTTTAAATCTATCTGTTCTACACTTAATCTCTCTAATTTTATTTGTATGATCTCTCCTACTGTAGTACGATGGGGGTAATAATACATTTTCAACATCACTGCTAAAGAGACCTCCTTCCAATTCACATGCAAGAGCTTCAATCTGTAATTTAACCTTCGCTCTATTGAGCGATTCCCGGCCTACCTGGGAATTCGGCCTAGATTTCGGCATAGGCCTTTAAAATTGTACGGGGGAAACAGTTTCCTTGTGACAGAGTTACGCAACAAATATTGCATAGCGTGTATAAGAATGTTTTTGCAAAAATGTTTTACATGATGTAAAATGTATTCAAATGATATCATGGAATAATATTTCTACAAGCATGGCGGGTGCCCTTACAGCCACCGCCATACGCCTTTGCGGCGGCTAGCGGAATACTGTGAGGTTGAAGGATATTTTGAGAATAAGTTAGAGAAAGGCTTAGAATAATTACAATGCCGAACCACTGGTTCCATCAAAATCTCGTCCACTAATAGGCCCACTATTTACAATAATAATGGCCCTTTTATAAATGTAATATCTAAGTCAATCATCAGGGATTTACCAGTCCCTCATAACGAAGACTATCTCGGATACTGGATGCGTCATCATTTTCCCACAGATATTAACAAAGGGGTCGCAAAAACAATTGGTGTGAGCTATGAAATCCCAGTGGTACGGAGTAATAATCTCCGTACCACTGAAAATTGCAAACCTGGCGACTACTTGCTCCTAATGAAAAATTCGCACACCTTCCATGCCTGGGCGAGTGAATGGAAATTGGTTGGCCCACGAATTCATTTGTAACCGGGCATGGACTCCGAGCGGCAGCAAGGCCGGGCGAGGGGCGAAGGCGAAACGAAGGGAGGGGGATTTGGGGGGAGGGCCTCAGGACTGAATGAGTCCCCTGGGGGGGGGGGAGAAAGAGGAGATGAGAGTGGGTGAGGAAGCCATGACCTTTAATGGAAGAGTGTCGGGGTGGTCGTGGGGGCAGAAAAAATGAAGAAGGGGAACTCGCTGCTTAGCCCCGCCAGAGACCCTCTCAGCCGCCTTCTTGTCTTCCAGCCGAAGCAGTTACGTCCTTATTTTGGGACGCGGGAGAGGGCCACAGCGATCCGGATAGCCTTTCACAATCGAGCGAGCTACTTTGTCGGTCGTCCATCTACTTGGTTCGTATTTCTCGCAATGTCGATGGCGCCCACGACCTCGCTTGAAATCACACGAAGCAGGAGTAACGCGGCCCATCGCGCAAATCCCCCGCAAATGCTGCCGATGAACTATTCCCATCACCCATTACATACCAACATCTATTTCGTACCATCCTCCCTTTGGAAAAATACTGAATGTGAATAATTGGAAAGAATTAGGAAACTGTTGGCTGAAGAGCGGAGGGGCTCATGATTGGTGGATTAAAGCAACGACTCGACGAAGAATAGAGGGTGCGTTCATAAAGTAATGCAATTGAAATCCCAAACCAATTGACCGGAGTGGGGTCAAACCACATGAAGTAGATGGGTGGGGGACTCTAAGCTCTACCGCGAAACCGGTCTCAGTGCTCTCCAAGTTGTGGAAGCGGCAGGACGTCCGTTATTGTCAACCTCTGTGTGCCGACTGTGTCACGAAATAAATGGAATCGACGATCGCGCAACTTTACACGATTAATACATTTTTGCTAAACTGAAAAAAATCTCTTGAGAAGACTAACAAAATGATTCGTGAAGCTTACGGAGACTCTGGTCCATCCTACTCACAAGTTTCGAGGTGGTGAAAGGCCTTTAAGGAGGGCCGGGAAGATGCTTACGACGAACAACGCTCTGGGCGGCCGTCATCCAGCAAAACCAACAATAATGTGGCTCGTGTTCAACAACTGTTGGACTCTGACCGTCGATTGAGTATCAAGATGGTTCCCAATTAACTGAACTTGCCGTACGCACGCTGACGCACCCTGTAGTGATGGAAAAATCATGGGGAGAATATTTTTTAGTCCTCACCGGAGATGCACAAATATTTAATATCAGAGGAGCCTCAACAGAGTGGATCACCACCAATGATGGACTATGACAGCGACAGGGAAACAACTCAACTAATGTACTCAAGCAGTAATTTTCACGCCACTTTGTCATTCAATAATCACTTTTCCTCTCTCCATTCCATACAAGGAAGTATGCGGAATTGAAGAGGGAGTTGTTGGAGGGCCCATTTTCAGGTTGTGTCTTTTGTCAGGAAAAGTACGTAACGTGCATGTATTTTTGTGCAATTTTTGAGTCTATATCCATCCAATACCTACCTTAACCGGTGGTAGAGCAACAATTATAACAGTTCACTTTTCATGCTTTTGAATTTCTCCCAAGAGCCCAACACTTCTCGTTTGCTTTTCTTTCCGTTTATTACACTTCCTCCATTCTTCTTCACAACTGCATCTCAAAAAGTATATCGTAACCCTTATATCAAATAGATATGGTTTATTATAACGCTATATTTTACAAAATTTTGTGTTGCGTTATCCTAGGATTAGAAGACTAGCTGTGGTCGGTATCTCAATCCGACATAAACCTGAATTGAACGAGAACCAACTCACCTATGAAATACCATACATTTTCCAACAAGCGAGTTTTACCGGTAACTTTGATTTTTTCCTTGGATATTAAAGAACCATTCTGTACGCATGCGCGGAGGGCGGGGGCTTGAAGGGAAACGAGGCGGATGCTGGGAATAAAACTGCATCCGCAGGACACGAGGGAGGGGAAGGGGAAGCTGGAGAAAGGGAGGAAGGGGGAGGGTAGGAGAACACGTGTCCCGCAGCTGCTCCCGAACTAACTATCCATTGCGACGAACTTGAGACCGCAGGGCGCGAGGGTGGTGGGCGGGGGATGGTTAGGAGGGAGGGGGCGCGTCGGTGCATGGACCAAGAAGCTGCGACTAGATGTACGACACCTCTCCTTCCTCCCCCGGCGTCTATCATCCCACGCCCGTTCACAAACTGTGCTCGACTGCATTAAACACGGATCTGCGGGGGGTGGGGGCCAAGGGGGGGCACGAAGTGGAGGCCCTCCCGCTCCTCCGCCGGCGGCATGTGGGCGGGGCTTCCGGAAGTGACGCATACTCGGGCAGGCATGGAGGAAAAGGAGTGGACGCTGCGGAGAAATTTCTGCTCGTTACAAAAACGTGTTCAAAGGCCTCCCGAGGACATTCAAGGCATTCATTCACAGAGAGAGAGAGAGCGAACGCTGTCGCTCGGTGTCGTACTTAGAGCGTCCCAATAACGACAGGGTGCCAAGGGATAACACAGCGTAGCCCCCCTATAACGGATAGATGATACGTATCTATTGCCTTCTATTATAACTTCGTTTAGCACGGATCCACGCTGATAATCTCGTTGAAAGCAAGTTATTGCTATTCCCAATGGATACCTCTATATTTAAAGATTGTAGGTGAAATTTACGAAACAACTGAGGTAATTCAATTCACAAGTCAGATTAACCTTAAATTACACGCTATAGGAATAAAATCACGCGCCTTGGACAATGCCTTGGAGAAACAAATGTTAGAAATGAATGTGTGCTATTTATTCTCCGGGCTGTTGCCTGAACTTTCCGAAGTCTACGCTGACGATCTGAGGTTAAAGGTGAACTGATAATAGAAAATGATCGAAGGGTGTGATGCAACTTCGACGGAGAAACATGACAACTTCATCACACTTTCAGCCTGAGAGAAGCTCACGCCCCGCGCACATTTGAATTTGCAGTTTTTATTAAAATGCAATTATTTATTAAATGTAAATGTATTTGTAAAAGTATTAACTTGAAAATGAGGATCAATTAATTTTAAAACTTGATAACCATTGGTTCTCTTTTGCTAATGAATCTTCATGGTAATTTTCGGCAAACGATTAATTGCCACGATAAATGGGACGTGGATTCGTAGAGCTGAGAACAATGGATTCGATCACGCGATACATGATTAACAATCCCTGAAATGAAACTATACAGTGGATACCGCATTTCATTTTTGAGTCATGACATTCCACAAATTATTTCAATTGTGGGGAAGAGTTTTCAATTTTGCAAAGCAAAATATGGAGAACTTGTGTTAGTTCATGGAACCGAAGTAGGGCCAGGATGAACATTTACCGAACGGATTGAAAAGAGAGAATGTAATTTGAGACAAAATATCTGTGAATAAACACATTAAGGAGGCTTGATCGATTTTTATGTGTGTATATTGTTGGATGATAATTAAGAAATGCATTCCTGCACACCGGATCTCTCCACTTGCCGGGCGGATGCTCTAAACCACCTGAGCTATCGAGGAACGATACTTTTACACTGAAATCTGCGATCTTATAAAGCGCCAAAGTGCTCCGAATCATAACCCAGAAGATGGCGTTAGATCCGGTGTTCAAGTCCCGGTCGAGGAAAATATTTTTACATTCGTGATCGGCTCACATCCGCCATCCCCACCTCTCTTGTGTTCGTCCTTTATATGTGTTCCTTTACCATTTTCCTTATCTCTATTTCAATGTGAATGAATATTTATATTCGCCATATGGCGGTATTTCGTGTTTGAATGTGTATTTGGCCAATGTGGCTCGTCTCTTCTTCTGGCTATGCGTGCCATGAAACGCACCGTTCCTATCCTTTATGATGTTGTATGCTTGCTAACCTACTGTCCATTCTCCTCTTGTGTTTGTCAATTTCTTCTTTGGTGGGTGTAACAGCTCCCTAACGCCATCTTCTGGGTTATGATTCGGAGCACTTTGGCGCTTTATAAGATCGCAGATTTCAGTGTAAAAGTATCGTTCCTCGATAGCTCAGGTGGTTTAGAGCATCCGCCCGGCAAGTGGAGAGATCCGGTGTTCAAGTCCCGGTCGAGGAAAATATTTTTACATTCGTGATCGGCTCACATCCGCCATCCCCACCTCTCTTGTGTTCGTCCTTTATATGTGTTCCTTTACCATTTTCCTTATCTCTATTTCAATGTGAATGAATATTTATATTCGCCATATGGCGGTATTTCGTGTTTGAATGTGTATTTGGCCAATGTGGCTCGTCTCTTCTTCTGGCTATGCGTGCCATGAAACGCACCGTTCCTATCCTTTATGATGTTGTATGCTTGCTAACCTACTGTCCATTCTCCTCTTGTGTTTGTCAATTTCTTCTTTGGTGGGTGTAACAGCTCCCTAACGCCATCTTCTGGGTTATGATTCGGAGCACTTTGGCGCTTTATAAGATCGCAGATTTCAGTGTAAAAGTATCGTTCCTCGATAGCTCAGGTGGTTTAGAGCATCCGCCCGGCAAGTGGAGAGATCCGGTGTTCAAGTCCCGGTCGAGGAAAATATTTTTACATTCGTGATCGGCTCACATCCGACATCCCCACCCCTCTTGTGTTCGTCCTTTATATGTGTTCCTTTACCATTTTCCTTATCTCTATTTCAATGTGAATGAATATTTATATTCGCCATATGGCGGTATTTCGTGTTTGAATGTGTATTTGGCCAATGTGGCTCGTCTCTTCTTCTGGCTATGCGTGCCATGAAACGCACCGTTCCTATCCTTTATGATGTTGTATGCTTGCTAACCTACTGTCCATTCTCCTCTTGTGTTTGTCAATTTCTTCTTTGGTGGGTGTAACAGCTCCCTAACGCCATCTTCTGGGTTATGATTCGGAGCACTTTGGCGCTTTATAAGATCGCAGATTTCAGTGTAAAAGTATCGTTCCTCGATAGCTCAGGTGGTTTAGAGCATCCGCCCGGCAAGTGATCCGGTGTTCAAGTCCCGGTCGAGGAAAATATTTTTACATTCGTGATCGGCTCACATCCGCCATCCCCACCTCTCTTGTGTTCGTCCTTTATATGTGTTCCTTTACCATTTTCCTTATCTCTATTTCAATGTGAATGAATATTTATATTCGCCATATGGCGGTATTTCGTGTTTGAATGTATATATATATATATATATATATATATATATACCCCTCCCATGGACTACAACCTTGTCGTGGTGGAAGGGCTTGTGTGTTCCGAGGACCCCTAGAGCTGTGCTGGCGGGAGTAATAATAATTACTCCTGGAAGGGTCACCCATGCCAGATAGGTCGAAGGTTAGGAGCCAGACGAAAGGTAGTCCACGCAGCGTCTGTTCCTCAGTGAGGCGGAAGCAATGGCGTCTGACCCCAGTGGGGCGGCCATTAAGTGATGGTGTCACGTTAAAAGCACTATTGAGGAAGGCAACGGGAAACCACCTCAATTATGATTCCCAAGATATAATGATGGGCACTATAGATAATATGAGTCCTGGCAACTACGGGACTCGGCCCAAGAGGCCGTGTGTCGTGCCCGGCAGCGGGAGAGGCAAGGCTTCCGCGGTCGTCATCCCACGAAACCCTTGCGGGGAAGAAATAACTGCAGCAGGACAGAAGACTCAGAAGAAGGCGAAAGTAGTTAGAATTGGAACCTGGAACGTCAGGACAATGTTGAGGAGAGGCAAATTAGAAAATATTAAGCGAGAGATGGAAAGAGGTAATATAGATGTTTTAGGTCTCTGCGAGGTGAGATGGAAGGATAGCGGGGATTACTGGAGTGACAATTATAGAGTAATGTACAGCGGCGGGGACGAGAGCCAACGAGGGGTTGCCGTAATTTTAAATAAAGGGGTAGGAAGAAGCGTAGTCAACATAGACCAAGCGACAGATAGAATTTTACTCGTAGAGATTAAAGCAGAGCCGACGAACTTGGTCATTGTTCAGCTATACATGCCACCGAGAAACCACAAGGAGGAAGAAGTCGATAGGATGTATGATGAGTTAGAGGATATCATCGCGAGTGTTCCTGCAGGGAAACATTTGATAGTGATGGGGGATTGGAATGCGACGGTAGGCGAAGGAAGAGATAGTGGTGAGGTTGGGGATTATGGGTTAGGCACGAGGAATGAACTCGGGGAGAAAGCAATTGAATTCTGCAGGAGACAGGGGTTAGTCATCACTAACACATGGTTTAGACACCACAAAAGGCGTAGGTATACATGGAAAATGCCAGGTGACTCAGAAAGGTATCAGTTAGATTATATTATGGTTAGGCACAGGTTTAGGAACAGTGTGATAAATTCGCACAGTTTCCCAGGAGCGGATGCGGACTCTGACCACAATTTAGTTGTTATGAAATGTAATGTTCGTTTCAAGAAGATAAGGCAAGGGCGGCGGGTTAGGAAATGGAATTTAGAAGCAGTAAATGGATTAACGAGGAAGGAGTATCAGCAGGCTGTAGAGAAAATGATGGATGACGGTAAAGATTTGAGTACTATCGAAGAAAAATGGGAATGTATCAAGAAAGGGATATTGGAAGCCGCTAAAGACACTAACCGGAACCGTTAACGGGAAAAGGATAAGGAAACCATGGGTAACGGATGAGATGATTGCAAAGATGGATGAGAGAAGAAGATGGAAAAATGTAAACACAGAGTTAGGCAAAATGAAGTACAAAGAGTTAAACAATAAATTGAGAAGGGCCACAAATAAAGCAAAAGAAGAATGCTGGAAAACGCAATGTGAGGATATGGAAAGTTTACAGAAGAAGGGTGAAATTGGTGCTCTATACAGCAAGGTTAAGTTATTATCGGGAATAAGGAGGCAAGATCTGTGCTAACAGTTAAAGATAAATGGGGTAAGATAATAGTTGAACCAGGAAAAATCCAAGAGAGATGGAAGGAATATATAGAAACACTGTATGGTAGAGTACTTAGGCCGACAAGGTTAGACATAGAAAAGGAACATGACGTAGAAGAAGATAGCTTAGGTCCAGGTATACTCGACGATGAAATAGAAAGGGCATTAAAGGAGATGAAAGCAAATAAGGCTGTAGGGGTGGACAATATTCCTGTAGAAATGTTGAAATGGTTAGGGAAAGGTGGGAAGAAGGCCATATATGGACTGATTCGTAGTATCTATGAGGAAGGAATCTGGCCGGAAGATTTTGTGAGATCGGTGTTAGTTCCTATTCCAAAAAAGGCAAAGGCTTCGTCATGTGAGGATTACAGAACAATAAGTTTGGTATCCCACGCAGCTAAAGTTATTCTCAGGATCATCAACAAAAGGATAGAGAGTAAGGCAAATGATTACTTAGGGGATGATCAGTTTGGGTTCAGGAAGGAAAGAGGTACGCGTGATGCCATTGCAGTAATAAGATCACTAGTCGAGAGGAATATAGAATACAATCAGGACGTTTTTGCCTGTTTTGTAGATTTCGAAAAAGCGTTTGATAGAGTGAACTGGGAAAAATTAATGCGTGTATTGCAGAAAATAGGAATGGATTGGAGGGACAGGAGACTGATCCGCAACCTGTACATGTCTCAGACTTCTCAGGTGCGAGTGGGGAACGGAGAGTCCGGATGGGCAGTGTTAGGAAGAGGTGTAAGGCAGGGTTGCCCTTTGTCACCGGTATTGTTCAACGTATATGTAGAGGAAATGATTAAAAGGGCATGGAAAGACCTGGAGGTAGGAATGAAAGTCGGAGGGGAATTCGTAAAATCGGTTAGGTTTGCTGATGATCAAGCATTAGTTGCTCAGTCAGCCAAGGGGTTGCAAGCATTGTTGAGTGAATTGGAGGTTCAGTGCGATAAATATGGGATGAGAATCAATATTAATAAAACAAAGGTCATGCGATTTTCCAGAAAGAAAAGGCTAAGCTAAATATTAAAATAGGCGGGGAAGAATAGAGCAGGTAGAGCAGTTTACATATCTCGGAAGTGTTTTGGACCAATACGGTCAAAGTGGTAGGGACGTAAGGAGAAGAATTGCGCTAGGCAAGGAGGCTTTCTCAAGGAGGAGGGAGTTGATGACGGGGATGTTGAGTAGGGATGTTAAGACACGACTCGTAAAAACTCTGATATGGAGCGTAGCTATGTACGGCGCGGAAACGTGGTCGCTGAAGCAGGAGGATAGACGTAGATTGGAGGCTTTTGAAATGTGGGTGTGGAGAAGAATGGAGAAGGTGAAATGGACCGAAAGGAAAACAAATGAGGAAGTACTAGAAATGGTGGGGGAGGAGAGGGGTTTGTTGAGAGAAATCCTATGGAGGCAGGAAAAATGGATGAAAGGCGTATTGAGCGGTAGTGGAATGTTGAAGAGGGTAATAGAGGGGAGAATGTTGGGCAACGGTGGTAAGGGTAGGAACAGGATAGGGATGTTGGACGGGATGAAGGGAGGAAAGAAGTACACCGAGATGAAGAGGGACCTGATATAGATTAGTTTGCTAGGTGGGGAGTCACAAAATGTTTATTTGATAGTTGTGTCCATCCAAAAACCTACCTTGACCGGTAGATTACCTAATAATAATATATATACACTTTTTTTTGACATTACACGTTTGTGGGTTTTCCAAAAAAGTGTATATATATATATATATATATATATATATATATATATATATATATATATATATATATATATATATATACACTTTTTTGGAAAACCCACAAACGTGTAATGTATGTTTGTTATGACTATCCGTGAATATATATATATATATATATATATATATATATATATATATATATATATATATATTCACTGATAGTCATAACAAACATACATTACACGTTTGTGGGTTTTCCAAAAAAGTATAATATATATATATATATATACCATAAAAGTAAATATATATATATATATATATAAAACCATAAACACAGTAATCAACCTGAAGGTCGGTTTAGTAGGTGATGGTAGAGTTCACCCATAACTAAGCCCTATACGGCGTATGAATATTCACCAATCAGGGTAGGGGGGCCAGCCGGTTACGATTTCCTAGGAAGACCTGGTGCCCGAAAAATCACATAGCTGGGTGGGGTGCACACTTGGGTGGAGCTGTATGTGCCCAGAGTGCCTTGCCCGGGAATCGAACCCGCGACCCTCTGGTCAGCAGTCCAACGCTCTACCCGCGACCCGCATATATATATATATATATATATATATATATATATATATATATATATGTATACATATATATACATATATATATATATATATATAATTATTTCGCGTCAAGTCAAAAAATAATACTATTAATCAATAGATCAGTTGCTTATGTTAATTAAAATTTACATTATAAAAGCACAAACACCAGACTGATTCTTTGTGTCTGGTGTCTGATGAATGATTACGATTAAAAAAAGTTACACAGCAGTGACTTAGAAAACTTCTAATTCACATTGAAATATTTAGAATAGAAATGGATTAAGTTCCTAATGTTATTCGCGGTATTCAGCCGGTAAAAATGTGACTTTTAGTTGAACCCGGTGTCTAAGCACCGCGACATTTCAAAGCCCCGCCTAACACGGTACAGGAGGCACAAAATAGGAAGAATCATTGTTCAGCTTCAAATCCTTTCTACCTCTCTTCCGTCCAAAATGCCGAGACTTCTCCCTTATATGCACTTAAACAAAGCAAACATATTTGCATTTAACATATATAATAGCATACGGTACAAGATGCTATTGCGATAGCACTGACAAGATGCCAAGCGAAGTGTTTCAATGCCAAGGCATCATGATCGTGGGTTTACAGATTCTGCTCTCGCTACTTTTGTTATCTTTTCTGTGACGCAACAAGACGTACTCATCGAAACAGCGACGTCACTGTTTAGAACTTAATTATTGAATTGCAGAATCGTAAAGAACAACGCAATTACATAAAAATTAAATTATTCCAAACAGAGACGGTAAAACAATATTCCGGTATAATATCAAAGACGGATACTCGCTCTCGCAAAATGGAAACCTGTTTGGTTGATTAAGGTATGATAGAGACATGAGATCGAATACAAGCCGTATAAGAGATAAGAATCATGAATATTCAGGAGCAGCGAGGGAATAACTCTCCATTATAACGCCTCAACGCATCGCGGGCCGGGAGCCAATCAAGATCCTGTGCGACTGACTCCCCGTATCAATCCCTAATAATGCCACGCAAATGAAGGCCTTGGACGCACACTGGCACATTCAGCACTAATTCCTGGAAACAACCGACATAAGAAGCATTTCGACGGGTGAGGAGAAATGTGAAGACGCTCATCGAAGACAGCAGAGCACATGTATGTGATAAAACCTAATGCCCTGTTGAAGGCGACGGTAGTCAAGACGCAATTGTAGTAACTTTTTCCATAAAATACATACACAATATTCTCCATTAATATTCTCTTATGTGCAAATATCTTGAAACTACACCTTGGGACGTACTGAGTAAATTTAACTCTATTCAGTTAAACGTAAAATAATTATCAATTGATTAAGTTAAAACTTACAGCCCGATCAAATTACTTTTTCGTTAATTTATCTCAGAATTAATTTTTTATGAAACCTCAGGTTTATTTTACAAAGATATATATATATATATATATATATATATATATATATATATATATATATATATATATATATATATATATATATATATCTGTCTGACCTGAAGAAGGCCTCGGAGTAGGCCGAAAGCTTAAATCATCTAGTGTGAGTGTCCTTTTACGTGTTATCTGTTTTATTCTGTGTTCTATTGTGCCGTCCAAAAGTTATATATATATATATATATATATATATATATATATATATATATATATTTAGGTTCCCTAAACCTTCCGCCCCCCCTCCCCTCCCCAGGCACTCTTCCCTCACAACCTCTCAGTGTGACCTGAAGAAGGCCTCGGAGAAGGCCGAAAGCTCAAATCATCTACAGTGTGAGTGTCCTTTTACGTGTTATCTGTTTTATTCTGTGTTCTATTGTGCCGTCCAAAAGCTATATTGCTCTCGTGAGTACTTCCGCATCATCTATATATATTTATATATATATATATGAATATATAATTATATATATATATATATATATATGAATATATTTATATATATGAATATATTTATATATATATATATGAATATATATATATATATATATATATATGTATATATATATATGTATATATATATATGTATATAGTTGCCAAAACTCAGCGCAAAATCATTTACTAATTCTCACAGAAAAAAACTAGTTCGGGAATTCACGAACAGCTTCCAAGTCTCTCTCTGACTCAGTGTCCTGCAAAAGCTGAACCATTCTTCTTCCCTCCCTCTTCTCCCTCTTCACATTAGTGTCCAACCACATTTAGTTTTCTGATGAACCCTTTTCGTCTGACGACTAAACTTTCGGCGTTCAAAGCTAGTTTTAACAAAGTTTTTTCTCACAGCAACGAGTTACTTAAAAAAATAACAGGAATAAATAAAAAGTTACATGAGGCAAAAAATCACCAATAACTTGCGGAAGATGCCGCGGCAGTAAATTTTAACGGAGTCATTCGCTAAATGTGTATTACCATTTCGATATTTTTCGAGTGTGAAAATCATTCGCCTTGACCGGGGTACGAACTCATACCCCTCAAAGCCTCCAAATTAAATTAAAATCAAATCTCCTAAAATTTTGGAGTGCAAGAGGATGCCTCGATAGGTTAATTGTCATAAGCACTCGTTCAGATATTGCAGGTTCGAGTCCCACGGTCCAGACGAATTTTTTTACACTCTTGTATTGTTGCATTGAAAACGTATCACTTTAACTTGACGCAACAACTTGTAGAACATTCAAACTTAAGTATGGCTGAAACTTGGAAATTTAATTTGAAACTGTCACAAACAACAACTTCACCGATTGTATACCATGGGGAAACATTTTCCATCGATACTTTATTAAATGTGAAGGAATCATCGGCGTGAGCTTAGCTTTCCGAAAGAAACAGGATCAAAGCGGCTAACTTGAATCGACCGTCAATTCAAATCGAAAATCATACACATGTATCGATTCTTATTACAGACCTCGACACGCGGACAGATCTCAGCCGAAAGTAAAGCACAACGAAAGAGGAATGAATTTCCCTTTTGAAAGCGATACACATACGTGCCTTCCACCGAGAACAACAAACACTATGGTCCGAACCGCGGCAGTGATAGCTTACCTTAAAAGGTTGAAAATCTACCGTAATTCCTTAGAAAATCAAGATGTTACCTCGATGTCCGGGTGCTCGAGGATTTGTTTATAAACAAACGCCGCTCCCGCGGCGACCGCAGCGAGGGCCCAGACACAGACAGGGCCGGCGTAAGACGCTAACGGAATTCAGCCCTCTTATCCCAAAGGGGACACCGAAGGGCCTTCCTTACATCTCCCCTTCCCCGCCGCGAGCCCTCGGAGGGGTGGAGGCCAGGGGGAGATAAAAAGAGGCGTTTTGCGGGCGTGACTGGATTCACGAAAGGGGCGCCGGCACGCGCCCAGAGGATGGGGATGGAATGGGGGAGGGGGTGCGGAGTGGAAGGCAGGAGGGTCCGGCGCCCACACAAGGGGGCTTGCGAGAGAACATATCTGCCAAAATAATTTTATACGTGCCGCTAAATATATTCATAAACCGAGTTAAGAGGAAGCCAAACTAAAAAAATCGCTATGACAATTTCATAACTAACAGTGAAGGAGTGCTTAAAAAAAGCGTTTACTTCATTTATCTGAACACATCTCCCTTCGTATTGGACTATGGTTAGACAGATTATGTGAATTTAGTATAGAAAATAATAGATTTTAAGTAATTTCCCGAAAACTTCTTTCTCGAAAACCCAACGCCATACGTTTCATTTACATTGATTATCTTCCCACAGCAATCAGTCTAATTTTAAAATGTGTTCGACAATTCTTGTATCTCCCTTGGCTGATTGGCTAACTGAAGCTTTATCATTCCAGGAATATTTGTACGAATTCCCCAACGATTGTCATTCCTCTCTCTAGTCAGCGTAATACGTACATTATTTAGACGCCCCGAAGTTTCACCTGGATACCGTCACATTGAGATGAGGTATAGATATTCAGATATAAAGATTGCTCTACGGCTGAAGAGATACATTTTTTCGCAATTGGGCACAGGGACTAGATTTTACAGATTGAGAAACGGGAAAACGTGGAAATGAATGCAAATGAACGGTGATTAACCTTACGAGGATTCATTTAAACTATACCGGAGTATTTAATTGTTTAAGGCTCAACTTTGTGGAAGTTTATGTTCATTAAATGAAGAGCACAATGTATTTTGACGCCTAAGCGTTGAAACTAGTAGTACGAAAATAAAGAACAGTGGAAAAATACATTAAGTTCTTCATTTAATATACGTGTAGTGTTCTTATGCTGGAATGGGCAACTTCGCCGAAGGTTATCTGATTGCGATAGTCATAAAAAAAGTTGGATAAGTACGATGAAAACGCAGGAGAGGCATAATCTTTCTTGTTGCTGACACATAATAAAATTTAACATCAAAACTGTGAGCGTACAATCGAAAGGGTAGGCTACCAATAAATAATTGCAGGGGAGAGTTTCTCCTCGTTTCTTTCTTGTTAGGGGGCCAAGGTCGCTCGGCAGACAACATTCCGCCGCGGGCTGCCCCCCGACTCCCGCTCCGGGGGCGAGTTGACCGACGATGGCGGGGAGGGGCGCAACCACCCCTCCCCACGCCCTCCACCCCCAAGCCTTCATCGCCCCGGGCAGGGCGAAGGCAACGGAGAGAAAACGTCCAGAGTTGCCCGGGGCGGTTTGTGCGGCCTCCCCGTCGAGGTGAGTCAGTTTCTTGGGAGGGATGATGGGGTGGGAATCGAACGTGGCTTGATTAATGGCGAAGGAGATACATTTCGGAGATATAGGCGAGCGCGCCCTGGGTGGAAAAAAACAGCACACTCTCGCGCCCCACGCACTCTCAGCGTCACTGCTTTCTTCTAATCCACTAAAAGCAATACTCTTTTCAAGATTCAGCAATATCCAACCCTCGCTGAAAACGGAAAATCTTTTAAAGTACCCCTCCCTCGCCTCTAACATCTTCGAAGAATCTCGAACGCACAACGCATTATAAGATCAAACTGACTATCCCCTAGGCAATCATATATTCTCCTCATCATTTTATGGATGATCCAAAATCTGGCAATAATGAATGTGCGTTTGTCTAAATGTACTTATGTGTATGTACGTGTGCAAGTATTTATTAATTCCATGCCTAATACATTATGTATACGACGATGGTTTAAATGGAAGAAGGGACCATTAGGTCTCAATTTCGCCCAAATGAAGACCTCTATCTATCTATTCAAACCATCACTTTATCCGCATGCGTAGTCAAACTTACTCTGCTTTGTTACTGGAATAATTGAGTATTTCAAAAAGGGAAAAAATAAGACGGATATCGAAAGGTGAAAAGGAAACTGTAGGAATAGTAAACAAGAGAAGGACAATTACACCATGGATTACGGACAAAATGATTAGAAAAATAGACGAGAGAAGGAGATGGAAGAATACGCCGAGTTAAGCAATAAACTGAGGTTCGATACAAGTACAGAAAATTAAGCACGCCGTGCGAGGATAAGGAGAAGTTTACAGAGAAAGAGTGAAGTCGGTATGTTGTACAAGTAGGTGAAAGCACGGGAAGTAAACGGGGAAATACGTTGCAAACAAACAAACATGAGTCAGGTATACTATTACAGGAACCAAGAAAAATTCAACCGAAACGGAAGGAATATAGAGAGGAACTATAAACGAGACCTCGAGAACTCATACTAAAGACAATTGGAGCCAATCTATGTTAGCAGAGAACTTTACGTACGTAGATAAGGAGAGTTTAGGTCTAGGTTTACTCGATGACAAGATAGAAAGGGCATTTTGAGAAGTTAAATCAAATAAGACCGTGGGGGTTGAATTCATGAGGGAGGCATTTAGCCGGAAGACTTCGTCCAATCAGTGTTAGTCCCGTCCCGATAAAGGGAACTGCGGCAATATGCGAGGGATACGAAAGAATAAGTTTTACTCGTATTTCGCACATTATTGGTAGTTAGGATCATCGATAAGAGGATGGAGAGCAGGGCAACTGAATACTTGGGGGATGGTCAGTTTTGGTGGGGGAGAGGAAAAGGGATGCCAGAGCAGTAACAAGGTAATTGACTAATATATTCGTAGACTGTACTAGTTTACCGCGTAGATTTCGAAAAAAGCGTTTGATACTGTGAATTGGGTCTTATTGGAGGAAATGGTAAAAATGGGAAGAACTGGAAGTAGGCATGGACGTCGGTGAGAATTTCATAAAATTATAAAAAGAGACGTCTCAGGCGTGATATGGTGGAATATCATGATTAATTAAAAATAGAAATTTTCCACAAAAATAAATTTTAATGCGACCGGTTTCAATGTTACCACATCATCATCAGGTAGCAGTCATACCGCAGAGTCCAGTATATATACTGAAAAGCAAGGAAGGGGAGGGTACGTTCAACGCCGCGGGACAACACCCACCCCCTCCCCTTTTCCACATTTTGTAAGTGATAAAATCCCTCCTCCACCCCTTCCTAAACCCTCGCTAGGGCGTCCCCCTTGGAATCACACCTATCCAAGTGATCTCAAATTTTGACCCTTTTTGCACACTTCTTTTTGCATTGATACCCTTGCCATGACTCCCACACGGATATAACTCCATCATCGTCTCATAGGATAATAAATATCGTGTTTCCCGTTTCGTTCCTCAAAATACTACAGAGCATGCATGATTAATTCGTAGAGAAAAAGAGAAAAAAGCTAGAATAATGTTTTCGCAAGTCAACATAGAGAAAAATATCAATTCTGGAAAAAAATATTTTGCGTAAGACCTCCTGAATGCGCCATTATTTACTGCCCTCCACCAACAAGCGCAACCGTGAGATATACAGTTTCGCAAATTCAGAGATGGTGTTACAGAGTGAGTTTCACCACCAGCAAGTTCGACAATTAATAATGACGGACTCTTCGTGAATGGCCACGACCACATCGCCGGTGGTCCAAGAGGTTCATCGAAAATGAGGCCGTTCCCTCGTCGAGGCTAACAGCACTCCCACAGTTTTTTATGGAATGTTGCAACGTCAACCGTTTAACGATTCCCAGCAACTCATCAGAAACACACAAAATATGCGCCTCCTTTTGAAGGAGCAACACACTAGATCAAAGGAATCATGAGCTCAGGACGAAAGACTTGAAGACATCGAGGAAACGGCACATGATAATTCGACTTCGGGGCAATCCAAATCATTATATCATCTGGACGACCACGCGTGATTCTTGCTTCATCCTCGATCAGATTTTAAACATGGGCGAACTGTTTACTTTTCTCTAAACATCGATCTGGAGGTGGATGCACTTAACGGATGATACGAAAGCGACCCACGAACCAAGTTTTGACGATGTACTATACAAGCCAAAGCTTGTGTAGTGCACCGTATTTCAGTCCTTCATACTATCCTCCCTAATTTGATGCAGTTCAAAAGGTTCCTTCCTCCCCATGCGCAATTAAAACGAAAACGCCGTAAATCTCTGACGAGAGCCATGTTTTACGGTTATCCTAAAATTCATGCTACATGCCCCTGCTACATGTCTCGAATAAAAAATGTCTTAACTGAACGAGAAATGAACGCCCGTTGGCCTCCAAACCAATAACCGCGTCCGATTTCCTTTTAATCAACAGGCTAAAATATTTTTTTCCCAGGCTCAAATATAAATAAACATGGCGATGAAATGCAAGATGTACCTTTATTGTCCCATTTCCCTCAGAAACGGCGGTATTTTAAATATTTACGCTACGCTTCACTCCCGCAACCACATCCATTGAATCCCACGCTGCGCTGCCGTGGAGGGCAGCTAATCTGGCACTCCTGGGCCAGCTACGGTCCAATCATGGGCGGGAGGACGAGGTCCCTCCACGCGGCTGGCGGAGGGGGGGACGGGGATTGCAATTGCAGCGAGTCCCCGCGTCTCCAGCACTGCAATTTTTGGTTTTGCATTCATTTCTGATTTCGCATTCCGAATTTATTACCGGCCTCTGGATTAAGTGGGACTGCGGATGGAACGAGCGAGATTCATCTGTCAACGAGGGTGACATATATGAGAGGGGGATAAATTTCACGAATACTTTATCAGGAAATAAAAATAATGAAAGGGATTGGAAGGTGATTGGTGTGTAGGAGGGACAGATGATCCTCCAGTGATTTCGAGACTCGAGCGTTCAAACTCCCGAGGTGGATCCTTATCAAACACGTACGCCGTCGAATGCAATGCAATGCCAACACGCTATAAGTTTACCCGATGGCATAAGCATTGCGCAGGCGTCCCTTGCGTAAATATTGAACGACGTGATCAAGTGTCATCCCTGAAAAGTCACGGTATCCCACAATTACATCTTGTTCATCCATCCATGCGGTCATCCATTGAAAGTCAAAAAATATCACAGGAGATCAGAGGAAAGGATTGCGTACAGTATGCATGGGTCACAGTTTGCTTCATACGTCTGCCCTTGCCACGGAAAGAGAGGTTCGTCAAATTGAGATAGAATGTTCCTCCGACGAATGGCTCGAGCAGATTTTTAATCATCCATGAACGAGTTGCATACGCCCATTGGGAGGCTCCAGGTTTGCGTCAACAGTGGCTCAAAATCAGGAATTATTAGGTCGTGAGTTTTCTTTTGGTACCACAATGCAGTCGGGAGAGTCAACTTGCGTTTAGAATAAATGAATGGCAACCTAGTAGGTGCATCATCGATCCTTTATTGAATACGGGGATCGAGCGTCAGAGTCATGCGAAGGAATAACGAAATGGTTGGTACGTTGCCTCTTGCGGGTGCTCACGCATCACGCCACAGCGCCGAAGCAACTCGAGAGGCTGCAGGCGCAAGTGAGGGCAGTTTCTGCATCTGCATAATACCCCGCAAGTCGCCGCAAGGGCGTGTGGCGGGGGTCGTTAGGTCACCACCCGTTAAAAGGAACAAAGCCACGTGCAAAATCAAGTTTGCGGTCACCTGATTCAATGCCATAATGCCCGACCAGATGCAATGAGTCATACGTAACTTAAATTTCGTGGAGACTAAGACGGTAGCTGAACTCTCATAATTTCATCATGACCAAAATTCTCAATACATTTGTTATATTTATTTATTTAACCATTAACGAGTTCAGTACCATTAAAACAAAATGTTCCCGATGTAAAAAAATTCCCCATTAAAATGTTAAAACCCCCAGAATATATGTTGCTAATTCATTAAAATTCTCCTTCTGCCTGCATGGCCCAAATATAACCATAAATACAATAAAAAATCAAACAAAACATCACACCATTTCACAAGTTAATGCGCCTAAGTGGATATTGCAGACTACTTTGGGCTAAAGTTTCATAATTAATTAGCGCAATCACTAAGGATCTAGCTTCTCAAAGTTGCTTGATATTCGTCCGAAATATATCAAGCTATTTTTATTCAAGAATTGATATATTTATTAACAAACCTTTGCATTCGGGGAATGGGTACATTATAAAGGCCAATATTTGTTTGACGCCTAACAAAAAATGTTGCTGCAGTACTTTATCATGGCCAGATAAAGGGAAGATTCCAACAGAAAACTAGACTGTAAAAATACAATAGCGACGTTCCCAAGTTCATCGAAATACGCAAGGTAGCGGCATGCTCAGCCCGCCCGACATCTAGTGGTGAGTTAAACATAACATTTATCATCGATTCAATCGATCGAGGGTGCGATCCAATACTTATCAAAAATGCTTATTTTTGGTTACCACAGGAACATTTCTACATTGAAATTTTTATCAGAAAATATTTCAACGATATTTGTACAAATAAACGAAGTGACTAAGACACCTGATACCGTTTGCTAAAATAAAACAAAAGAAACATTTTCTGCCGAAGCTGAAATTTCTGCAGCCAATGAGAGCAACGAATAGTCCCCTGCAGCAGCAAATGACTTAAGAGCAGAAACAATTTTCTCATTTCACGACCAAGCCCTTAAACTCAATATCTACTTCCAAACACTCCACCGCAAGCCGTCGCAAGGATTGATGGCAGGGGGTGTCAGGTCACCAGGCATACTACTTGCAAATATACACGCAACCCGCGAACTAGCAAAATGGCGCGGGGAAGAGGGAGGAGCGGGGAAATAAACACAGCATTCATGCAACATCTGTTTTACACATTACAACTATTTTACTCCTAGTATCTACTCCGAGGACTACATTGTTTTTCCATTTACAGAATATAAATTGACATTAATTTGTACCATAAATGTTTATTACTTCCCATTCAAACCCTTTCGGCTTCCTCGGCAATTCTGAATCAAGTTTTGATTTACGCTATCATTTTGATCGTCCTTTAAGATTAATAATATTAAACCAGTAGAGTAACTTCTGATGCCAATGACAAATAAACTTTAATTTGATAAGCACGAAGTCAATGAGAAGAGAATCGCTCCAATTCTCGAGACTACACGCAGAGAAATCCGAAATTCTTGCGACTACGAACTGCGAAGTCCTTTCCGGACTCCTTGTTGCCCGGGGACGCCACTCGCGGATGGCGCCGGAACTACCTCGGACCCGAAAATCTCTCTTCCCTCGAGTTGTATCCCTCAGCGCACCCCCACCTACTCCAATCACCCTTTCAAACGCCCCCCCTCCCGGCGGGGAAAGAGGTAGCGGCCTCGATGCCCCCCCCTTGCCCTCTGAGAGAATGGTCTGTGGCCCCACACGAGATCGACCCGAGCCGCGCAGCGGGGAAGTCGAAAAGGGGAACTTCTCGCTCACCCCAACCCCCCTTCCCCTCCCCATTCCCGGCACACCGAGCGACCAATGCCTTGGCACACCTACCGCTGTCATCGGCGAAGAAGAAAGCAATGAAGCGTCGGCCAACACACAGGAATGCAAGGACGAGGAAATTAACCGTAGGCATTCTAATTGTTTAGTTTAGCGGGCGAGTGTGCGCAGGTCCGTCCGTCACATCGCACTTCCACGAAGTTAAAACGTCACGCGTAAGTTTCCACACGCTCATCTTTTCCAGTTTAAGTCGTCAACCTGCGCAATTCCGGACGAAAATGAGTTCTTAAATTCCCTAATCGAGTGCGATCCCTCGTAAATATTGAAAATAGTGCACAAGGAACAGCGACGCACAAGAATAAAATGGGGGGCTTTTTCAGCATGGACTTGTAATCCTGAAGAGACTGCAATTAATAGGTCGCAGCATCGACAAAACATTTATTGTTTGGAAACGATATTCGATAATTTGTTAAGGGAGTGAAGTAAAAGTTTCGTCATTGTCGCGCCTGCATATTTCCTAACCCTTCCGGAATACGTAAAAATCCAGTTTGCACGGAACGACAACAAATGTAAAACGTAAGCTGTTCGCTCTAGCAAACAGTTTACGTTTTACAAACCTCCCCGACTACTCTCCACCCAACTCTAGTAAACAGTTTACTACAAACAGAAACATACGAGGGATGCAATTAATAAATACGACGAAAGAGGAAAAAAGACACTTTGCTTTTCCACATTGAATTCTTTTATTACGACCTAGGTTTCTTTATAGCGTAATACCTTCATGTTAGGATTAGGTTCACCTGAAGATGTTACGCTGTAAGGAAACCTAGGTTGTAATAAAAAAATCATTGTGGAATAGCGAAGTGTCTTCTTTCATCATGAAGGATTTCCACCATGTGGAAATCCTTCATGATGAAATCCTTCAATCCTTCAATCCACCCCTGAAACTGTGTCATCAATAAATACTCCAAATCAATGACGAGTATTGAAAGTGTAACAACAATTTCACAGCAGATTAAAAAAAGCATCCCAGCAATAATATATAATCAAATCGTCTTGTTGGAATAAAGATAATTCCAACAGGATGAATTCAGAGAAAAGAATGACTGGCTGAACTCGGAAGGTATAATACGACAGTTTGGACGATGCGACAATTATATCTTACGTCAAGGCAAAAATGAGTTCTCCCGCTACGTCCTTGATGTAAACCGAACTTTAAGGTATCAGGGAGTCTTGCATGGGAGGGTGTGAAGAGGAAGGGTGTGATGTGGTGGGGGAGACAGGATAACGATTAGAGTGACGGGAGGGTTTCTCGACGTCGAATAGCACGGGGGCAGCGTGGCAGAGCGAGAGAGAGAAAGATGGCCAAATTTTTCCCAGAAGCCTTTAAAATAAAGGCTCTCGGGAGGGAAGCAAGAAATTCGATCGCGCTCGCCGTTCACACGCCCTTCGCCGCTTATCGCACCCGGCGGTCGATACTCCCCAGAACAGTGCTCGTACTACATGTATGTACTATCAACAGCAACGACGGATAATTTATCCTTTATCTCGGCAGGACTCCTTGCGGAAGACGGCGAAGCAGATAAACAGATTAATGTCGGGTTCATTGGGAATGAAGGATCCTAACGTAAATGTGAAGACTTGGATAGTGCACCTAAAAGTATGTTTAAGTGATAATAACAGCGGATATTAAAGGTGAGGTATGAGTGGGTCACAAATGAATGCATCGGTGATTTGACGACTAGTAGGGCGGAACCGCTCCACGCTGAATAAATCATGTGGAAGCAGACGGGCTGAGAGAGAAGAAATTGGTTTCATTTACATGAACACCTACATAAAACCCCGCAAGCCGCCGCAAGGGAATGTGGCGGGGGGTGTTAGGTTACCACCCATAGAAAGGAACAAAACCACATCCAAAATCAACACATACATCCAAACCTATGCCTACAGCGGCGTATATATTCATGCATAAATCCTTTCATTCTACACGCATGCAAATACATATACTATGTACAAATACTTGTACCAAAACGGTCAAAGTAGGAGGGACATAAAGAGAAAAATTGCGCTAGGCAAGGAGGCTTTCACAAGGATGAGGGAGTTGATGACGGGGAATTCAAGTAAGGATGTCAAGAAAACACGCGTAAAAACTTTGATGTGGAGCGTAGTGATGTAACGCGCGGAAACTTGGTCACTGAAGCAGGAGGATAGACTAGGAGATAGAGATAGGAGGCTTTTGAAATGTGGGTGTGGAGAAGAATGGAGTGTGGACTGCCTTTCGTCTGGCTCCTACCCTTAGACCTATCTGGCAGGGGTGACCGCACAGCGGAAGCAGTTATTAATACCAGGATAGCCCCTAGGGTTTATGGAAACCCCCAAACCCTTCCACCTCCCCAATGCTGCAGGCTAGGGCGAAACTTGCGCATTGAGGTCCCAGTAGTATATTATATATGAAAGGCATAAATGATCATTTAATTAATTAATAAATATTTCGAGACTTGCAAGCATGTCTAGATTATGCAACCATAATAATTTTCGGAATTTCACAATTTGTTTTCTCCGGCAGTTTCTTCAAATTTGTCAAAGGTATAAAACAGCCTAAGTGTTTCAAATTGGCTTTAACCTCGTGGTCTGTGGCGCCAGGCGACTACGAATGCCTGTGACATTGTGCGTACGGTATTTCGTCACAACGCCTTGTTCCTCAAAAAAATCCCAAAAAAATTCAGAGATTAAGAGGACGCCTCGGTAGGTTAACTGGCTAAAGCACTCGGCCGGACATCGAGGGATCCGGGTTCGAATCCCAGACAAGGCGAATGATTTTTACACTCTGGAATCGTTGCATCATAATATTTCCTTAGAATTCCTGAGCTGGAAGAGCTTCGAGACCGATTTTGGCCTTTGATAGAAAATTAGAACCTATGCATTCGTCTACACAATGCCCACATAAAAAGCGAGAAATATATCTAGATTTTCTGAAGTTATTCCGCATGCAATCGCGTAGCTTGAACAATGCACCCAATACAAATAGCAACTGTATTAATAGGCACCATTTTTTGATAAGAAACAAAACAATCATAGCATTCAACTTGAGGTCCGGCCAACGTCGGAGACACCACAATATTTGAAGTTTCCGAAAACAATATACTTCGCATGTCTCAATGACTGACCTTAAATTGTGAAGACCTTAAACGCAGGGTGCTTAAGTTTTTTTTTCTACAACACGTAATTTAAAAAAACGATTGGTAAAACCCACTTGATAAAAGATAACTCAAGTAGAAAGGGTCGTGATCACCCTAATCCCTACACCGACGGAAAATTGGAAACATGACTGATGGAGTTTGCTATGTGGAACGAAATTCCCATTTTTCCAACACTAAAGATTACACAGGCCAACAGTGGTTTTGGTGCCGGAGCTTTTAATGTTGATTTAAAGAGCAATTGTGGTGCTGAATCCAATTATGACACTTTTTTTCCTATCAGCTATAGTTTTCAAGATATAGATATGTTGTTACTTACGTAAAAAAATCTTCTGCATGATGATATGGGAATATTATATTAATAATTATCTCATTGGCCTACAATACAGAAATATACATAAAACTTATTGACAGTTTATTGAAAATAAAAGGAACACCGCAGAGTGGTTATAAATTAGTATACTTATAGATTTATTTAACTTTGAAAATTATTTTCCGGAATATATCAAATATTAAAACAACTAATCGTAAGATGTGCCATATCTAAAAAAGTAGAGCTGGTAAATAAAAACGGATTTCATATTTGGATTCAGCTCTACAAATATAGTTAAAATCAGCACAAAGATTTCCGGCACCAAAAAAAATTTTTTTGTAGGCCTGTGTTATCAACGTTGGTCCCCACGGCTTTCATCAATAGAAACTCACTCCTTTTTTCAGAACTTCACCACTGATTAACGACGGTAGTTATAACTGGTGTCAACAATGCCAACGTGCGCGGTTATTATCATAAGGTAATCTACCGGTTCAGGTAGGTTTTGGATGAATTCAACAACCGTATAAATATTTCGTTTATCCTAACAAAACCAAATCCAGCAACCTATTCTACATCAGGTCCCTCTTCATCTCTGTGTACTTCCTCCCTTCATCCCGTCCAACATCCCTATCCTGTTCCTGCCCTTTCCTCGCTTGCCCAACATTCTCCCCTCTATTACCCTCTTCAACATTCCACTACCGCTCAATACGCCTTTCATCCATTTTTCCTGCCTCCATAGGATTTCTCTCAACAAACCCCTCCCCTCACCCACCATCTCTAGTACTTCCCCATTTGTTTTCCTTTCGGTCCATTTCACCTTCTCCACACCCTTCTTAATACCGAATAAATGGAGAAAAATTATAAAATATCGTTCTTTCCGCTATGTATATCGATAAATAAATACCGATTGTGTGGGGCTTGGAAGAAGTAAATCGTTTATGATCTTTGAGGCCTTTCGCCGAGTGCACACTAATGCCGGCGCCCGGTTCCCTCTCCACCACGTGATATCCTACCCCTACCAAAATTACACACCCTCAATGGTGCAACTGACCTTAGCTGATGGTCACCTTCCAAAATGGCTACATCTTAGATTGAGGAACACATCTATACTTGCCAAATGTTTTCCAGACATGACGCCATTGTAATCCTAGCGACGGGATATTGAAAATGGAACTTGTGACAACGCACATTGCCTATGGTGTGGGGGAAGGTGTTTAGAAAAACGAACATACATAAAATTTGTTATTGAAATGAAATAAAAAACTTTGCAATTTCACATCCATTTTAATTAGAACAGCGCATAGTTTTCGACGCTGGACGTCATAATGAAGCTCTGAAGGAAAGTGCATGGGATCTTCATCAATTACGCGCAATTTTGAAACTAGATCGAGTGCTACGTAGAGCGGTTGGGTTTGAGTAAAGTTGCTTTGAACAAGACAGAAGTGTCGCGACACTATGGGAAGAATTAGGATGGGAGCCACTAATTGACCGTAGGCTTAAATACAAGTTAACTTCACCGAGCACATTAGATGCAGGTCACTTATCTGAGGATGTTAAGGATATATTACAGGCCCCCCATATGATGGTAGATCAGATCACCAAAGTAAAATCGGGGGATAAGAACGGACTGATAAAATGTCGTTTTTTCCTCGAACAATTAGAGATCATAACAGGCATGACAGCAATCACGTAGGAGATAATTAGGATTGGCAGTTTCCTTTATTTTATCCATATCCTGCTTGTTACCCTTTTTATTTAATAGACCCATCTTTGTAACAGTTCTACAGCATCATTGGAATGTTCGTATCCTGTTATTACACATTGTCGCATGCAAGCACTTTCATTCGTGTGGTTAGGGTTTGTCGAGTGCATGAACAAGCTAATATTAGTTTAGAGGTAACAGAAGTGACACAATTTCAGTCGTAACATGGTGGAAATCCTTCATGATGAAAGAAAAAAAGACTCAGCTTTTCCACATAGAATTTTTTTTATTACGACCTAGGTTTCCTAACAGCGTAATATCTCCAGGTAACAGGGCCAGGACAGACACGAAGATGTTCGCTGTAACGAAACATAGGTCGTAATAAAAAATATTGTGCATGGAAAATCAATGCGTCTTCTTTTATCATAGAGGTAGCATCATTTGGTTTTGCATTTGGTTTCATTCCCTTTTACGAGTGGTGACCTAACGCACCCCGCCACATGCCCTGGCGGTGGCTTGCGGGGTATTGTGTAGATGCAGATGAAAGTGCGCGGGAAAATACAAAGTGAATTATTTTATTTCAATATGTCGGGTAAATTCCATAACATAACGCCGGAGACAACAAAATAAATAAATTCTTATATATGTTTTGAAAACACTGGTTGAAACCTTCACATTTCAAAATATTTAAAGAAACAACAACTACCTTCATAAGAGACCGTGTTAAAGGTACTCTTTACGGGCAAATTATAACGAAACTAACTCGTGACACGCAACGTTATTAAAACAACCTTTACGTAGAGCTTTTGTAATATTTCGGCGATATTTTCCGAATATTTCAGGTTAATTCTTGTCCCGCAGGAAAGACAAACTCTAAAGGTAAACAAACACAGAGCCCTACTGTGCATCTGCCCTCTGCAAGAAGAAGGATGGAGCCTCGCATGCGACCCACAACACAACACAACCCCCCCCCTTTTACCCTCTCGGGTGAACTCGGAGGGCGAGTCGCTCATCTTCCCAGGGCCTGAAAAGATCCGGGGGAGGGCTCAGAAATTTATCTCATCTCTCGCTAGGGCGCGGGGATCATGGGCGGGGGGGAAGGGGGCTTAGGGGGACTTGCGAGGTGGATTGGGGTGGGGGGGTTGTATACGACGGGGAAAGGAGGGTAAAGACCCACGCCGAGCGCGCGCTCCCCAGGGTTTTCGGGGCTGGTTAGTGTGGGGATAGGATCGGAGGGTCTTGCGGGGGCGGAGACAGGGTCTCGGTCTACGGGGGGAGGATAAGATTTGGCACGTGCTCAATAAGGGGAGTGGCGTGAGGGTAACCTATACGGCCGGGGCGACGGGGGGTGGGAAAAGGTATGAGAGGGGAGTTTGTTGGGTCCGTCCCTTTAGAAGAAGGAAAAGGGGCAGAGAGAGAGCGGCGAAAGGGGAAAGAGAGGGAGAGAGAGAGGAGAGAGAAGGGTTGATTTCTTACGCTCCGATACGTTTCAGGAGACGAGAGGTTTAAAGAGGAAGTCCCGAGCCGTTTCATGCTTGTTTCACCTTCTCGCCGATAAAAGAACTCCGATACGGACAGGAAAACCTCGAGTCCGGAGAGCGAGGAAAAATAACGTCGAATTACGTATCGCATCTATCGATTATTTCCCCGCCGAAACCAGAGGATGACCTCCCCACCTTACACGATCACCCCTCACTTTCCGCCCCTGCGGTTGGGGGAGGAAGGGCGTGGGTAGATATGCACGCGTAGGCGGGGGGTCATGCCGGCCCTCGTCGCCGACCGCAGGGGCGTGCTCTGTCCATTCCTAGGGGGAGACTTCGCCGCCCCAAGCAAACGGGACTACGTATTTTCTCCTATTGCCTCGCGGCAGGCAGGGTGGTAATTTACGAAATTCGGGGAAAGAGAGTCGCTCGAGTGGGCGAAATTAAAAGGCAGTGCGGACGGCGGCGTTTTGTCCGGAATAACCCCGCGGGAGTCATTCCCTGCCTCCGCGATGCATCGCGAAACCGAATCGAAGATAATATCCCGCACCGCGTGCTCGAAATGAGAGGGGACTCCTTGAGTGATACTCGGGAGGGGAAGCCATAAATCGAGAAGATAGTTAACGGTCGGGACATTATATATTTATACCACAATGTGGATAATATTTATGCGATTTGGACGGCCATGACCTGAAATTGACGCGGTCGATCGCACGACTGAAGAGCGCCCATTTTTAACGTCTGATTTTTATTGAAAGGATGAAGGCAGGGAGTCAGATTTAACACAGATCATACGTATATTTCGACTAGATATGTGCACAGACTTCTAAAATTGTTGTTTCATATATATTCCTTATTCATAACGTGTACCGTTCCATAATTTTCCGCCATGGCCATTCCGAGAAGAGAAAAATCAATTGAGCCAAGTCTTTCGGCGGATATAATTTTTTCAGGAGCTATTACGTGTGGCCACTGAGAGTTTACAGCAGCCAAATAACACAATTTTAGAAGTAAGTCCCCGCCGTCAAGAATGGACTTTGATGAGGAGCATTAACCTTTAAAAGAATGAATATCTTTCATATATCGGTGATATATGAATAATTGAGATTAACCATCAAGTCATCAAAATCTAGTATAAGTTAATTTAACATTTCCTGGATATTGGCTTCCATTTTGTTATGTTAGCATATCGCACGATGGAATATGGAGGACTTTAATACGCCTGTGACGAGGCCTCTCTCTCTAATTTTATTTCAGTGGTAGAATCTACCATTATAATTTGGTTCCATAATGATACCGCACCCCATACACTCAAGCGGTGGCTTGCAGGGCACCGAGCATGTAGGTGTACGTACAGTATATGTAATTCCCTCTGCGTCGCAAGAAAACTCATGCGCCTTGTAGCTTTCCAAAAGTCTTAAATCTTAAATCCTGCTCTCCTCGATAATCCAGAGGCCCCGACATAATTTCCCCGCCAAGTCCGTGGCCATTACCCTCTTATCGTAGCCATTTTTAACAAACCGAGTTGATTTTCTCTAAGCCATTTCTAATTCTTTAATTAACATTTCCTTTCATGGATCCTAGACAATTGTCGCGTATTATAAATTTGGTCTAGCTAGAGTGAAGTAATATCTCTATCCTACTTTTCATTATATCAACACATTATTACATCTCATTACGTTACATCTCCCTTCAATCTCCCTAATGAAACCTGTCTTCTTAAGGGCTCATCCGCATGTTCCTCTAATATGTCCACCCCATGAAATTATCATTCCGTTGTAATTTCTGTGGAAAGAACTTCTCTGTCCCGTCACGTAAAATATTAAAAAACGTTCTCCAAGAAAGCTTGGGTTGGCGCTGTGGGTTTCCAAGCTGAATTTTTGCCGTTCGATCCGTAATTTCTCCTGGAGCATCATTTAAGCTCCCTTTATTGAATAGAACATTATTCAAGTTCTCTTTATTGAATAGATATCCGAGTACTTTACACTTTTCCTCGACCATTTTCACGAGTTGAGTTGGCATTCCTACAAATTCCTCTCTATGATGAAGCCAATGGCCTCATATATGACGTTTGCAATATTCACCGTTGTTTTAGTCGCAATCTGTCGGTATGCTGTCATTACCTCGAGTTGCAAATTCAACTGTTTGTTTTAATGAGATTTTGACCAATGGATTCAAATTTTTGACAGGAATTTTTTTCTATTCAAACACTAACCCTATTAATTTCTACAGTCTCTGACGGGCACACATTTTTGAAGAGTTGGTCTCCGAATTTTGAGAAATCATCAATGTAGGGAATCGGGTGGTCAGTGGAATGAATCTTTTAATAATATGCTTCCTTGATGATAATTCCCGATATAACACCATACAATTACTATTCCGTTGTCAACGTATCCACTGCGAGTACCACCGAGTTGCTAATTAGCTGCGATGAACAGTCCGAATAATCTATTTGGAAAGTTTTCTGCAGACGATGCAACCTATCGGGAAAACCTCGCCGCGTCCAATGTCTAATGCGAGCCGAATTTCAGCCTTCGTACTTTCAAGCGTAGCATCTTGCGAGACTTAACATTTAAAAGCGCCACGTGTGTACTTGAACAATGAGTCCAAAGCGTTCAATCAGGGAGGTACAGGGCAAACCGTAACACGCCTAAGAAATTTTAACGATGTTGCTACTCTGCTATCGTGAGGTTTCATTTGGAATATGCATTTAGTGAATGGTTAATAAACACCCATGCCATTCCTTCATCCATTACCCTCTCCCACTCGTACTTGCAACCACTGCCACACATTTTTTCCGTAAATCGAGGGAAATTCCGGAAGATGTAGAAGCAGGGCATACAATGCTATGAAGCGCTTATTGTTGAGTCTGAGGCAAACCAAACACTCGATTGAGAACCATTTAGCACCTACCCCGAAATGTCATTAATTACCCCAATGCCCTACGGAATAAGTATTAATTAAATCGTGCATTGTTGAACACATACTGTGAAGTCTGTGTAAATGGTAACTTCGACTGAGCGGTCACCACTTAAATAGTGCACCTTTTGTCCAAACTGAAGCAGGTATTTCCCAAACGCTCGATGCAACTTTTCGCTGCCTTGTAGCAACCACGTTATTAGGAGGTCGCCGGCCACGGGGATTTCACATGCAACTCACGTGACGGGTTAGGAACACCTATACGCATCATTCTTCGAAGAAATAAATACTATTTTAGGTAATCTACCGGTTAAGGTAGGTTTTTGGATGGACACAGCTATCAAATAAACATTTTGTAACTCCAAACAAAACCCAATCCAGCAACCTAATCCACATCAGGTCCCTCTTCATCTCAGTGCACTTCCTTCCTCCCTTCATCCCGTCCAACATCCCTATCCTGTTCCTGCCCTTTCCTCGCTTGCCCAACATTCTTCCCTCTATTACCTTCTTCAATATTCCACTACCGCTCAATTCGCCTTTCATCCATTTTTCCTGCCTCCATAGGATTTCTCTCAACAAACCCCTCTCCTCACCCACCATCTCCAGTACTTCCTCATTTGTTTTCCTTTCTTTTCTTTCTGCATACCCATAAATAATTAAGACTGTTTCAACCGTGTTTATTTATGGAGGACAAATATTCTACGTATTCCACTGCCGAGCGCACGATATAATTAAAAAATCATTTGTTAGAGATATTTTTGATAATGAAAGCAATTTATGTGATCAGAGATGAGAGGGTTCAGAACAGAATGAATGAGGTATACTCTCGGCAAAGATGACACAATACCAACTGTTCAAATTAAATTAAACTCTTTTTACCAACATTTCCATTTCGTATATATTCATTCACTTCACTGAAAGAACTCCACCGCTCTTCTAGAGGAGGTCTTTAACAAAATTTGTCGGGTGCGGCGGCGGCTGCTTAATGGCAGGTTCCACCCTATCTCACATCGAACACTATCGAGGTTCACATCAAAGAAATTCAAGACGAGCCATTTCAAATCGGAAGAAAAAGTGCCTGCGACATGCAACGCCCCTCCCACATCACAGGCGGCTTGGATTCTTTGATGTCAATTAATACAATTCATTTTAGCCGTCATGTCGTTTGCCTTGATTCAAGCCTTTGCGAACGACGCGATGCCTTTCATTCCACTCCACACACCCCGTCCTCCTCCGCCCAGGCTTTTAATTCTTTATTGAGAGGCGAGGCGGCATTAACCGGGGGCCACGCACCCTTTTTTCATTCCCATCCCCCAGCGAAAAATTATGAGGCAATGCATCACAAGACCCCCGCGGACATTTTCCTCCAATCGTTCCTCACCTGGCCCTCGGCGGAGTTCTCGTCGGCATCCACTTGCTGCCGCATCCACGCCACCCCTGTTTGCCTTTTTTATTTTCACCGAGGGGCGGCGGGGGGCGGGAGGAGGTGAGGACGGGGAAGGGCCCAATGCCCAATATGGGAGTGGGCGGTCGGGTCGGCAGACTAGCAATCAAGGGCGCGAAAATTACTTCGAAATTCGCCCTTCTCTTGTCATTTTAACGCGAGCGACGGGCGCACGAGTCGAGGCGACGTCTGCCTCGTCCGTGCCCGAAGCGGGCGATTACGCAAATTTCATTTCTTCCCCGATTTTATCGCCAGGGAATGGATTTTAATAAGTCGGGCTGGGTCACGCGAAAAAAAGACCCTTTATTTCGTTTGAGGCGGGGCAGACAATAGGCCAGTTTTTTTTACGGAAACACATTGTTCCCTCGCTGACTCGGACTTGAGCAACATGCTTTCCCGCAAGTTTTCACGAGATAACGAATTGAAAGTGTAATACAGGAGGGATAATGCGCATGTAATAGACGGTGCTCCTTCGAGTCGAGGGAAGATCCCGCCATTTAGATTAGGCGGAAGATGAAGCGGTCGGGACTCCAACAACAAGAGGAGATTGCGCCACGGGCACGGTTATTAGATTCTCCTCGGAGTCGATCGAGGCCATCGCCGGGTCCCGAGCGGGACGCCGCCGTCCCCTCAAATCCAAGACGAAGGAAACGCGGTCGGGTTAGCTTCCTTCCCGAAAGGCCACGTGCTTCTCTGCTCGGAGGCTAAAGCCGCCTTCGGGAATCGTCGCCTCGAACGTACACACGCGTCTTCAAATGGAAAGGGAAGTTTACGAACGACACCCAGATCGGAGACGACACTCATATCTTCAGGGTTGGTGACACCGGGACTATTAAAGGGTATCGACGATGCTATACTATCCGAGAGTCGAACCAACAACAGCGATGCAACTAACTCAGACACGAGGACCATCGGTAAAGCGGATCAGTGAATAATGAAGACCTTTGATGCCAGGGAATGGAGGCGAATGCTAAAGACTAAATGAAGGGACAAAGGAAGGAACAAGGAAGAATCGCGGAAGAAAAGACGGAGAGAAGAGGTCTGCAAAAGAGGTTCCTTTTGAGAAAAAGAAGACAAGAGGGAGAAAACTAAGGAAATGGACTTGAGGACATGGAAGGAGTGAACGCAAAAGTGAAGAGTTATAAGGATGTTCGAGAATTAAGAAACGTTAGGGAATGATTGAAAACTACAGTGGAACCAATCTTTAGATTGAAACGCTGACGACGAAACCAACTACCTAGAAATTCATAGTTTTTCTTAATTTACCAGGACAAAATTTAGAGTTTTCCAGGGCATTTCACGCCCTCTAACAAGTTAGTACACACGTATTTGCACAAACATTGGTTATACCTTCATAAATACTGAATGGTGTCAGATATAAAAAGGAGCGGTACGTGGTATAATTGAGAAAATTGACACATAAAGAATAGCTTTGCTCTACATCGGAAGTGTACGTGAATTCGTGAAGAATATCGAGTAACTACCTACACAAGTTTGATCGACACTTCTCTTACAAACGCAAGTCATTGACAGTGGACCCTTCCTTGGAGGAACAAGTCATCATTCTCAAAGATCAAAACCAAATCCTGAAAATCACTGAGAATGATATCACTAATTGGAAACCAGATTACCAGGGAAAAACAAAATCTTTCCCCCGAGTGACGATTTACTGCAGGGTGATGGATTCTAACAATGATGGCCTGGATTCTAATCCAGGCTATGGAAGGATTTTTCAGCACTATCCCGAGCCTTACTGGGGATGATATGTGATGACGTTAAGAGGAGTCCGTCGGATGGGACGTTCAACTGCGGATCCTTAGGCGTCCGTCGTCAATACAGGCTAATGTCGACGCCAGGTTTCCCTCCACCCATTTCTCACCCATTCCCTCCATAATCTACCACACCAAATAATCCACCTCTCGCCAACGATGGATATGACACCTCAGATGCCGGTCAACTCCCCTAATAACTACTAATACTCTCCCGCAATTGCAAGAGGAGTTTCCTTCTGGTCTCGGTCACAGAATGCTTGTTGGTCCGTAGAAGCTAACTGAATTTTGAAGCAGGACACTGAGAAACAAAGTCGCCAAGTAATGGAAACATCATGAGCGATCTCTTTCGAGCCACATTCCAAGATATCATGCTTCTTCAGTTTTCGATTTGGTGTCCCTCTGACGTCAGCGTTGTTTGACCCGAGTGCTGACACGTGCGCACACGATAAGTTGAAAGATGAGCTCCGACGAAGACGTTGGTGGCAGCCGAGGGTGGCGAAAGACAGGTAGAGCACATTGGACTGACCTCCTTGACCCAATTGTGGACCAGTCGGCTCCCGAGCTGCATTACATTACACAGTACGAACGATGTGTTTCTCAACACGTCCAGAGTTTATTGCGCGTGAACGGAAACGGATAGGTGTACGTGCATATGTGCGTTAGTTGATAGTGTATTTACTTGCATGCGTAAGAGTTAAAAACGTTTTCGCCCAGTGCAAAATTATTCATCTAAACTTGACCTAACGATTAATTTCAAGTAAATTTTGATTTAACCATAGTAAAACTAATATTATTCGTTTTACAATTTTACTTTTTCAAAAATAATGAGACTTATTATTGATTTTTTTAATATTTAAGAGTCAACCTCCATACCTCTGATAAAAGAAACCTCTCCAATGATGTATGACATCTGAATTCCAAGTTTAACTCACGCTAAGCCTCTCTAAATGGAGAGAAAATCAATATTATCGTTTTATGTGTGTTTTCTTGCTCAATAACAAATAATATTATCCTTCATAAGCAGAGACTTCATACTTAACAACTCTCGCTTTAATTTCCAAGGTTTAATAATTATCCGCGTAGTCCCAGAAGCCCAATTCTTCCCACGACACAGCTAATGGTCAAATAAACGTTCCAATACTAAGAAAAACTGAGATAATCGCTTCAAAGCATTCCCCATTTTACATCAAACGTTTCGCACACATTTTCACAACCGCAATGACCTCACAACACTTTTCAATGTTCAACCACGCGAAACTTACCAAATCCCGACCTCGAACGACCTAAATTACTTCCACTGGGTAACATTGCAAGACCTGCCAGAATAAATCCAAAGTCTAAAAACAAAACCCTCCATAAAAAATACAAGAGACGACCGAAATATTCCCGGAGAACGGAAAGAAGAAAAAAAACCAAAGCCCCTCTCCGTCCCTCCCCTCCCCTTCCCCAACCTCCCTCGATAAATCACGGGCGAGACCCGGCTCCGGTGGCGTGTTCCGAGGCCTTGACGTACGTACACAGGACTCCCACTCAACACGGAGCGGTGCTTAAGCAACCTGCTCAACCTTGAGCGGGTCGAAGACGCTCGGGGCGCGGAGAAAGGCGAAGAAGACGAGGAGGAGAGTATAAACAAGAAACTGCATCCGCGACATTCGCCTCGGGCAAGTGCCGGCCCCAACCGACGTGTGTTACGCCCCCTCGACACGCCAGTCCCACCCCTCCACCCCCTCGCCCGCACACTTCCACCGCCGCCGCAGCGGGGAAGGGGCCGCCGCGCGAAAAAATGAAAACGGCGGCGGCCGTGTTTACGATCCCGTATACGCGTCGACGGCGAGCGGCTGAAAACCCCCCCCCACAACCCTCCCCCCCCTCCTCAACCAAGGCCAGCGCGCACGCCGCCAACAGAAGAAGATACGACGGCGAAGACCAATGTCGCGATTCGGTGGCGTTTGCCCTCCTGCCCCCGTGTGCCCCGACCTCCGCGGATATCCCCAAACATTATCGTCAGAAGCAGTGGGCTGCCAAGGTTTATGATATGCCCAGGGATACTAAGCACCACTGCACCTCCATGATCCGCCTACCACATCACTAAAACACACCACACACTACAATAATCAATTCAACCACACGAGCCCCCCCCTCTTGGCTCCCTCCATTCCCTCCAGCAATCCAAGTCTTTCCTTCAGCTCCCTCGCTTACCCATCATGCCCACTCTTTTACGACAGCCTTTGACATCCATATTTTATAGATCTTGTACTTTTCCATCGACTTTATTTCAAGAGACGACGCGTTTCGCCGAATTGTGGCATCATCAGGAAGAAATTTATTTTACAAGCAACACTGGAGCAATAAATAAATATATGTGTGTGTATATATACGCGTATATATGTATATATTTACATACAATACTTCACTCGCTAAATTTTTTAATATGGACACCAAGCACTTCCACGAAGTGAAACCGTGGAGCATATTCGTGAAGTTAGCGTGGTATTAAAGATGAAAATTTACTCAAAACTTTCCATCAAATAGAGCAAAGCATCGTTGAATATTCCCTTCATTTGCAAAGCCTCAATACATTCCACCCTTCCTCACTCTCCAATCATAGCCACCCCCATGCCCTCTGTCCTAAGCGTATTTACTACAGTATTGCCTGAAATGAAATCTGCACCTGATGATGCCGCTAATCTGTGAAACCCGTTGTGTCTTGAATTAAAAAAATAATATGGATATCACACAATTCCACGAAGTGAAGCCTGAAACTGTAGAGTTACGTCATTGGCATTCCATCGCCAATTGAAACGTCCCGCAGCCAATGCAGTTCTTACGGGAGGCGATCGTCAGATAAGGACATTTGCGCCATTAGGGATGGATGAGGAAGGGTGGAGAGAAACCCGGCGTCGGTATTAGTCTTCTCTTAGCGAAAGGCGCCGAGGGGCCGGCAGCTAACGTCCCATCCGACGGACGGTGTATTCACTGAAAGTACTCTCCACAAAGTACCTCAAATAGGGATTGGGATACCATAATATCTTTCACGTCCAAGATTCGAACCCGGGTCCTCAGGGTGGGGAAGCCAGTACGATAGCCTCCGCATCATCCCATCCCCACCACATCCAATCTTTCTCCAATCTTTGAAAGATCTCCCAACCTTCTGTCCACCCCATCTCCAACTTGTTTGGGACGTGCTCGCTTGTCTCTCTCATCGCCCATTTCTCTTTCCAATACTTAACACCCATGCCTCAAAAGCCTCCAAAAACCAGGTTTATGGGCCATTCAAAATTGCGTTTCTCAGTTAAATTAGCGCCGAGGGGCCTCACTGGAGAAATGCGTGGATTGTGTATTAAAAAGTTTCGGAGATAATTTTACTCGCACATGGTTTAATTGCGCATAATATGTTAAAGGTTATGTCATAACCGTGTTTACTGACTAAATGAGTAAAACATGTAATTTACCGATAGTTAAATGATTCGATACAAATAAAGTATTGTCTGATGAGTAATGATTGAATTCATTGAAACACAAGTCGCAATGAATTATATTACACGGAAGGCGTTTGTTCATGGGCATCCAGCATGCTCCAATTCTATCGAATAGGCCATAATTCCGCTCGTTGCCCTCAATGGCCTTTAAACTTACTCCGATTTGATTGTACTCCCCATTTTATATTTTGCGTGCTTACGCGATACATGCACCAAATTTGCTTATGCAAGCATATATTCGCGAAAAAACTAGACAGATATAATGTTATGTATTTGGTGTGCTGGCATTTCAATCGATATTTTTGCACTTTTTAACTGCAGTCACCAATAGTAAATCTGAGGGTAAGGCGAGAGTAAATAATCGAATATGTGATCTTTGTTAAGTGATTCGACAAGATTCTAATGCTAGGAAGTAGTTCCAACTCGTAAATTGTCATTATACGAATATGCGGGCTCAATTGGTGCATACAAGTAATAGGTTTCACCGGACAGAGTTTCGGTAAATTCAATGAACACGTTCAGGGCAAGTGATCCTCGGGAACTATTTGGAAGTAGACGGGGGAAATGGTCAATGAAGTGTAAGTTCACAGAAGAGCCCTCATAGAAGCAGAAAAGCGACGATGAAAGAAAGGGGCGGGGCTTTTTGAGTTCACTTCAGACGTCAATAGGAAGTCATTGAGACACTCACCCACGCCTATTATCGGCAGATTAGAACACCCGTATGATGAAAGAAGGAAAATAGACTCAATCACGGCAATTTTTCAGTACCTTTCATTTCCCTTTGCAAAATTCACGTCCAAAGCAAACAGAAGGCCAAGTACCCGCTATTTACCCAAATTACAAGCTCAAAGCTGCCAAAACGGGTATGATGTAGACGCAGATGGGTGTGGAGCATGCGAATTGAACCTGAGAGATTGGGTGAATAGGCAATTATGAAGGGCTACAGCCAGACTAGCAAGTCCCGCATAGGACCTCAGAATTTCATTATATCGGGAGCACGTATCGTCAGGAATATTCCATTACGTCCAGTGGTGCATTGACGACGCTTTAGCTCAATTGTATTCCGTGTATAATCATCAATCACAGTTCAGAACGCAGTACAGCTATGAATAGCACCCCCCCCCTTGGTTGTTAACAGAGTAAACCTGGTCTATTCAGGAGACTGATTTTGCACAAGATCGCAGCCAGCCAAACAATCCCGCAAGGTCCCCCAAACAGAAATGAATTTTACCCAGCGCCCGTTTCGCCGGGAAAATTCCATTGCACGTATATCCACAGATTCGTTCTTGTTTTAAAGCAGAGTTGACTATTCTGTGCGGACATTTAGGACTCATTTTTGCAGTTCCCATTCACCAAAATGCAAATCCTTTTTCCCTAATCAAGTCTGCATACACTTTTTGATCATAATTTGTTCTAAAACCCGAATTCTTCGAAACCGATAGCAGAAAAGCGTACAGTCATTATTTGAAATTTGTTATCATTAATAGTAGTCTGATGGTCGGGTTAGGCTCTTGGCGATTTTTAACGTCGCCACATTTCTAAATCTATCCTAACATCATCACCAAAACAACTACAATAACACAATCCACCTTCAATGTCCCAATACTTCCTGACCCACTTTAATTCCTGCCCGACGGAATCGCCCCTTGCCACACACCCAAGCGATGGCACACAGGGTTTCATGTAGACATGGAACCCAAACGACATTCCTACTATTTATTCCTCCTTCCCTCGCTCGTCCAACGCCCTATGAATATCAGTCTCCAACATTCCACCGCCGCTTAATTCAACAATCATGCTTCCGAGCTGCTCAAAACTACAAGGTATTTTCCAACGTTTCCACGAATACTTTAATCACACATGGAAAACAAGAGAAATCAGAGAATTTAAGCCAATTCAGTTGAAACATTTCTGATTTGTATGCCAACTACCTGAGCGCAAAAAAGGCACTGGCACTTCTATACCCCCTTCGATCACTCCTCTCAAGCGGAGTTTTTTTTCTCTCGCTCTCGCCGACGTATTCGCCACGGAAGTTTTCTCCCCAACGTCGAAACGACGCCAACCGACGCCTGGCGCCCTCCCGTTGCTCGAAGATTGCCCTCGTTTCGACCCGCGCGTGGGCGACAACATCTGATCTTCATTTCCCATCGCCATCAATACACCAATCACGACCACAGGGAACGTATCAGCAAGTGGTTACTGCTGTCAAATTGTATAACAGCCAATAATAAGAAAGTTAATCCGGTGATAGCAGAACCAAATATTTTTTTGTCATTAATTAAAAAAATATATAGCACTGTTAAACTCCACAACATATTATTGGAACGATTAGTTTCATTTGTTTGAAATATTATCACAGGTAGATCACGAAATAAAATTTGGTCAATCTTGAAGCTTATATTAATCAAATACTTAGTTTATATTTTCAATGTTTACCCCAGAAAATCGACACCTCTGATCATCGTGACGGTGATACGTTACGGAGGCTGATCAACACATTAACGGGAAAACGCATACGAGGTGAAATCTAACGGAATGCAATATTTGACTAAAAAATATATACATACATATATATTCTTAGACCTCCAAATAAAAATATATAGGAAGTTTTCGTGAAACACTTAAATGGCTCCGTAACCCCTATTCGTTTAAAATATTTGTAGTTGGCTTATGCCCAAAAGGCCAAATACAAAATGAACGAGAACAATCACCGCGGAATATTGGGACGAGACATCTGCTCCACCATCGCTCGATGTACCATCGCTCATCTACTATATGTAAAAAAGAATCTATTGGTTAAACCTTTTGTAAGAACAATAGAGCAATTGAATATCACGCCATTTAAATTAAGCGATAACATTTTTATCATGCACGGTAGCCATCCAGTACAAACGGGTGACAATCGACGATCTCGCAGACCCAACGCCCTATACTTGGTGCCTTTAAAAAGTGAGGCAGTTGAATTTCCCGCTCCGCTCCTCTTGGTCGAAGTGGGATCGAACCACTTGGAGTAGGTGGGGAGGCCGGCCGCTAAGCTTTGCCGCGAAACCGGTCTCAGTGCTCTCCAAGCTGTGTAAGCGGCAGGACGTCAGTCATTGTGAATCACTGCGTGTCGACTATGTCACGAATAAAATGGAATCGACAATCGAGCCACGTCACGCAATTACTAAGTTTTGTGGTAAACATAAAAAATCTCTGGAGGCAACTAGACTCGGGTTCGCGAATTCCTGGCCAAATACCGGGTGCCAATGCTGCCCCCCCCCCTATCGTCCTGACGTCGCTCCAGCAGTTTTTTTTGTTCGCTCGCATTAAGGCAGCCCTGAAAGGAACCCGTTTTTCGTCCATAGAAGAGATCCAATCAGTCGTGACGAAGACCTTGCGAGAGGTCCCCGAGGACGTCTTTCAGCGCCCGTACCGGTCATGGCAGAGTCGCTGGAAAAAAATATGTAGAGGCCCAAGGACAGTACTTTGAAGAATTTTAAGTGTTTGTGCAAATCTGTTCAATAAATTACTTTAGAAAAAAAGTATTGCACATATTTTCCATCATTTCAAAAGCCTCCAATCTACGTCTATTCTCCTACTTCAGCGACCACGTTTCCGCGCCGTACATAGCTACGCTCCATATCAAAGTTTTCACGAGTCTTTTCTTAACCTCCCAACACAACGTCCCCGTCATCAACTCCCTCCTCGTGAAAGCCTCTTTGCCCAGCGCAGTTCTTCTCTTTACGTCCCTACTGCACCACACGGGGGAAAAGGGACACCACAAACTAGCCCATATAAAATCCCTGATTCTCCATCCGCAACTCGCACCCGAGCATTCAGAGACACGATCATGTCGCGGATAATTCTCCTACACCTCTTCACCACTCCGTCCTCTTGCACGGATTAATTCTAACCAAGACTATGTTTTACCATTTTTTGTGTGACTAATGTCGACGGCCCAACGTCTTTACCATAAAGATCCTGTATTTATTCTTTCCACTCGGAGAATAAGATTATATCATTTCTCTCATGTCGTTAATTGCTCGTTTCGAATATTTGCATATCTGAGATTGGCCGTGAGGATGATCGTTCTTTGGGAAACTTAAGCTACATGTTTGAGCACGAAAATTTTGAACTACATATTTTTTTTAGAAAATACTGCTATGAAAGTCGAGGACATGCTATTACCATCCCTCATTTGTCTTTATGAACACTATTTTGATTGGAATTGCATCACCAGGAAATTACAAGAAGTTCTTAATGAATTTTTGCTAGAGAGCAATCGACTTCGACCATTATGCCACATTCATGAAACCCTTTCGTGAGATAAGCAAACAAATTATTATCTGTTATTACTAATCATATCTCGTGACCCAAATTAACTTTTTGATGGATCTGGGGAATAGGCACTGCTACATTTAAAACACTTTGATTTACAATAAACCATTCCTTAACTCCAAATACCCCCTGCCTCTTTCATTCCATTCAGCAAGACCATCCATTCTTTTTCCCCTCGGTCCACTTTCTGTTCACCGCTTCCATTCTCACCTCTAAGCATCGCAGTCTTCCACATCAGACCGCCCTCCTCTCTCAATACGCTCCGCGTATTGAGAGAGGAGGGCTTTTACCACGTCTTGCACTTCTTTGCTTGGTATTGCTGCTTCTCACATTTCACTCTTTCTATTTTCTCCCAAACGCATAGGCCAAAGACTAGCAGTCTACGCTTAGCCTATTGCTTTAAATTTCTAGTCGCACAAACCACTCTCCTACTTAAAATCTTCACTAATATTTTTACTTCTATAATTAAAGATCGATACAGAGCATATTAATCGGTAGTGGGACATTGAAGACTGTGATAGAGGGAAGAATGTTAGGCGATCGAGGAAAGGAAAGGACCTGGATAGGGTTGGACGGGATGTAGGGAGGAAAGAGGTACACAGAGATGAAGGACCACTGTATCTAGAGTAGGTTGCTGGATTGTGTTTTGTTAGGAGTCACAAAATATTTATTTGGTTACTGTGTTCACCCAAAATCTACCTTAACCAGTATATTACCTTATAATAATAACAATTCATATCTCTCCATCAACTCCTTCCTCTTTGCAAATGCTTCTTTACCAAACGGATTCCTTCTTTTAAATTATTTAGGTATTTTTAAAGACTTACTTTAAATTATTCCGTTTTTTAATATCTGCTCCCACTGCAGCGTGCATTCATTCGTGGGGACGGTCGCAGAAGACGGCGAGACCTCGGGTGATCGGGGGGGGGGGGGTTGTGAAAGGGTGAGGGAAAGCGGCGATGGGGGCGGAGAGGACGATGGATGGGGGCCGTTAACCCCCACGGCGCGCCGCCGGGACGGCGAAAGCCCCGCCCTCGTGCGTTGGGAGTGGGGGGAGAGGGGTGCGGCGAGGGTCAGAGAGGGTGGGGGGGTGGCGAGGGGTTAATCAGGCGGCGATGGGGACGACGCTTTGGCTGGGGGTGGGGGGAGGCGCGGCTGGAGAAAGCGGGCGGATCGCTCTGAGGAACGGTTCTGAAATGCGTGTTATTAAGTCACCGGGTGAAGGAGGGATGGAGCGGGGTGGGGGATGGGATGGAGGGGCGACGGGGGGTGAAGGGGTGGGTTGAGCTGACAGCCAAACACCCACACCGGACGCTAACAGAACGGTCTTTAATTACGGCCGCTCGAACGGACGGAAGAAATCCAGAAACCTGTGATTACTCACGCCACTGTGTCCGAGGGTGAGATATCCCCGTCCGCTGCCATCACTTTCGCCCCCAGAGCGAGAAATTCGAGTGTGGAGAGAGAAAGAGGACTTTCGCCCCCGTGGGCACACCGATTAGGCGTACTTGTGTGCGTACGCACCTGGTGTGAGTGTACCTGAATAGGTATGCATTCTCGCATCGTTAGATCTTCGACAGTCAATTCTGACGCAGAATTAAGTCAATAAACCGTTGTGAAAGTAGTCTTGGCAGTGAGATTTAATTTCTCTTACCTTATTTGGGATCCTGACAAAAACTAATAATATCCCTCATCGATCTTCCGGATCACGATGTTTTCCGGAAATAGCTGTTCAGCCGTGAGAAGATACTGATATTCTCAGCCCCACAGTCGGCTTTCAGGCGAATATTTGCTGACAATTTTGCTTTTTGTATCGTATTATTTTGAACTTTAAGCACCCTACAAGGTCGTTCGTTATGTGCTCCTATCTCTTCTAATATAGTTTCATGACATTTAATTTTACACTACAAATTACCTTGAAAGACACCGCTAGGGTGTGTGGCAGGGGGTGAATACACACCAGACTGATTTTGATCCGAATCTTTGTACCTCGTATACCGCGGTCCGACAACGTTATTCTGATCCTCTATCTTTCGTGGATAAAATCTAAAGCCAATCTGTTCTACATTTAATCCATCTAATTTTATTAACATGATTTCTCCTACGGCAGTAAAATGGGTTTAATAAAAGAATTTTCAACCTCACTGCTAAAGAGACGTCCTTCCAATTCATGCAATAGCTTCAATCTGTAATTTAACCTTCGCTCCGTGACTGATTCCCATCCTAGCTTGGATACGCTACTAAGTTTATCATAGCAACGTGTTACATATCTAGCTCCTCTACACTGCAAGCGATACAATTCGGCAATCAATCCAACTTCATGAGGATCCCATATACTTGCGGCATATTCTAAATAAGAGGCCTAAAAGAGTTCAGAAGAGGTCGTGAATGAGGGTAACGCCTGAGTATTCAATCTCTACGTCTACACTTTCTTGTTCGGTATTCCTGATACTGGAGCCATTAGGGAGGGAATTGAACTAAAAATCCAAAGTGTTTATCAACACGCAATTTTTTAAGTTTAATTTAATGCGTATGTTTATACGGGGTCGAAGAATTATTTTTATAGATTCAAAGGGTATAAGACAACTCCTCACAATTGTTTTCCGTCTACGTGTACCTACATGTTGCATGTACCGCCGCCCCCACTTTTGCTTCTGAAGAAAACTGTAGTTTAACTTTAGTTATGAATGTCGATCCGAAATCACTTCAAAATCAGAGGTATTTACACATCAAGTGGAGAAACATTGCTGTGTTCAGGCCTGCGGAAAGAAAGGCATCGGTGGAAGGAGGATTCAGCGAAAGGGGAAACGTAGTGCAACGCTCACATGCGATAGTAAATGTTAAGCATGCTCTTGACAGGTTAGCCTCTGCTAGCTCACTTGCCACAAAGCCTACCCCAGAAGGCTGTCTATTACAGCAGACGTTTAAACAGTGACTTGTTGCTCATGAAATTCATAATTTCCTACAACTCTTCCCTGCTTACCAGCAATAGTCAAGATCTGGTTATAACTGCAGCTGACGCCAACTTTATTTTGGTTTTATTCATTTATGTGTTCTCTGCATGTCACCCCTAGGGTGTGTGGCAGGGGGTGAATACACACCAGAATAATTTTACCCGAACATCACCCTACCGCGGTCGAACAATGTTATTATGTTCCTCTATCGTTCGTGGAAAAAATGACATCTTAAATCCATCTGTTCAAAACTCAATCTCTCTAATTTTATTAGCATGATCTCCCCTAACTATTGAATAGCTACGTAGTGCACTGAAATACTCTTTTTCTTTCTCTTGTTTACGCCATGAAAATTTTACGACAAATTCAACCGTCTATATTTCTCGAGTACATAGATTTTATTTGTGTTGCTTCTCCTACTATTTCGTAATGTGTTTCGCGATGGTTACATCCTTTTGGTTAAAAGGCTAACTATTTATAAGTTGGAGTTTATACTAGCTCACACACCTCAACACTAAAATATTTCCCTCGATCAAGATGGTGGTCGCGGAGGAGATCGGCGACAGATTAAGGGGGAGGGGGGGTCTCAGGGCGATTCAATTGGAAACTGAATAACAGCCGCGCCGAGGTTCGCCGACCTCAAATCAAGCCTCGTCTGCGGCGCCGGCGGAGCGCGAGGGGGATGCGGCCCCCAATGAGCAGGCCGCCCTCTGATCGATCGATCACAGCCGAGGAAAGAAGTGGCCCTCGAGTGACAATGGCCCGAGCGGTGCTTTCCCACAATTGTCTCGCGCGAAGCAATCCTCTCAAAAAAAAATACATTCAATGTTTCAAGCTGGCAAGGGCAGTGAAAGGATCAAGGAATGTCACACGGTGTTCCCATTGTTTATTGTATCTCCCTACGGACGGACGGATGCTGACCTTAGATGACCTCTCCGAAATTGGGTTTCCTTCGTATTTACGAAAAGATCAGAAAAACGTTTTCTCAAAGAGGAACTTCATAGGCTCAATATGAGGAGCATATGAGGGCGACGCTGCCCTCCGATTTCTTCACCGCCGGCCCTCGCATTCTGAGTGGAACCCTCCCCTGGAACATGTGATCGGGGACACCCATGCGTTTGGGCGAAGCCACTTGCCCGCTGTGTTTCCTAACGGGAAGAACGGCGAAAGTCTTCCCCGATGAAAAATAAATGTTGCTGTCCTCCAGTTGACAATACAAATTAAGGGCAGAGAGCTGCCGAGCTAGGTCACAGCCATATTTATTATTAGTATAGGTAATTACTGATTAAGGTAGGTTTTCCAAGAACCCAACATTCCCATCTGCAACTAGGCCCGTTTCAATTCCGCATATATTCGTATGTACTCCCTTCCTCCCGTCAAACATCCCTATACTGTTCCTGCCCTTTCTTCGTTGACCTAACATTCTCCCCTCCAGCACAGTCTTCAACATCCCACTACCGATCATACCCCCTTCATCCATTTTTCTTGCATCCTTATGATTTCTCCCAACTATCCCCTCTCCTACCCAACCATACCCTGCGTTAACTCGTTTTTTTCTTTTCGGTCCATTTCACCCTCTCCATCCTTTTCCACACCCACATTTCAAAAGCCTCCAATCTACGTTTATACTCCTGCTTCAGTGACCACGTCCCCGCGCCGTACCTAGCTACTCTCCCTATTAAAGTTTTTACGAGTCTTTTCTTAACATCCCTACACAACTTCCCCATCATTAGCTCCCTCCTTCTTGGGAAAGCCTCCTTGCCTAGCGTAATTCTTCTCCTTAACTCCCTAATACTTTGACCATGTTGATCCAAAACACTTCCGATATAAACAGTTCTGCTCTAGTTTTTCCCCTCTCCTTTGAATGTTGAGCTTAAACTTTTTCTTTCTGGGAAAATCGCAAAACCTTTGCTTTATTTTTATTAATTCTCATCCGATATCTATCGCACTGAATTTCCAATTCACTCAGCAATGATTGTAACCGCTTAATATTGAGCATAATATTTTACCTTTACTTTACAAAATTACGACATAGATGATAGGGTTTCCTGAATTGTGCATTTATAGTTCAGCGTTAGAAGGCCCTGAGTGTTCCCGAGTTCCATTTGGTTCTGGTGAATTTGGCTGTTTTCAGGGCCTCAAGGCATCGAGGAGTCGCCTACCCTGGGAGTCCTTAGTACGGCTTTTCTATGAGAGCAAGAATATATCCTGAGGGATAATTTTTGCTGGATAAATCATCCGTAGTTACTCTGAACATCGCCATTACCAATGTTTGTCACGAGGGATTCCGCTAACTCGCAATTCCCACACATTTACAAGCATAAAATGGAGTAATTCGTTTTTCAGGTCGTGACAAGGTTCCGAAAAAGTTTACATTTCATCATTTATAAATTTATCACATTTGGCCATGTGCTTTCCCAGCCACCTTCCATGCTCTGGAAGAATATCGGCCTGACATTTATGTCAAATTTGGTAACACCTTATAAATATTTACAGTAGGTTTCAGACATTGGTGATCTGATTGAGAACCGACAGCGTAACATAATATTCTATTTGTGCAAGGAGTCATTCTATTCCTCCCTCTATCTCTCATTCCCAACATCCTCACCTCTCTCACAGTTTCCAACATTATATGGCTACCGAAATGCCCTTCTGGATTCCCCCCCATAGCCATTTCTCCACAACTTCCACGCCTCGTACTTATTTGCTTGTTTTCTTTTTCCATTTCGCTTGAACCAAATATTAAAGAAAACTTCAATCCACGTCGATCATCTTGCTTAAACGACCACGTTTCCGCGCATTACAAAACTATGCTCCCTGTAGAATTTTCATAAATCTTTAATTTACCACCTTTTTCAAGATCCTCGGAAATAATTTTTCGCAAAATACTCTTTGCAATGCATGATGCAAATTTTGGACAATAATTTAGCAATGCAGTTTTTGTAATGTATCTTCTCCTTCGACGATTCTCGTCGGAAACGCCAACTATCATTTTATTTATTTATATGTACCCTGAAAGCCACCGTTAGGGTGTATGATAGGGGATGAATACACACCAGAATAATTTCACCCGAACATGACCCCACCGCGGTCGAAAAATGTTAGTATGCTCCCCTATCGTTCGTGGATAAAATGACACCTTAAATTTATCTGTTCGAAATTTAATATCTCTAATTTTATTTGCATATGTCCCCTAACTATAACATTGTTACGTAGTACACTGAAATACTCTTTTATTGTTCTTGTTTATATATCATGCAATTTTGACGTCTAATTCAACCGTCTATATTTCTCGAGTACATCGATTTTATTTTAATTGCTTCTCATAATATTTTCTAATGTGTTTGGCAATGAGTACGTACATCCTTTGGTTGAGAGGCTAACTTAATCTTGATCATTTGCAAATCTTGCGAATTTAATGAATTCGCCACCCTCTTTCAATTCAACCTCCAGCTCTCCCCTACGCCTTTCCATATTCACTTCGCGTAAATGGTGAAAGCGTAATGAGGGAGAAGAAAGCGAGGAAGCTGCCCGTTAAAGACGAAGGAGGAACTTAACTCGAGAGACTAAAGTCTGAAGAACCCTTCTTCAAGGAAAAACACGCAAATGCCCATTCCCTCGCGCCCGTTCGATTAATGCTCCCGCCGGCACCGCCCGATGGCCCATGCGAACGTCTTCCTTCACTCTCGTTAGAATCCGATCCACGCACGCACACACGCACGCGGCCGCGTCTTAAATCTTTCACCCGGCGAGAAAGTGCGCACTCCCCTCCCCTCCTTCCCCCGCCCCATTTCCTTCTTTCACTCACTCACCTGGGACCTCCTCCTAAATTATTCAGATACGACCAAGGGGTGACCCACATCTTCTCGCCCGCCGGTAGGAAAACAAAAGACCGACCATGAGAGGGAGGGAGGGAGGGCGGGGGCGAAAGGGGTGGGTGGATTACGTGTGTACGAGAAATATCGGATTTTGGAAGCGATAGTACGGCCGCCACTCCGCGGGGCGGTGCTGGAGGAGCCCCGCATCCGGCCATCTATCGGCCGACATCGGAACGATGCGGGATTCCCTCCCCCTCCTCCTGTGAGTACTGAATGTTTAAAGAAAAAAAATGAAAGTCCTCCTTATCCTTCCGCGATCCCCTAATCCCCTGTTCGACTGATGCCACGGATGCGGACGGAGTCCGGCACTGGAATATCCGGGTAATGTGCTCGTCATAGAATTATCGGTAAGGATTCATTTTCATGGGTTTGGTATTTGTGTCCGTTATTTTTAGAAAAACAATACTACTCACAATTTACTCGGCATTTTCAGAAAGTTAATCATTTCGAGGAAGATGGGGGGGTCTACATTTTTCCATTTCGGTCTGGCATGATTCACACGAAATCCCTTTTACCATACTTCTTCCCTGCATTCGTGGGTCGAGAACTATCGATTTAGCAGCTGGAAGTCTAAGTCTACTCCAAAACCCTAAATTACCAGAAACTGTTTCAAAATCCAATTAATATTAATTTTACTCTTGGATCTGGACTTATAACTTGACATGGAAGAGAGCAAAATTTCCGGTAACCAATTTCAATGTTCGAACCACGGCTCAAATACGTAGTCTGTACAGTAAATACGCGAACTGGTGCATTTTGGCGGCAATGACGCGGACTATAGCCCCGCCCACTAGCGGAGCTACTTGCCTGAGACTGCCGTCTGTGCTTGGCGGGTCGTCGAGCTATGCGTATGGTTAATTAAAATAGGCAATTTTGATTTATCATTATATTCCACCATATCACGCTTGAAACGTCTCTTTTTATGTGTTTTTATGTTATTTTCTGTTGTCCTTGTTTTTACTGTTCGTCGAAAATGGAAATTGACAAAATCACGGAACAACAAATCAACATCAAGTTTTTTGGTGAAATGCGGTAAAAGTTAACGAGAAATTACTGAAATATTGACAGCTGTTAACGGAGATAATGCTCTGAAGAATAACATTCGTATATAGCAATGTGTCCGAACACAGGGTATGGACATGTCCTCTCGCGCTGAATTTATTATCGCCTTCGTCCGCTAGTAAAAATAGTGTCATCGTAAATCTACTTGTAACAAGTTTTTAAAAAACGCAATAAGCGTGACCGATTCCGGTTACGTTCTTTCGGCGGTCATTCCCCTTCTCCCCTCTCGGTGGGTCTCCTCTGCCCTGCCAGGGAGGAGTCAGTCGGTGGGGACATCTCCTTTTCCCTTCAGGTGCACCATTCATACGGGAACGTTTCACGCTCCGAGGAGAAAGAGAATTAAGGGCGGCGAGGTCCGTACCCCCGGAGACAATAACAATCAGGCGTAACGAGAATGCGAAGGTAGATGGCTCCGCAGTGCCCGACCATTGTTCTCTTCGGGAGTAGGGGAGGGGCGAGCCTTGAGGGGCAGAAACTGGCGAGTTGACAATGGATGACTCCGATCCTTTCAGGAGCTCGCACACACACACAGTGCCCATAATCTTCCACACTGACTGACAACAACACACACACAGAAATGACCCGGAGGGAACGAGAACACACGCCGACGGCTTCCAAAAAAGACCAAAGGCTATAAAGCAGGGAGGGAGGTCAGGAACGAGGCAGCGAGGGGACAAATTTGAAGATAAAAGGCAGATGGCTCTCTCTCCCTGGCTGTCCGAAAACTTTCGATTCTGCAACGCAACTGGAGCGAAAAGGCCGAATCACAATGCGGACGTACACTCGCGCTGCTTCCGTGCCATCGTCATGAATTACTTTGACGGGCGTTTTTTGGTGTGATGTGGAAAGTGGTGTTGGACGGCTCGGAAACATGGTCGATGAGGAAAGGGGGTAGGCGAATGTTTAAGGAACTGGAGAGACCATTGGGAAAAGAGAAGGGTGGGAAAACGTGAAATGCGAGGAAAATGAGACAAACGAACCAGTTGCAGGCATTGCATGAGGGAAGAGTGAAGGCCGTTGAGAGAAAATGAACATCCGTATAGAGCAGGAGCAGTGGATATAGGGCAGGCTGGTGGCAATGGGGGAATATGAGAGAATCAGAGGGCGAGGAGAGAGGCATTGTTAAGCGAGGGAGAGATGGGAGGGAGGATGAAAACACGTGGATTTAAAGGTTTTTCATTGAATTGCACGATATCAAGGCATATATTTTATATTATTTAGCACTTAAATGTAATTATATTTTAATTGAATGTATTTGACGATGAGTCAGATGGAAGAATGGACGGCCACGGAGTCAATCTCGGCCGAATAAAGCCGAATTATTATTATAGTTACTATATTTCGTGCCTTAAAGAGGTGGGTCGAAGAGGAGGGATGAATTTAACCGGCTACATTAAAAAGCTGCCCAGACCAGATGGCTACTCTCAATAATAACATACACACTTTGAACTGCATGTTGCACAGAGAGCGCACGGAAAGAGGGTGAGGTCATTAGTCAGTCAGGTATTTGGAATATTAATTAATGAACAAATAAATTAGGGCAATGAGTGTAAATGAGGCATTGATTAAGACGCCGGTAAATTTGGATAAAATTAAGGAAATCTACTCGTGCGTATTTGTTCTAAATGGCGCGCTAGTATACAGGGTGCGGCAACGTAATTCCTTTTTCAAAGGGATTTTGCTTTTGAAAAAAGGAAGTTATGTTGCCGCACCATGGATGTCCAGCAGAGAATTATGTCGCCAGTCAATACGGTAATGAGTACCGTTTTCATATGGAATCGGTCTATTTCCATGTCGTAGGTGATTTTTCCTACTGTGATTAAAGAAGCGTGTTCAAGTGTTTTGCATGAAGTGAACAAATCTTACGGCGCAAGAGTTCTGGACATTGGGGAAAACAGAGAGATGGAGATTAAAAGTTTTGAGATGTGGAGGCGAATATTGCGGATCAGTTGAAGAGATAAGATCCGAGATGAGAGGGGGACATACGAAAGCAACGGTTAAATAGATAGGCGACCTGGGCAACACCACGCGTATTATAATTGAGTCCTGCAAGTGAAATCGGCAAACATTTTCTACCGTAATTAAATTTTTTTTCGAATTGGATGGCGTGCAGCTAGATTAGTGAAACGTTTTTGTGATAAACTTAGTAGCGTATCCAAAATGTTAGAGCAACTAGGCTGGGAATCACTCACGAAGGGAAGGTTAACTTACAGATTGAAGCTCTTTCATAAATTGGAAGGATGTTCATTTAGCAATGATGCCGAAAATGTGTTATTACCCCCATCCTCCTACGATAAAAGAGATCACGCAATTAAAATCAGAGATTTTAAGTGTAGAACAGATTGATTTAAGATGTCATTTTTTCCCACGAACGATAAGGGATCAGAAAATCATTGTCCAACCGCGGTAGGAGGGAAAAGTCTGGGTTTTTAAGTTAAAAGTCATCTGGTGTGCAATCACCCCCTGCCACACACCCCAGCGAAGACTTGCTGGTAGTATGTAAATGTTAATAAAAATATTCATGGTTCATGGGAGCCACAGTATTCCGCACCAATTGCCAACAACGATTTGTCCAGCACTTCAGCGGCCAAGCCCACTGGACAAAGATGCAATGTGATTCATATTTGATTGAAAGTTCTCCGTCAGATAAATTGTGGATGAAAAATGACAAAACATGCGATGAAAAGCAAGGAACAATCCAGCCTCAATGTTACACGCGCAAGATGCATTCACACAAACCAACATCATCCACCAATGCAGGCAAAAACGGAACATATTTTAGTGACCCTCATTATTGAATAAACAACTTCGAGAAATTATGCCGTGAGCAACCGTTTTGGTGAATTGGTAGGGGATGCCGGGTAGGGGTGAGAAGAAATGCGGCGCAGGCGATGCTCACCTATCACAGAGTTAATACTGCCCGAAGAATGAATTTTTCATGGGTACATGGGAGCCCACAGCATCCGTAAGAGAGTTGGAACTGCCGTAGCAACCACGCCCCTAGATCTCGAGGATCGAAATCCATTAGTGGAAAGGGGGGGAGGGGCAAGCGCTGCTTAGAGGCCACTCCGACACAAAATGCTAACGATGAACGAGGCGTTGACAGGCGAAGGGATTTTCTGCTCTGGCGCATGCATAATAGAGGCACGCCAAGATTAACTGACACTTAGGAACCGATACGAGTCACGTAATTCACGGGAAAACTGTTTTTAAAAACTTTTAAAGAAAAAAGTTCGGCAAAATATGAAAATTCCACATGACTGAGTGTTGTGTAAACTCTATTCGATTTTTATTTTTCGTCTTGAAAATGCATCCAATGAGTTGAACTTCCCGAGTTTACTCTAGAGAATACTTTGCATTATTTAAAACTGCCATCGCAAGTATAATATAAACTTAATACCACTCATCAAATGTCACTTTCTAATTAAGGAACATGGCAAATAAACTATAGAGCAAAGACTTGATTCATGCAATGGATCCCATTATGCACTTCGGTTGATAATTGCAAAACCTGCTGGTTCTCTAATCGTTCGTAATACGTATTGTTGTGCGATATAGTCTGTGTCCATTCAAATAATATCTCGGATATAAAAGCACTTTTCTAATACCGTGCGAGGTACGGTCTGAAAGTAAAAGTGCTTATTCCTGAATCCCTAAAAAATACATTGCCCCGTAGGGTATTCCAAAGAATAATCATTGATAATTTAATTTTGTACCACGTGTAAGGGTCTGCCAACCACTGAAACCCAACACGACGAAAGCTCTCAGCTTCGCCCACGCCTCTCCCGGGAGACGTGGATATTAGGGCACTTGGCGCCTCAATGCCAAACTAACATTCAACACGAACGCAATGATTTGTCTTCCCACGAACGCGAAACTAACACAGGAAATTGAATCGTACACTCAAGGAAATCAAAATTTGATTTTAAAAAATGAGCACAAATTTGTATTCCCGAATTTAGGGAATTATGGGGAATAGTAATTTTTTGTGCGGTCTCGTCATTTTGCATGGCAGCATAAAAATTACAGAAAGTTATTTGTAGCAGGAGCAACAAAACAATACCAAAAGCATCATGCTCAACAAACCGGACAAGCAAGCCTCCAGGATTAGTATATTTTAAGGAAGGGAATTATTTATATCCCTCGCCGGACAAGAGGCAAAACTGGATATTCACGTTATGGAAATTTTACGGCGAGTATGACGCGCAGGGGGTTACATGCGTACAAACGAACTTGTTTCATTTTATTCAACGCCGTCAGCAGCAAAATGCGAAAATGAAAATAAAGCGGAAATTCAGAGCAGGTGAGAAAGATGTCGAATGGCCACGGCCCCTCTCGCTCCTACGCCTTCCTTGCTAACGAGGATGCACAGTCCCTTCACATACAAGGCCGACACAACGACAACGCCTGAGTGACCTCGAACGTGGGCAATGATGAACTGCAAACGGTTGACCTAAAGATTTCGAGGGTCGCTCCGGTATTTTTATGATTCTCGTCGATCTTAATTCAATTTCCCCGATGACTCTAGGATCCCCGATGAATTTCATTATTTCATCGGCGATAGGCTTGCCTCAGTTTCATCTACATCAACCTATTACATCGTCCCTCTCCGTGGGGAAGCCTCCTCCTACCTGTCGCGTTGGGTCAAATTCTTCACCTGTTCCCTTAGGGAGGAGGGTACTATGTTACATGATCTTGTGGTGGTAGAATTACGCCTTGCTACTTACCAAATTTTAGCTTGAAAGATATTGGATAAATTTATTCCTGCATCCTATGGTGCAATTATTTGTTAGATGATAGCGTATGTAATTGCATGCGTGTAAAATGATAGCAGTTTTGCATGAATGTATGCACCACATTGGATTTGGGTTTGTATGCATGTGTTGGTTTTGACTGCGGTCTTTTCCTCTCGTTTGGGTGGTGACCTAACACCCCCCGCCACACGCCCTTCCGGCGGCTTGCGGGCTATTATGTAGATGTAGCATACACCACAAGCCTCCACAAGGACGTGTGACGGGGGTTTATAGTGTAAATATAAAAAAAATCAGGTGGTGCTAGGGCATAAGAAAAAAAATCGCATTCAAAAGCCACAAATTTATATAATCCATAAACAAAACATTTTTACACTCCTGCAAAAACTCTTATAACCCACACAGATGCAAACACACAAACTACCAACTAACATTAACATGCACCTACATATATACCTGATGTCTTGGCAAAGTTTGATTTTGTTCCGACATTAAAATGATTCTGATATCTTACTACTGATTCCTGATTGTTCGGGGAAAGAATAAGTATTTGTATCTATCTGTACTGAAATCGATCTCCTTTATTTTATCATTGTCTTCTGTTCTACTTAAGTAGTGTGGGGTCATTATAATTCCTTTTGGGTCATCGTTAAACTCGTTTGTTCTGAACCATTCTAAAAGTCTAAGTCTCGCTTATTCTCTTCGCATCTCAAGTGGCTTCCAGCCTATATCCCCTAAGAGACCTGCTACTATTGTGTTCTTATTTTATATATATATATATATATATATATATATATATATATATGTATTTCATATATATTATTGTATACGTATATTGTGTATACTTTTTATATATATTATAAATTGCTCCCGGGGTAGCTTCTCATTGGGAATTTGGGCACCCCACCGCTGTAGTTGGTAGGTCACTCTAGACGTTTCCACTGCAGAGAAGTGAAATGCTGTAGCTGTCGCCGAGCTAAGTCGCAACATGCAACTATGGACTTTTCCTTGATCATCGTAAATTACCGTTGCAGTAAACATTTTTAAACCCCCCCATTACTGTGTAACTCCTGATGATCCGATCTCCTAAGTACATGATAAGAATGAGATATTCAAGTTTCCATGGTTCTCCATGACATCCCGTGTCTCCTGGAACTACTATGCATTTACATTTGCCACCTCACCCAAGTTTTTAATACCACCAAGGCCTACGGTATCTTAGCAGGGAGCGCCACCTCCGCCAGCGGGTGATCCAGTGTTCCCACGCCGGGGGGTTTCACTGGTCAACTGTTTCAATTAACTAAGAGTGGCCAGGCAGCAACAGAGAGCAGAGTCCCTTCTATGAACCTAAGCACCGCCTCACGACACTCAACACTGCAACAACCAACGACACAATTAACCGATTTTTCAACATACATGCTTTTCACATCCCTTCATTTCGTCTAATATATACCCAATAATACCTCTTTGCCTCCCTATTTTGTCTCTCTGCCTAAAACTATCCCCAAAATCACAGCCTGCAGACATGAAACTGTATCGCACTTAAGCCCTTCTTTCATCTCTGACGCAATACTTAGCTTGTCAAAAGCATGATGCATATTTCGATGCCATTGCCCCCCCCCCCTGGTACCTCCAAAACACGAGATGGAATAACCGGCGAACATATGGAGTTCATCTAAAAAACATTGACGACAGAAGTGAACACGGGAGAGAGAAGGACAGGCACGTGAAAAATACGCACGAGTGAAAAAAAAGCGTCACATATTTACAGCAAGATCAAGGATATGAACTCATAGTTATGTTACCCTAGTAACACCAGTGGTTGCGTGAGTAAGGGACGCTGCAAGAATTAAGTCAGGTCATCTCCTTCCACGTGCTCTCCAAGTGGACTACGGTGTGTCCGTTGACGTATTGGATCATATTTAGTATGGTCGGTGACCTACAACCCCCTGCCACGCGTCCTTGTGGCGGCTAATGGTGTGATGCGCGGATGGCCATGTCACGAAAGGAACATCAAAAGCAGTCACGCGGAAATGCATCACCACAGCGCTGAAAAACGCGAACCTGTCTACCGAATGAAGGCCTCTGACATGGAATCATCCCGGGATGGAATTATATTATTCTGAATAAATGCCAGGACGTCATCGAGATCGCCAATAAGATTCCCACAGGATATTACCAATCCCAAGAAGGAATAATATTATTCCTTCCCGCTGATCAATGTCATCGCTGCACTCACTTTTCGTAAAGAAGTCAGAGAAAAAGGCGACATATTTCTACTCGCATTTCCTATTTCGCGTTCCGTTTCACACGCAATTCTACTCGCCTTGTTGAAACGGCAGTCGTTACGTTAACAAGTAAAGCGTTTGGTTTGTGCTCTTCCATGAATCAGCCGCTGGGCATTGTGAAAACTGAAACAGGATGGATTGAAAAAGCTTTAGTACTGCGAGATTGAGACAGGTATGCTAAAGAAAATACGACGAGAAATGCATAAGCTATGTAAATGCTTCTGAAAACACTCACCCAATTTGAATATGTGCATGAATAATCCACGATAAAAAGTTGAATGAATTTAACTACTTCGTGCACGAAAAGATATGATAGAGAAACCGCAGAGTTGTGAATAAATGCAGGAATAGATGTTCACGGAAAAATATTCGGGAAAAAGATTCCACCAATTCTGTAATTTTTAAACCGGGATTGTCCAGCGATAATAACTTTCATGCATGAGGCAACGCCTCCATTGATTCAACTTTGCCTGAATCTATTCACTCTTCGAACCACAATAAAAGGATAAGTAAAAATATCGTGTTTTTCAGGCAAATAGTTTTTGTGCGGGCCACAAGGCGAGAGGGAAATAAAGAAAGTGAGTTGATCATTTTTTGAATTTTGAACAAACGTCTATTTCTCATTATATATTTTTATATCTCTGAAATGGAACGCTCTCCGGCGACGGGCAAACACACAGATTCAGAATATTCAAAAGACAGAGACACAAAGAAAGGACACTCACAGTATGTACTTTACGTTTAGACGGCACGACATGACAGAAATTCATTGACAAGCTACACGAGTCTATCAGAAAATGTGGGCACCCTACAAAACTACTGAATAGTAAAACTCTCAAACCGTCAACCCAATAAACTCCTCTCTTCAAACCAAACCTCCCAAAATGCCCTAACCTTATCACCACTTTCTTCCCCGGAACCCACAAAATTGAACATATAATCCGTGAACTCTTCCCAATTATTAGCAATAGTCAATCCACATCACCTTTATTCCCACATTGTCCCTCCGTTTCGTTTAAACGCCCGTCAAACTTGCAAGACATCTTCAAGTCGACAAAATCACCTACGAGCACCCCTGTCTCTTCCCCACCCCTGTCCGTACCATGCAACCGCCCACGCTGCAAATGCTGCCATCTCCTAAGACCCTCCACCACCCTTACTACCAACTCCCAACCCAACACCATCTGCACCTCAAAAAACAGTATAATATATCTCCTCTCCTGCTTCTGCCCTGCCTTCTATGTGGGTGAATGCACGCCCACCCTTTCCCTACGCATGAATAATAACCGCTATTCTACCAAATCTCCCACCTTCCTTAATTACCCCATCCCTCCTCACACTGCTTCCCACAACCAATCTTTCGATGACTGCTTTTCTGTTTCGGTGATTGAAACCCTTCCCAAATCTGCAAGTAGCATAGAGGTGAAAACTCGCGAGATGGCGCATATCTGGGTGCTCCAATCATTTAAACCCCCCGGGATGGACCAAGCCCACAAAAAGCATCCAATAGCTACCTGCATATACCCTCCCACCCCCTTGTCCGTTTCCTATTGGTTCCTCACCTATACTCCCCTCACCCTTCCTCCGTACATGTCCTCTCCACTCTTCCCCAGGACGCCATTCTGATGACGACGGTCGTGTCGTCGAAACGTAAACTACACACTGTGAGTGTCCTTTCTTTTTGTCTGTTTGTACATATACTATATATGTTTAGACACACACATATAAAAACACACACACACACATCTATATATTCCTCTTCTTGTGTTTGTCTCTATTTCTCCTTTGGTGGGTGTAACAGCTCCCTAACGCCATCTCTTGGCCAATGAATCGGAGCACTTTGGCGCGTCATAAGATCGCAGATTTCAGTGTAAAGTACATTTTCTCGCTTTTATCTGATATTGTGTACAATGTAAACACTTGCTGTATAACGTATGGACTGGACCGAATAAAAATTAATTGAACCATTGCTAAGGTGGTTATAGCATCCGCCTGGCAAGTGGAGAGATCCGGTTGTCAAGTCCCGGTCGAGGAAAATATTTTTACATTAGTTGTCTGCTTGATTCCGCCTTCCCCACCTCTCCTTTGTTCGTCCTTTATTGTGTTCCTTTCCCATTTCCTTACATATCTATTTCTATGTGAATGAATATTTTTTCGCCGTATGGCGGGATTTCGTGTTTGTATGTGTATGTATGTATGTATATATATATATATATATATATATATATATATATATGCATATATATACATATATATATACACACACATATATAATATATGTACTTTCGTGCTCCCTTCAAGTTACACGGGATGAAGGGAGGAAGCTCTGCGCGAGGATATGTATAAATGTGTGTGTATGTATGTATATATATGTATGTGTATATATGTGTATATATATATATGTATATATATATGTATATATATTTTTTTTTCTTACAGGTTCCCCCCACCTTTCCTCACCTAATCCCAACCCCCTCAACCCTTACCCTTCCCTCATGGTGCTACACCCCCTGCCACACACCTTTTTGGTGGCTCGCAGGGTATTTATGTAGATGTAGATGTCGAATGTACACAGACATTAAGAAGGGACTTGATGTAGAATAGGTTGGTGAATTTTGTTTCGTTAGGAGTCACAAAATATTTATTCGGTAGTTGTGTCCATCCAAAACCTACATTAACCGGCAGACAACAATAATACTAAAATATCCTCATAGAAAGGAATTCCACCTCATTATTACCCTGATAACGTATGAATTCATCACTTTCTTGCACTCAGTAGCAGTCGAGCCTACCAAACCAACATCGGATTGATCACTGTGATTGGTTTTATATAGATATATTGAATATATGCATATGGAATGTTTTTTCAATAATAATTCATGTCTAATCTCCGAGTCTCTCATACGCATTAACATCCATATGGTTTCTAAAATAAGTTAGTGAAACCCCCAACCTTCATTCTGATTGCTTCAAGTCTCAAAAACTTCTAAGGCGACCTCGTAAGGTCTCGAGGGCCACCTTATTCAGAAACTTGACAAGTGGTTCTCATGGACTTGTACCACTATCCACATACCCTCCGGAAAAGGGGGAGTATGGGAGGACACGGAAAAGGCGAAAAAAAGGGCAATCGGGGAAGGAGGAAGGGGATTTCAAGCGAAGGAGAAGATCCTGAAGTGGAAAAGGAACAATGGAGCTGGTGCCCACCCTTTCGTGCGCCCCCAATCCCTTCTTTTGTCATGAGCATGCCGAAGGATATGATTTCGCCGTAGGCCGGCACCGGAGAACATGGACGGCAGGTAATTGCACTCTTGAAAAACAAATTTTTCAGCGTCCACCGCCAAGTATCCAAACACTATTAACAGCAGCTTTAAGGGAGAGAGAGGGAGGAGGAGAGAAAAGCGAAGGGTTGACAAATGACCCGAAGGGGAGGGGGGTTGAAGCGCCGGCGCTTCGCGAGGAAGCCTCCCGTCCGAGCCAGCGATTACTATAATTTATTCATTGGAGGCTCGGCTCCCCCCTGCTACTCTCGACGGGGCCTGAAGGGGCGCTCGCTCGCTCGGGAGAGTGGACTGTTGGCTCGGCACCAAAACGACACGCGGCAGGGCCCGTCGGACGAGGGCGAAGGGGACTTTCACTCGCTGACCCCACCCTCCCACAACCAAGGGTTGCCAGATAGCAGCGATTAAAAACTATATTAAAAATCTAGGCCGGTTCCCGAAGGTATGCAGTTACGATTCAGGGGACGAGGTAATTCTGGTCATTGCTCACTGGTGCAGTTTAATTGCACCTTTCTGCGCCTCTGCACACCCAAGGGGGGTGGGGGCGAGGGGTGGGGCGAGGTTTTACGAGTGGATTTTCCGAAAGAAGCGGTCGTTATGCTAGCCACCGTTTCCGCGGTGACTTTTCACGGTAATTTCTCCGTGGATAGCATAGGCTTATAAATGTTTTAACGCGCGGTCTTCTTTGCTGATGTTTTACTCTTTATTTATTTATTCTTATTGCTCTGCCGTTTTGAATGGACACAAAAAAATACGGGACTGGGCAAAGACACAAAGATATATTTATTTGCCTCTACTGGAATAAAACAAAGCTGAAAGTCAAAATCTACAACTTGAATCCACCATTTTTCCTCCCTCCCGCCCCTCCTTCATCCCTTCCAACACCCCTATTCCATTCCTCGTACTTCCTCCTTCGCATCCCCTCCATTAGTATTCAAAATTTAATTGACAAACAAAATATTCTGCAGCCGCTGCCTAACGTTCTCCCCTCTATTACAGTCTTCAACACCCCATTGCGAATCAATATGCCCTTCATCGATTTTTCGTGCCTTCTTAGTATTTCGTCCAAAAATCCCTTCTACTCTCCCACTATGCCTAGCACTTCCTCTTCTGTTTGCCAATTCTCCTTCTCCGTCCTTCTCCAAACCCAGGTCATCCCGAAAGCCTCCAATCTACGCCTATCCTCCTGCTTCAACGACCACGTTTCCGCGCAGTACACAACTACGCTCCATATCAAAAGTTTTGACTAGCCTTTTATTAACATCCTTACCCAACGGCCCTGTCATCAATTCCCTACTCCTTGTGAAAGTTTCTTCGAGTAATGCAATTCTTCTCCTTATGCCCCTACTGCTCCGACTTCATAATTTCCTATTTTAAGATTAATGTTTAACTGCTTAAGCATTTCATACACTACTACCTTGACGTGATGGAAGGGCTTGTGTGTTCCGATGACCCCTACAGCTGTGCTGGCGGGAGTAATAATAATTGCTCCTGGTTGGGTCACCCATGCCAGATAGGTCAATGGTTAGGAGCTAGACGAAAGGTAGTCCGCGCATCGTCTGTTTCTCTACTAGGCGGCTGCAAAGGCGTCTGACCCCAGTGGAGCGGCCATTGGGAGATGGTGTCACGTTAAAAACCACTATTGCGTTTTTAGTAACACTCGACACGAAATAATGATGGACAAAGATCTTCTTTCTTTGCGTGGTACGAAATTCCCAAATAACGAACCACTCCCAGCAACCATTCGGGCCGAAGAGGAGGGTCTTTGAAGGGGGGGGGGAGTCGGAGGAAGGGCGGGGGGGGCATCATGACCCGTCAACTCACCGCTCTCTTCTCTCGCGCCCTCTCCCCACCGCCGAGCGAGCGAGCGCGCCTGGGACGGCCGGCGGCAGCCTCGTCGCGGCCCGAAAATCGAACGTCGGCAAGGCCCCGTCGCGGAAGAAGGGCAAGGGAACAGAGACGTCTCCCGTTTTGGAACTCACCTGAAAATGTACAGGAAGGAGAAACGAGATTAGAAAGCACACGAAGCAGTGGCACCCATCGCTCCAAGAGGAAATTTCCCCAGGGTGTTTCGATATTACTTTCGATTTTCGCAATGTGCTACCATCCGCAGACAACCAGCTGACTATCCAGGACACTGAAGATACCTCTCAAAAATCAATATAAAATATTGTCAATAAAGTAAATATAATATCCAATTCATAAAAAAGCAATGATCTTTTGAGAAATGATCAATCAAAGCAGAATAAATGAGAACAAACACCATCATTAACAAAATAAATGGTATAAATAGTCGACCACTTCACTTCTTTTTGAAAATAACACGAACTGTCGTAAATATACGGCATTCAAAACAAATAGCATAATATCTGGATGTATGTAGTATGTGATATTTTCGATAAGACCACGATGAATAGAACAATGGAGGCTACCAATGCTTAGATTTCATAAACTAACGGCAGCCCATGTTCTGCTCAGTGGAAGCAGGGACTAAGATAAAGGCGGAAGAAAAAAGGGTACGTGCATGAGATAAGGAACTTTTTTAACCAAAAATAATGCAGAGGTTTAAACAAAACCAGAAACGTATATTCAAGAGTGCAGGTACATTTTTATGACAACAGCAGTGGAGTACAGAATTATCTTTATTGGAATTGACTTTATTGTATTTGATTTAAATAAAAAGGAATTACCATTTTGGGACAATATTCAGTATGTAACAAGATATTTCACACAAACCAAGGTAGAAGAAAATTGGAGGTTACGGTCACTCTAATGTTTAACGAAAAACCTAAAGATTTGAGAATATCACAGTTAGTAAATGCTTTAAAAGGGAGAATAAAAGACCGGCTAATATACGGAATGGATTAGGGCTTGAAGCAAAACGTGACATAATATATGTAGCTTAATAATTGTATGCACTTTATGCTCTCATTTTTGTTTACGTGGCACCTGCTGTCAAGCCAGAACTGACTGGCTTAGCAGGACCAGAGAGAGCATTCCATGCATACATTTTTAATGTATGTACTACTATTGCATATTATGAAGATCATATCACTATGGTATATGATAAAAATTGTCTGTAATTGTACGTTGCATAGATTGTCTTAATTCTTGGTGTACCACATATGATGAATACTATTAGAGTTTTGAATAAAATGACACAAATATTAAAATGAGGCATATGCAATGGTTGAATGAATGTCATCTATCGATTCACAAATCGGAGTATGAGGTAAGAAGAAGCTGGTTCGTTGGTAGAATGAGAAATAGAGATGCCGGCAAGCCAGAATGGCAACCGACTCATTTCGTAGATCCATATCGCCGACTTTATTGCCGATTTCTCGACATGTCCAAATTTCCCCAATTTTTCTCCTAACATTTTGGGAATCAAAGTGGATATTGCTAATAAATCAGCTCTTGCGGCTGCATGTGCCACTAGTATCATTGCATTCCTTTCGTTTTGTCCGGTGCGATGGCCAAATACGTACACCAAAAACTAACTGCTCCACATCTAAATGGACAATTATACTCCAAGGAAAAACCCGGCTTTAAAAGTTCTGCTTATTCCGATTCACCCTGTAATTTGGAGACAACCGAATATTCACGAGATTTTTTCCAATCGTCTCCACTGAGAGGCCACAATGTGCCAGAAAAAATTGAATGGCTTGAAACAGAAGGGGATTTCCAGCATTTTTGCAAGTACTACTATAATGGTGGTTGATTGCTAAATTTGAACTATAAATTCAACAGCTACGGAAAAGCTTCAAACGTAAGTAATGCCACCGAAAAGATTAAGATAACTCCTCTTAACTTTCTCAAACTTCCCTAAAAGTAAATCCCTAATTCCCTAAATCGTGTTCAGGGTGCCAATTGGGTAACACAAGAATTCTGAGCAGCTAACACTGGGGTTAGTGCTTACGGACACGTGTTGCATGGACGAAAATCTAGTGATTTTTTCTAATGGTGAAATCAATACGTTAGAAAATATTAAACGTAAAAATAATTAATCTTGCAAATACCACTTGCAACGGATTCAAATTTACGTGCAACTTGAGGACTAATATGATAGGATGAGTAACTTGGCTGCCACCTCTAACCTACCCTACTGCTTGAAGAACGGTTAGAAACGACAGTGCATCGAACATGTAATATCGCTCACCCTATCGTGTAGTGACTAATCTAGTATTGTGAACGTGAGAGATTAACTACAAGACAAGAATTTACATTACAGATGACAAAAATGAAACAATTATTTCATAAATCAGAAAAATGAATTTCATGTTCTTTCTTAAATCAGTGGGAACACTTTAATTACTAATCAAATTTAGACAAATCCCTTTTTCTGAAAACGCCCAAAAAAAGAACAAATAGCATCAGTCAAAGGTGTGCCACAGAATGCTCCCCGATGTAATCACATCGGCCTCAAAAATTAGCATAAGCGATGGCTTTTTGTGGTTACACAACCGAGAGACATTTTCATTCGGCACGCACTAACGCTCAAGTTGGAAGAAAGATATAGCCATGCGCTCAGAAATATCAAGCAGAAATAAGTACCGGTGGTGTCGAGGCCAATCCAAAGGCAAATGATTGCGCGGAGAGGGAAAACTTGGTAATCAAAAAGAGATACAATTCTTGGAGGCTCTTCGTAAACCTATTTTACTCATGCTAATAATATATTTATACTCACGCTAATAATATATTCGTACTATAATATGTTATTTTCATTTTTCAAAAAGATAGGTTTAAGTTTTAGCTCTGGTTAGATAACGATTATCTCATTCCCCTGCAACCAACAACACAATTTTCTATGGTTTTTCATTACTATTATGATTTGCCTCCATGGTGTGAAGTGATATACCAGTATCGTGCGATGTGGCATGATTTTCATCGTATGAACTTCTATATTTTCGGTTACATCCACCAATGGGCTTTTTTCTGCGAGTAAACCTAATATTCGTGGTTATTAACATTGGTATTCTACCATTCGAGGTAGGATTTGGATGGAGGACACAGACTGAAAAATGCCACAGCGATGAATTTACGACATACAACCTGCCATCCGTCACTACAACAAACCCTTATTTAATTCCACATTTACTTCCTTCCTCCCTTCATTCCCTCCAACGTGCACATCCTATTCCTGCCCCTTCCTCGTTTGTCTAACATTCTCGCCTGTATCGCCGTCTCCAACATCCCATCGCCGATCAAAACACCATGCATCCATATATTATGTACATTCAACAGATTCAGGCGAGATATAGTGGAAGTTCGTCATTGTGAGAAAAACAAATGTTCACTTTTCCACATATTTAAATCTTGCCCTACATCCATCTTCTCTGCCTCTCATTTGGATTCTTTCCTGCTCCATCTGGATTTCTCCCAATAACCCTCTCCCTCCCCAATATGTCTCGCACTTATTTTTTTTTCCTTTCTGTCCATTTCACACTTGCCATCCGCCTCCACGTCGCTACACCAAGAGATTAACCTTTCCCTTACGCACACAGGAATGTCTGAAGTCACCATTTCCGAAAGTAAAAAGGATTCCAGCATCTCTACATCCATCCTGATGCATGGAGCTGCCCGGAATATTTCTCCCGGCGAAACTTTGGAATGAACAATCTCGAGATCCCACTCTTTCGGGACTCGTGCACGCTTTGAGGAACACGAATGCAAGTGAGCCATCTGCACTCCTCTTCGGCGTGCTGCAGAGGGAGCCCTGGCGGGAGAGACTTGAGCACCTTTAGAATTCCAGAGATTTCCACCCAGAGAAATATTTTGAATGCGCCCTCTCTGGGCGACGCATTTCGCCGGCGAGCTGTGAATTCCCTCCTCGCCGAACGCACCGCGGCAACTTCCACTCCTTTGTCGGGGTTCGGCGCGAGTAGAATTCGCACTACGCGCAGAGGAGGAGATGAACCCGCCGATAACAAGGGGATTTTTTCAAAAGGAACAACAACGCCTCCTTTCCTTTGAAAGGACCAACGAAAGATTATGACGACAAAATAGGACCTTTAGAGTAGCAAAACCGGTCAAGGTGGTTTTTGATGGGCCCGAGGAGTAAGCAACGAAATCCCTCTCGAGCACTTCCTAACCAAGATACTATTCAATACTTTAACAACCCAGAGGGAATGGAGAAACTGCCAGGTAACGGGATGGTTTGGAGAGCAAATAAGCCGCGATGATGAGTTTATGTTCTTAGCGGGTTTAGGGGGCCAAATATGGTATGAAGGCGCCTGTCACGTCGAGAAATCGATAGAGAGAAACAGAAGCAAACCCTCGAGGCGCTGTTTGCTAAAAATTCCAAACATTTCTTCTTTCGTGTACGTGTGTACGTTCGGTACGGCGCTTAAATCCGGACAAATTTCAATTTGAATTTCCCGCCATATCGTAGTTCCACTGGAGGTCGCGATTGGAGTTCTTGAAAGCTATAGGCATCTAGTAAACAGCCACAACCTCAAAATGGCCGAGATGTTACGCACGAGTGCGGAGTACAATCGAGGAGCCGCTACTTTCGGTAGTGTTCGCGCTGGGCGTTATAGTTGGAGATAGTTCGATTCTTCGTGTATTCCAGATCAACTGTTTACGGTACTGTGGCTAAGTATAATGCTTCGGAGAAGTCTGGGGAAGGTTTCGCTAACCCGGAGAAGAAACCTCATTCGAGGAAACGCGTGTTTGTCCGGATTTCAGCGCCACACCCTGTTAATACTCCTTTAAACTACATTTTCTGCGGAGAAAACTCTCATATGAGTCATGCAGAAACTTAGGTAAACTGCATACAAGCCTTGTGCCAACAAGAACCTCATAAGAGCCAGCCAGCTACGTACACAGAAATTTGAAATTCTACGCGTCAATATACAGAATTGTCCATTCATTTAAATGCAAACCAGTTTCCTCAAAAAAGAGGAAGTTGCATGGATGTGTATGATGAAAGAAAATGTGATACGATATCCTTCACTACTTATCCATTTATACGAGTATACCGTGGGGAACAAGATGGTGCAGTTCCCACCGAGAGGGTTCACCGGGTTCGAATCCCGGCGGCGTCGTTTATTTTTCAGTGGTATCCCGATCCCTGCTTGAGGTGTTTCGTGGAGAGCACTTTGGGTAAGTACGACGTCCATCGGATGGGACGATGGGACTGTGTTATCATTTGGCGCCATTAGACAATAGCAGGCTGATGCCGACGCCGGGTTTCTCTCCGCCCACCATCCCTAAAGGCGCAAATGACCTTGGATGTCGGTCACCTTCACTAAAACCACTACTACGAGTACATACATCGTATAAATGAAGTAATACATACACACTGGTTTAACAAGTACAAAAATACAATAGTAGAGATATACTCGTATCAACAATAAATATTCTTAAAAGTTAAGTCACAATATAAAAACACTGAAAGCATTGTTTCGATTTAAATAAGCGGGAAAAATCCACATCAGTGGCGAGTGAAATTGGGTGAATCTGCTGATGCTACTGTTAAGTATTTTCCCTAAGCCGAATGAAAAGGCAAACATGGCAAAATGCATTCCCATTATAATTATATATGAATATTTATGCACTTCCTAGTGTCAAGAATACGAGCTATTGGTTAGTGAGTGAATTCGAGAGAAAAAATTAAGTTTGCAATCAAATTTATAGTGCAGTAAGATAAGAATAGTAATGGCTCAGATACTGAATACTCATCGCCGACGAAGAATATGCGTATCATACTGGTTTCCGTGGGCCGTCCATTTCTCTCGAGGCACCACAGTATCCAATACTCAGATATTTATCAAGACAGTTTGAAACAACGAAACATGCTTAGTTATATGAAAGAAAGATGAGGCACGCCACAAGGCATTGCCAATTCCAGGGGTCAAATAGTAACATTGTTGAATTAGCTCTCGGATTCCATTCATCGTTTAACACATGCACATGAAATGAGTAAGTAAGGCGACTACTAAAGGCGAATAAGCGGATAACATTTAAGGGTCCGCAGTGGATCAATGACAGGATTTACGGCGGAACAAGAACGCGGAGCAATGCGAATTGGAACAGGGATCAGCAAAAAAAACGAAACCACAGGCACGAAATTGAAAATGATGGAAAGAGGGGCCACGCAAACCAATTTCATTATTCGTCGCAGCGGAAAAGGCGGCCGTTGCAATTCCCTCCGACGACTTTAAATTCGCCACCGATCGGATATTGCCATCTGCGGAGCAATCGGGGCGGGGGCGGAGGGAGGCCTGCTGCTCCTGGCGGATGGGAGGCGGAACATGGCAAATTCGCCATTACGTCAGGGGGAGGAATAGGGGCGACGGGGATTCCTCAAAGGCACGGCAGTCGCCCGGGAAAATATATACACATTCGTGGAGTGAGGGAATAAGCGCCCTCGGGAAAGGGAAGGACTCCCTTTGAAGGGAAGAAGAAAGAACTCGGGAGGGAGGAAAAAATGGAATCCTCGATTTCCTACTCCTTCAGATTCATAAGGCAAGGAAACGAGAATGCAAAGGAGAGACACACTCATACTTCCCCTTGAACACTCAAAAAATGCGTGCGTGAGTACGCCTGGATATGTTCATGTTTACACATGCTGCAAATTTACGTACAAAAATCAGCTGACTCGCGAAAACATTTTTCTTAAGGATTTTACGATAAGAACATATAAATCGGAGATCCGAAAAATGGTTATATTCCCGGTTCAGGTCCATTATTCTGCTTCGCTCTTCTTCCCTTCACATTCTCCACTAACCTTGCACCCCTGCTGCTAAGCGTTACCATTCTCTTTTCTCCTTCAAGCGTTACCATTCTCTTTTCTCCTTCAAGCGTTACCATTCTCTTTCCTATACCCTTTGGACTGACCGGAGGGCCCAGGTTCGATTCCTGGGCAAGCTTCTCTGGGCACCTACAACTCCACCCAACCTATGTGATTTTTCGGGTACTAGATCTTCATGGGAAACTATAACCGGCACAGGGAAAGGAACTGGTCCCCTACCCTGATGTGTGAATTTCACTCGCCGTATAGGGCTTACTACTGGGCGAACTCTGCCAGCACCTACCAAACAGACCCTTGAGTTGATTTATGTACTGATGGTCTTTTTACCCTCGAGGACTGACTGATGAGCGCATGTTAATGAATGAACGAGGGTAAATTCAAAAATGAAACTCACATACAGCTCGGGACCAGAAGGCGGTCCTTTCGTTTGCAAAAGAAAGAAATGCAATAAATGTATCAACGCAAGCATACATACGGGCATGCATAAATGAATATCTAACAAACAAACACATAAATCACGGATCTCCCACTGCAACGGATTCGCCAATAAAGGGGGCCTAATTATTACGAATGGGAAAAATGAACCCCTCGGAGAAAAGAAAATATCCATGAGGGACGATTGATTTCACGATCGCTTTGAGAGGGAAACATTCCGAATATGGACGACCGGGTGGCAAAGGAATTAACAGCTGGGGGGTCAAAGGGGCGAAGACAACCGGTCCCAGCAGTCCTCGTGGTTTCCTGTACACTCTCATGACGGTATCGACTATTTTCAGGTTTAACTTCACGTTCATGTGAGCACGAATCTATTGCTAATATTATCATCCGCATTCTCCCGTATTTGGCAGGTGCTGAATGGACACAGCCTCATTGCCCTCGGAACAATTACTTGCCTCACCCAATACAACACAACCTGACATCAGGCACTAAACTTTATTCAATTATTTACACCGCCTATCCTATTCCTACCCCTCCCTCGATTCACTGGATATTATTCCCTCGGTCTCAAATATTGCACCCCCATCAAAACGCTCTGCATTCACGTTTCCTGCCGCCTTTGGATTTCGCCCAGCAATGCCCTCTCCTCCCTCGGTATGCCGTATAAAACCACACTGCACATGCACCTTCTAACTTTCCTTTTCTTACCTTCAATGCCCCCACCCGGAATGGCATCACAGGACTCATATCTACCCACTTATTTTAACAGATTTGGCGTTCCAGCTCAGAAGGGGCTAGTGAACGCAAAACCTTCCTAACACCCCGATTTGAAGATCACAGATGGCGAAGAATCCCTCGTCTCACACCCTTAAAAACACCCGATTTTTATTACCTACCAATACTGTTGGTCTGCTGGTTAATGTAAGTTTTGAACGGACTTATAGAATGAACACCACTGCAAGTATAATTCTCATCTAAAACGACAAACAGTTACATCCACCACTAGAATAAAATAATCCTGAACAACAATACGAACTTCCTCCACCACACATTCCGACCAACAGGCCCATTCATTTCCTCCCCCTACCTCGTTTACCCAACATTCACCCTCTCATCAACATCTTCAACGAGTCCATCTCCTATCAAAATTATCTGTATATCTCATACTTCCTTTACTTTCATCCCGACCATTACCCACTCTCCCCATACCATCCGTAGTAATTGCGAGAACGTTTTTCGTTCCGTCCATTGCACTTGTTCTATTCTTATCCGCAACCTCATTTCAAACGTTTCTAATCTATCTGCTTCCCTCAATGACAACGTTTTCGAGCCACAGAAAACTCTTAAGCTTTCACCACTCATTTCCTTGCATCTCAGTTATAGTCCCCGTCATCAACTCCCTCGCCGAATAGCTTCTTCGCCTATGCATCTACATTCAACTGCGACCATGTTCGCGCCCAAAATACTTCCCAGCTATGTAAAATTCCACCCGCTCCCGGTAATCCCATCAGATTTAATGTTTAAATTAGGTTTTATGTTTCTCTAAAAAATAAATCACCTTTGCTTTGTTCACATCTATTCCCATATGCTGCCTTTCACAATATGTTCACAGCAGTTCATCAATGCTTGCAACCCCTCCGCTGTCAGACTAATTAGAACTTGGCCATCAGCAAACCCAACTGATTTTACGAATTCCCCTCCGACTTTTATTCCTACCTCCAGCTCTTCCCATGCCTCTTTAATCATTTCCTCTACATATACGTTGAACAGTACCGGTGACAATGGGCAACCCTGCCTTACACCTCTTCCTAACACTGCCCATCCGGACTCTCCGTTCCCCACTCGCACCTGAGCAGTCTGAGACATGCACAGGTTGCGGATCAGTCTCCTGTCTCTCCAATCAATTCCTATTTTCTGCAACACATTCATTAATTTTTTCCCAATTCAATACGCACGTAAATAAATATAAATGAATCATGAGCAAAGACTGTCTTGCCGCAATACGACCAGGAGGACGAGAAACGGGGTGGGCACGGCGGGGGTGGGTAATTGCCCTGCCTCGTGCGTCCGCTGTTGTCGCGGAGAGACGCGCTAAGAAATCGGGCGCGCTGAAAGATCACGGGCGATTATTCAAACGACGGACAAATTACGGAAATCCAGAAAAACGGAGTATATGGGTGGGTGGGGGTGGGGAAGGGAGAGGCACACACGTTAGCATGAAAAGGGGGTTTAAGCCAGGGGTATCATTCCTCCCTCCTCTGCGTGAACCCCCATCCGAAACCCTCGCCCCCCCTTCTCTCGACGGTCTACCCTTAAAGGGCTTAGCGCATGAATTACGACGCCTTGTCATCGGATTAATGAAGAACTAAGGAATCCACCTGCACAAAACCCACACGATGAAAGGCCCGGGATTAAAGCCTTGCTCCTTCGATAAATCTCCACGTTATGTGCCAAAGCGGGGGCCCCTCCACACCACCTTGCGCCCCGCGGCTGGAACTGAATCCACTCTCCAGGCTTCCAGCCGACCCGCCCCACTCCCGTAGAGAAGGGGTCCCCCGCCCGCCCCGCCGGCAGAGGTGGCGGTAGGCACGCTCCTCTGAGCGATATAAATTATTATTATAAGGTAATCTACCGGTTAAGGTAGGTTATGGATGGACACAACTACCAAATAGATATTTTCTAACTCCGAACAAAACACAATCGAGGAGCATACTCTACATCAGGTCCCTCGTCATCTCTGTGTACTTCCTTCCTCTCTTCATCCCGTCCAACATCCCTATCTTGTTCCTGCCCTTTCCTCGTTTGCCCAACATTCTCCCCTCTATTACCTTCTTCAACATCCCACCGCTCAATACGCCTTTCATCCATTTTTCCTGCCTCCTTAGGATATCTCCCAACAAACCCCTCTCCTCACCCACCATACCTAGTACTTCCTCATTTGTTTTCCTTTCGGTCCATTTCACCTTCTCTATTCTTCTCCACGCCCACATTTCAAAAGCCTCCAATCTACGTCTATCCTCCTGTTTCAGTGCATATTAGAGGGTCATCCGGAAAGTAGTACCCGTTCGTGCCGCATGAAGTGCTGACGACGCGAGTAGCCGCTGGACGAGGTCAGATAGCTTCAGTGGCTTGTCTGCCTTCTCTGAGCCAAGTTGCGTGACGCTAGCATTGCCTGTGTTGTTTCTGTGATTGTTTACAATGTTTAAAAAAATTGAGAACGCCGCCAGTTGTGAAGTGAGGGCAGTGATTAAATTCCTCAATGCAAGAAACGTTCGCCCATGTGATATTCATCGCCAATTAAAGGAGGTGTATGGAGACAATGTAATGGACGAGTCGTCTGTTCAGCGGTGGTGTCGCAACTTCAACATGGGGAGGGGGAACACACACGACGATGAGCGTTCGGGGAGACCGTCTGTCATTACAGACCAACTGGTGAGCTCAGTTGACGAATTCGTGAGGAACGATCGGCGCGTCACAATTGATGACATCTGTGAGCATTTTCCCAATGTTTCTCGAACAATTGTTCATGAAATTGTTAAACACCATCTGCATTATGCAAAAATTTGTGCAAGATGGGTCCCTCGCATGCTTACAGATGAGCACAAAACCAAGCGTATGGCTGCAGCACTGACGTTTTTGGGACGTTATTCTGATGAAGGACTCTTTCTTGACTCGCATAATTACTGGTGACGAAACATGGGTTTGTTATGCATCACCTGAGAGTAAACGACAGTCAATGGAGTGGCATCATGCTCATTCACCAAACAAACCAAAAAAATTCAAGACAGTTCTGTCCACCAGGAAACTCATGGCAACCATTTTCTGGGATCGACGAGGTGTATTGCTTATTGATTTTATGGCCCGTGGAGACACTATTAATGCCAATGCGTATTGTGAAACATTAAAGAAATTACGGCGGGCAATACAAAATCGGCGGCGAGGTCTATTGTCTACTGGTGTCATTCTCGTTCATGACAATGCCAGGCCTCATGCAGCTGGGATAACACAAAAACTTTTGCAGCAATTCAAATGGGAAACTTTCGACCATCCACCGTATAGCCCGGACTTGGCCCCTTCAGATTTTCATCTCTTTACAAAGCTTAAAGACTTTTTGGCAGGAAAAAGATTTGACAGCGATGAAGAACTTAAAGAAGGAGTGACCCTGTATCTCAATGAGCTGGCGGCGAAGGACTATGCAGCAGGAATACAGAAACTTGTCACACGTTATGACAAATGCCTTAATTTGCTTGGAGATTATGTTGAGAAGTAGTTTAAAGTATCCTCTTTCAAATAAAATTTTTTATGTTTGTTAATATTTACTTTTGTGTCTTTATTTCACGAACGGGTACTACTTTCCGGATGACCCTCGTATATTTTTATTGTGCATACTCCCGAGATAAAAAAGCACTCATTCGGATATGATAATTCAAATACCGCTCCCGAACTCCGCGCAATATTTCCTCTAGCCCAGTTAGAATGAATCGCTCTACCTGCTTCAACTTCTCTAAGAAAATTCTATTCCCCAAGCAGCAATGGTAATCTTTCTGCCGCGGGTAGAACCTGCATCGCTATCAACATTGGAACACTTACAGATTGGAGTGTGCCGTGGAATATTTGTCTCTTCTGAGCATTCCCAAATTCTCCAGTAAGATCACGCCCCGCCGATGGAAAAACCTGCCCCTGAGCTCAAAGAGGAATGGGATTCGCGATGCACTCGGGAGGCAGACTGCGGCGGAAACTGTGAGACCGTCGTTGCAGTTTAGCAATACTGTAAATGTAATGCTTCCCTCCGATCCTTCGTTGTAACTGAGAGTTACAATTCAAAACCCTCCGTTTACCATAGGAACATACTCTAAGGCTTGATGTTCAGGAGCAGCTGATCGCCGTTCATACGAATTGAGTGACAAAATTATTATGAGTTTTTGCGTCATTTTTATACTGGACCAAACCGAGAGGGTCATAAGAATGAGATTTGGGTGCAAAAAAGAAAGGTTGAGAGGCACTGTAACCACTTCGCCTCGGCAAAAGTATACGCAAATGGGCGATGGTCAGGCTGCTACTATTAGGAAATCCAAATTCTTCTTCTAAGGGGACAAAAACTTTTGAGGTTATCAAGAGTTGAGATGATTGAATGACGGCGATAAACTCGTGAACACTCGTGAAAAAGGCTACTGATATCCTTTAAAAAAACCATTTAAAAGATTCAAAATATTTTGTATTTTAACATTATATTTTACTGACTGGCCATTACAAATCAAAAGTCAACGATTAAATAATGTCCACTCTTCCCCGCTTTCCACTCTAAAACTGAGGAAGCACGTAATAACACCAGCCGAAAGTCTTGCTGCTTACACAAAATAAAAATCACAATTCAGTTATTAAGTTGTTCAAACCGTATTCGGCAGAGGTAAAGAAAATAATGAACAAAAAATAGGAGAGTAAGTTAAAGAAAGGGAGTTCCGCAAGGTTGTTCATTATTGCGTATTACATTAAATGAGTACATTGAGAAGAAAATAAGTTAGATCAGGAAATATTTATAAAAAAGGTCGGGTGCGAAACAAGTAGATGGGATAATTACAAGTACTCGTAGGCTGCGAGGACAAAAAGAGCTAAAATAGTGGAGAAGAGAGAAGATCTGAGGAGGGCACTAATCAACATGGGGGACGGAAATGAAACGGCGGAGAGAAATTGAGGCAGAAGAGTGAAGAAAGTTTGAGGCGATAGAAAAGTGGTGCTAAAATGATGATGAAGAAAAGCGCGGAAGGATGCTGAATTTGAAATGAATAAACAAATGATACGTACGTAAGCACACACATATATGTAAATTGGAGAGATGCTACAACCAATCCTAGGATTGAAAACACGTGATGATGAAGAAAGGAATGAATGTCGGAGGAAGTGGGTAAGGTGCTCAGTATAATAACACAGAGGAGAGGATGTGAATCTGTGAATATAATAGAATAATCATTTCAAGAGCATGCAGTAAAACTTGGCTAAGACGGAACCGCAGGGAACATCCAGAATTAAAGGCTATATGAGGGATATTTAAGATGCAGGAGATAGACCCCAGTACGCATGGACACAAAAATATTCATTCTTTCCCCAGACAATCAGGAATTATAATAAGATTAAGTAATCAAGGTTATTACAGAAATTGTAAAGACATTCATTTTACAAATCAGGGCAAGATTAAACGTTGCGTAGACATAAGCAATATTCGTAGGTGCATGCGCATGTTAGTAGAAATTATATGTATTTGCATGCGTGTAAGATAAAAATGTTTATACATGAATAAACGCCTCCATGGGTGTATACTGGCATGAATTTAACGGTTTTGCACGTGGTTTCAATTTTTTTACGACTAGTCATCCCCCGCCACACGCCCTTGCGGGGTATTAAATAGGTGTAGAATATTCCAGAATGGGCAGACTATTCACCTTAGCCAGGTTGAAGGAATTATCGTGGCGTGTCCTCGCGTCATTTAAAAATACGAAGGCAAAACTAAATTTATTTAAATTGAATAATTTACCACTTCAGAAATAACATTCCAGGAAATGAGGTCGCTTAAAAAAATTGGTTTACAACCGCAGTCGGCATTACAGGGTCCAAGAATTCCAAATCCAGAAAAGGACAGCTGAATAAAATATGCCTGACATTTTATATATTTCATCGGAATAAAATGAAACTGATGCACGGATAGATACAGATAATCTACGCAGTAAATCCACGGAGAATACTCGCCGAGTTTCACAGGTAACTGAGCCTCGTTACAGGAATCGAATATCCATTTATACATTACCAATCCTTTATTTCCGACTTTTGCAGGTTTTCCTCTCGGGCAGATTTCGCCCTAGGACCGATTTTACTCAAGTACGAAACTCTATTGAAGGGAAAAGAAAATCTCTGAACAGGGAACAGAGACGCGAAGGGTGGATGCTGTCGACGGGGAGATGAATCGGCGGAAGCGGAGTCTTTCAACGGCCTGACGTGCGATGAAAGGCCGCACCAGGTAGAACGCGAACGGCGAACAGCACACTGCACTCACGAGACAATCTGAACGCAAGCAAATCGCAAAATGGGGAAGCAAGGCGCGCGACAGAAGCACTTGATTTACGCCAGGGGGCAGGGAAGTTCCTGCACAGGGCAATTCTTCTTCACTTGAAGATGTGGTAATACATCGTAACTCGGTCACACTATTAAACTCGTCTAGTGGAAAATTGTCACTATCTTTTCTTTATTTCTTATTCAACGCCTCTGTTATCAATTCTCTCTTCCTTATGAAAGACTCTTTGCCTAGTGCAATTCTTTTCTGTCCCTACTACTTTTGCCATTTTGGCAAATAACAATATATGTAAACTTTTCCACTTGCTCTCGTGTTTTCCCCTTCCACCACGTCAAGGTTGTAGTCCATGTGCAAGATTATGCCGAAAAAATTTGCCAAGTAATTAATTCACTGCGTTGTGTTAATTACATCTTCACTGCCTACCCATTGTAAAATAATGAGCTCGGTTCCCGGGTGCGTCGGATATTTCTGCATAAATCCACACTCAAGGAATTACATCACCACGTGGCCCGTCAGAAGGCACCCAAAAACCCTTTTCACATTTCGTCGGAAGTAGGTTAAGGGAGAGGCGGAGCTTCGTTCCTGCGTACGGTGCGAATCTTTGACCCATCCGATTTCTGACCTCAACACTCCCACGCCTTTTATCGTAATTACAAAGTGCTGCTTTCTACTCCATTCACACGAAGCCAAAAATTAATTTGCAAAGCGGAATGTAAATAAACTCGATGTTAGATGACAAAACTATATTTGCTGGGCATAACAAAACATTTTATTTAGATAACAATATTGTATGCATGTCTGCATCAAATATTGCAAACAACCTGAAATTTAAAAAGTAATTAAATGTCTGATTATCAAAAGGTAATTAGCCTAACACAAATCGGCATAGGCATAGTACCTTCGGCCGAAATAGAATGAGTACGGAGGGTTTTATGGGAACGATTACTTTATGAGAAGAGACTATGAAGAGGAAGGAAATGGGAATCTAATTCTAGCATTTACACAGAGTATTGATTAGTGTCGAACTTGATGCGAGGCAAGCGTTTTATGATTCAGAAGCCAGGTCTCTTGAGAATTAACTCTTCGGCACCGGGGAAAGTTTCGCCTCAAAGGTCTGCTGATATTTTAATCCTTACGGCAGCAATTACTCCTGGTAAGAATGAAGGATTTGAATACGCCGTCAATCAAATAAGACTGTGCAAAAAGACATCTATTACACTTCAGAGAGGAGGCTTTTGGATTAATTTCCCTAATTATGATGGCAATGAGAACGTTTAAGAATCCCTCATGCGACTCAATTCAACCACAAGTCAAGTAAAAAGGCGAGATACAGAATTTTTAAGTGTCAAAGATCCAGGGGTCGTACATGCACTTTATTTTATTAATGATAAGCGGAACTCGTTTTCCATTAGATTTTAACTTAAAAGATATGCATCCGAGTTTTGTGACTCAGATTAATCCGCATTAGTTAATATTGCGGAAACGGAAGGAATTCCTGATTTCGATTTAAAAATGGCCCTCAAGTTACAAAGAATTATTCAAATAGTACGCCGATAAGGCTTCTTGAAAAAATAAGGCCAACGATGACAAGTATAAATTACTTTTTACCTTGCGGAATGTAAAAAGTATTTCTAGCGAAGGAAACACTCGTGTCCCCAAGGGAATTTTAATTGCTTTTCTCGGCTTTCCTTCGGAAAAAGACAGATCTCCCTCGAACGGAAAAGGGCTTAAGAGGGTTTATAGTTCTGGCTGCTTTTCGTAGCCCTCGGTCCGGCTCTTCGAGTTCGTTTGAGGACGCGATCGGGCCCACGTCGGGTCCACGAGGCCGCAGCACTTGAGCACTGCCGAGATCAATAAGGCCCCTCGACGGAACGGCTCCAATTTTCATTTGCATTCCACTCATTTCCACCCTCCATGAATTCATCATCTCGGCGCCGAACGCATCGCCAGCTCAAATCGAGTGAGGCAGAATCATCTTCTGCAGGACGAGTGGGAGAGGGTGGCGCCATTACTCAATTCGCTTTTCCTTTGAACTCTCAAATTTCACGCCCCAAAGACTTCAGTTAGCGCCTCGTAAAATCTCCAATGGATGGATCTTCTGGATTCGGGTGCATTCACATCCACCCACCTTGAATGTGAGCCATTTACCGAATTGAAGTCCCAGTATAATAGCAGTAAGGGGCCCTATGGGCGCAGAGACAATGCCACCAGTCCGTCACTATGCAAATTTTTACTCCTCGCCTTCACAATCAACTAGCCCCATAGTTCAAACGATCACACATGTCAAGACAATGCTGACTACGCGAGTGAGAGAACCAATGTTTTGACCCACTGTGTCTGACAATTCGGTCACCTTATCGCACTTGAAGCCAAGCCAACATCCACTAGGCTTTCAGGGTACTAAAGCTAGGGTGCGTGGCAGGTGGTGAATACACACCAGACTAATTTTAACTCGAATATTTGTACCCCTACCGCGTTCGGGCAACGCTATTCTGATCTTTTATCCTTCTACACTTAATCTCTCCAATTTTATTAACATATTCTCTCCTATCGTAGTGTGGATTGAGTAATAATACATTTTTAACACCACTGCTAAAAGAGACATCCATCAAATTTATGCATATAACATTATTTTCTCATCCTCATTGATTGGGTTACCACATTTTGTGAAAATTTTTATATACAAAGGGATAGGATACCGTAGCAAATGTCAATAGAAAATTGAACAGTGCCGCTAGTCTTTGGAAAATGAACAATACATTGTTCGAAAGGTAAGGAATGAGTCTAAAAGTTGACAAAAAATTATCTTCAACGCCCTTTACCAAACAGAAGTTATGCCAAAACCACCTGCGACTTTAAAAATTCTCACTACCCAAAACATTTAATGGCCATTTAAAATACGCTATCGATCTCCCACACTTTAGTAATATCGAATGATAATTACATTTATCCAATAGACTTCACAAAAACAAACCTCTAACGACGTTTTAGGGCATGCAGAAATACAATGAGTACAATTCATCAATGTTCGAAAAATATATAATTTTTATTTCAAAGGCTCCCGATGCAGGAACTAAATAACGGCCAAGGAGCAAGAAAACTACCAAAAACGTGAGGACGTCACGGAAGGGAGTTCACAGAACTCCTACTTCGCCGCTTGCGACACTTAGGTGAAATTTGCCGTTCCGTCACGACACCGCGAACCGTACTGGTTTTTTTTCTCTTAGTTTAAAGTGAATCCTAAAGGCCCATGATTTCTATTGCTCATTAAACAATTAGTACATGTTCTAACAGGAGAGGCATTAATTGAAAAACAGGACTGAAACACCTCGCGCCCTACGACATGTGCAGTGCAAAGGATAAACCACCTGATACTATTAAAAGAGACTTCACTGCAGCAATTTCAACTGCGGCTTGTTTCCAATCAATCAATCGAGACGGCATACGGCGTCGTTGCCCCATTATCGGGATGCGATGCCCCGCGAGGCAGGTTGGCGAGGGGATCTCCTCGCATCAAAGAATGAATGCGAGAATGCACATCGCGGTGACAGAAAGTACGTAGCATGCACCCCGCGCCGCATTCCCTCAAGACACACCCTTTTCCGCGAAAACCCATTTCCTTGACATCGATTATCGGGGAGGGAGTTGCGGGGGTTGATAGGGGAGGGCTCGCTATAATTACGGCCGTCCGCTCGGTTCTCGATCGTCGCCCGGAGCGGCGATTAATTAGAGCGCCCCTCGTCAAAAGGACAGTCGCGAGACGCAAGGCGCTCCTCCTCCCGAGAGCACTCAAGTCACCACTCGGGGGCTTGGATGCGTTTTTAAAAGAGCGTGTACCAATGGCTGATTGAACACCTTAAGAACGGAAACATCTTCCTATAAGGCCCATGCATTCTTTTATACCGAATGCCAAGCGATTGGATAAGAGGGATTTAACGGAGAAGAAACAGAAATTTACGACGAAAACATAATATTGCGCAATACATTGCACCATTCTAAAAAGGAGAAAGGTCCAGGTGCCCTCAAGCTAATTAGACATACATAAATATGCAAGGGCATTGAAATCCCGAAAAAATGGCAAGAAAAGGACGGAATATGACAACAGACATATAGGGACAATACCTCTTTCCACTTATATACGTATGTACTTATGTATTTCCTGACGACTAGACAGTAATTTCGGAAAATAATTTCGAAGTATAGATTGGACAAAAAATATACGATAGCAAAACATGGAAGTCTAGGAGAAATTCAGATATATTTAACAAGAAAAAATGACTGGCTGCCGGAAAAACTAGAGGATACGTAATCAAAAACGGAAATGCCATGAAACTATTACTTTTGGTAGTGTACGGATTTAGATAGGTTTGAATGGACTCGAAGATTAACCACCTATTTTCTAATACAACCACATTATAACTTCAACCAACGTGACACGACGAAACATCCTTAACTCTACACCAAGCTCTTTTATACGTAATTACGCATAGATTCTGGCTCCCCCGCTCACATAAAATGTTAATAAAAGTAAACAAAACTGGGAAAATTATAGAAAATGATTTGGCAACCCTGTTTTAGGAATGAGCTCTCCTTCACGGGTGGATCGGAGCTATTTCCCACGCAATTGCATGGGAAGCGGCCGACGCATTAGACAAAAACTAAATGAGAAATATCGTTTACAGAAACAGATAATGACACACATAAAAACAGTGCCCTTTTTCATAATGAAAACAAGAACCATCACACGCAATGCTACAATTTCGGAGTGTAAAAACCATTCACCTTTGACCAGGATTCGAACCCGGATCCCTCGATGTCCAGTCGTGTGCTTTAGCCAGTTAAGCCAAGTAATGTATTTACGAATGAATGTGAAAATGTTAGTAATAAGATACGAAGTTAGGCTGAAAACTAATGCACACATGATTATAGACCATAAACAAAATAACCTCCAGAAGCAATTCAAGTGGCATGTGGAAGTAACCTTCCCCCTCACCACGCATGCGCAGGTTTGAGGTCCTTCTTTTGGTAGAACACGTCTCCGTTAAATTCATCCGGTGTATTTTGAGAAGCAGAAGTATGGAGACGTGTTCTAGTGCTATGTCGACGCGAGTTAAACAGCGTGCGGTTGTCAAATTTGTAGTTGCTGAAATAGTGACTTCTACAGAGATTCATCGTCGTTTAAAGGCTGTTTGTGGTGACGATGCTGTTGATAGACCTACTGTAAAGCGATGGACAGTTAAATTTCGTGGTTGCGATCATAGAAAAGTCATAATTGTTGATGACACAGCGGACGTCCGATCACTGCCACAGACGATAAACATCACAAACTCGTCGAAGTTTTGATTCAAAATGACTGGCGAATCACTCAAAAAGCGTTTTGCAAAGGAACGTTTCGGCTTCATTATTGAACAATTGGGATACCATAAAATCTGTACCACGCCGTCTCACAGACGAGAGCAAACAAAACCCTCCTTATTCCCCCGATCTTGCGCCTTGCGATTTTATTTTTTTCCTCAACTCAAGAGACACCTCAAGGGTAACCATTACACCTCGGACGTAAAGGTGAAGTCATAAATTCGATAACAGCACGCTGTTCAAACTGGCTTTGACTCCGCGTCTACCGTGATTAAGCTACGGGAGCGGTTTGCGCTCCACATTTAGAAAGAACAAGTGGGAACATTATGCGCACACAACGCTCATTGTTACAACTCCAAACTGAAGTCATTTCAGGAGATGGGGTGGAAAAGAAGGGAGCAACGCAAGGAGGGAACACGTGAAGGTCGCGTAGGCAACGAGGACGATGGAGAGAATGGCGCCGTAACATTTCTTTGCAAATGAGAGGAAAGCGGGTGCCCACATAAATCAAGGTGGAGGGAAAAGTACATTCGTGTGAAAAATCCATCGGGTACAAAAAAAAGGCTCCCCTCACACCTGCGATGCCAGCGCTGTGAGGGTAAGAGGGCTTAAAAGGCCTCCGCCGACTGGGGTCGTTATCCGACGACGACGGCGTACGTTTTTCCACGAAGGGAGAACGTAACTCGACAGCAAAACGTCAATCGCCCCAGAGGTGGGATTCCGCATGGACGTCCTCCCCGCCAGCACGGAAGGGCACGTTCGATGCCACTCACGGGCACAGCGAGACGAGCGATGAAGCGACGCCGAGGGCAGGAAACACGCGACGAAGACCTCGAGAAGAGGCTATCGTGACAGCTGTGAGCCAATTTCTCCATCGGTACATCAATTACTATCATCCTACACAGAGTAAACTCGAAAAAAACAAAGAGAATGTGAGCAGAAAAAATTAAATGCTGCTGCCACGCAGCGCTCTGCGATATCAGGAGTCCATAATTGCATTCGGTAGCTGTGATTCTGCATTCGCTATATATGATCAACATAGATTCACCTCGCGTCACGTCTCCTCGACTGAACGAGTAATGACTCACTACCGGGACTTTAAGAGTAACTAAGGTGACACGTTAACGGTAACAGCCAATCATATTTACAGTCGATCACAGCGAATTAAGTTTACGGTCAACAGGCCAACTACTACCATCTTACGTGAACCACCTTGTCAAACAAGTTGTGCACAGTGCGAGGAAACATTTAATGCTTCTGCAAAGGATCGATCAGAGGAGAAATGAGTCCATAAATGAATCAAGAATTTTTTTTTTAATACGAGCTAAATAGATTAGCACCACCACATTTTGCTCTTAGCTGATTTTCCCAGTCAATTTTGAACGGAGACTGATTGTCACACCATGGAATTATCAAGACCCTCAAATCATTAGAAGCAGAAGTTCTGCGAACTCTCTTGCGTGACGTCCTCGCGTTTTTCGTAGTTTTCTTACTCCTTGGTCGTTATTTAGTCTCGGCATCGTGAACCTTAGACATAAAAATATAGCGAATTGTCAGCAGAATATGATCAGCTTGACCCGAGCTGAAAAAACTTAAGTTCACCAATTTTAAAACTGAGCACAACTTGGCTCATACTCTAATGCAAACAAAATAAAATTATTCCTTAGTTTTGTCTCCTTAGTCAAGTGTAATTTTTTCTGAACAATCAATTTCCCAATCAACCGTCCTTGCCCGACCTAATCTCCATCTCCCAGGTATTAGAATTAAAATGGGCAATAAAAAGGAGCAGCGGTAACATTGTGTCCGCAAGGTCACAAGCGATGCAACAATCAAGGAAATGATTTTTAAAAATTTATTTGTATATACCCTACAAGCCACCTATAGAGTGTGTGGCATGGGGTGAATATTCATCAAATTATTTTATACCCGAATATGATACTACCGCGGTCACACAATATTATTATTATCTCCTATCGTTCTTGGAAAAAACGACATCTTAAATCAATGTATTCTACCCTTAATCTCTCTAATTTTCTTGAAATAGGTCTCTCCTACAGTAGTGCGATGGGGTAAATAATACATTTTCAACATTAGTGCTAAAGATATGTCCTTCCAATTTATGCAAGAGCTTCAATCTAAAATTCAACCTTCGCTCCGTGAGTGATTCCCAGCCTAGCCGCTCTAATATTTCGGATACGCTACTAAGTTTATCATAACAACGTTTTACAAATCTAGCTCCTCTACGCTACATGCGATCCAATTCGGCAATTAATCCAACTTTGTGTGGATCCCATATGCTTGCGGCATATTCTAAATGAAGTCCAACCAACGACAGATAACAACACTGGTTATCAGAAAGGGTAAGCCAAGAATGTTTCCATGAGACAAGAACACCACTAACGAAACAAATCAGAAGACTCGAAATTGAGAAGCACTTCTTCAGGTAATTCACGTAGAATTCGCTTCACCAGGGACAGGAAGGTGGACGGGTTGGAGGATAGATGATTGCCACGGGTTCGAATATGGTACGAATAACTAACGACGACTTTCTGCGAAGAGACAGGGAAGAAAGGAATCCACCAATCAAGAAACAGACAATGGAATACACCCATCGAACTTAGGGCAAATCGTGTGCTGGCGATAGCTGCGGAAGTCTACCAACAGATACCACCGCAGAAGACCTACAGTGGAGTTCCTCGGATGCGTTACACGAAACGGGGTGGAAGACACGAAAACCAATAAATATAAGCCTATTAGGAGATTACCAGATGCAAGAGTCGAGTGGAAAGAGATGTCATGATAGATGCATCAATAAATCAATCAATCACTGTTAACTAATCACGAAGATCATGCCAGGCAAGACTGCAATACCTTGGTCAGCCAACGATATTTTTCATCCGCTTCATTACGTCGACTGTAAAACCGTGGGTGAATTATTCAACGATTTTATGTGAGAATCTTGTGCTTTAAGGGCTCTAATTTTTCTGGTTAAATAGTATTTAAACGACATATGTTCCAATGAGTCAGCGAGTCCATTGTCCTCAGCCCCTCGTCTCTTCCAAGACGCAGATCTTGGTTACACTTGAACTTTTAAACTCTTAACCACACTTTTTAAACTGAAAATCCGCCACTCACCACTCCAAATATAAGAGCACATACAAGCTCGTATAAGCACAATATAAATCACAGATTCAGGTGTGATGTGGTGGAACTGTTCTATAATAACAGAGACGAAGACTATTACTTATGCTTATATTGAGTAGATCATTGAAATAGTCTTCGTCTCTGATATATCCTAAGCACGACTTTCACTAACCGTCCACACATTGTATCCCTTTTACTAATGAGTCCTTAGAGCAAGTGAGAAAACCTGGAATCCAAGAAACAAATCGACGTTTTATTTAAATATTATGTTCACAATATTTTTTTATTTCTTTGTCGATAACATAAATATGGAAAAAATACGCAACTAAAATCATGTGCGTATTTCGGATGTGTCAAACGATAGCTTAAACTATTTTTTATCAGTTGTAACGAGAAAATTGATTCTTTCCAAAGGTGGTTGCTGAGATTTTTTTTTTATAAAACAAATACTTACGCACAATCAGCAGACATAGGTTCACTGTTTCTTATTACAACATTTACACATGTACATAAAAATTCCCTCTTTATTCAAACATAAAAATATAATAAAAGAATGTTCCCTAATTATTGTTTTACATAATCGATATTCAAACGAGTAATTTTAAAGTAAACGATTGGCTATAACTGCCGCAGTGATTACGAATCTCGGTAAACATGAACGAAAGAAAAGAAGGTGATACAAAAATCGGATAACAAGAGGGCGCCAAACAAATCCATGCATAAGATCAAGAATTTCCGCACGCAACAGTACGTCCTTTCTTCATCCAAAGACATTGAAAAATGTACCGCATTAACAGTTTAGAAGAAACTTAAGCGCTCATTTTTAATCACTTAAACGCCTAAAATAAATGCCAATTGTTCTTCCAGAGTTATTGTAAATTTATTTTTCATTCACCTTCCATCAGAAATTGAAGGACAAAGACATTCTCGTCATTGGGTTTTGAACGGTTCGCTCGAAGTACAATGAGCGGAAAACTTCGATGAGTGAAAGAAAGTCTTAAATAAATGCACTTCGAAACGCCCGGAATTCTCATCAAACGCTAGAAAGAATTTCATGCTAAATGATATACATTTTTATTTATTTATCATGCTTCCAGTTTCCATTTAAGTTGAATGGATCTAAAAGCAAATTACGGTTTACATCAATCATTACATAGCCAAGAAGTACCTCAGACGAAGAACAATTTACATAGAGGGAGATAATTACAAGACATTTCAGTAGGAATATAAGAAATTGCGCATTTTTTATTTTTATTAGGTAATCTACCGGTTAAGGTAGGTTTTTGGATGGACACAACTATCAAATAAATATTTTGTAACTCCAAACAAAGCCCAATCCAGCAACCTACTCTACATCAAATCTCTCTTCATCTCTGTGTTGCGCATATATAGATACACATTCAACCACGAAAACCTGCCAAGTGACGAACACAGATTCATTCACATGGAAAAAGATATAAGGGAAAGGGATAGGAATACAAATAAAGGACGAACACAGGAATAGTGGGAAAGGGGGAATAGATTATATCACAAGCGTAAAAGAGTTTCCTTGACCGGGACTCAAACCACGGATCTTCGACTTGATGTGCCGTTTCCTGGAATGCTCAATTGTTTCAGCATCGGCCCGACAAGTTTCCCATGGCTCACAAAATTGGTCGTCGAGGTAAGACGATTAGCATAGTTGAGAATTTTTGCGATGTGGATGATAAGAAAAATATGAAAAGTAAAATGGCCGGAAAGGTTAATTAAATAAAGAAGCACCAGGGAGATTTAAAGGAGAGGAGGACAGGGGAATCTGGAGAAATGCGAAAGATGGTTTTAGGATGGATTTTTGGATGGAAATGGATGGTTTTTGTTCCCAACGGGTAGATAAGATGGTGATATTACAGAATGTAAGGGAGGCGATATAGGGTGAGGGCGGGAATACGGCGTGTGGAAGGCAATGACGGGAGGCAGAAGGCAGCACGTGAAATTGAATGAGGAGGGTTTATTGTTTTGATTGGTGTTACGTTGTGCCATGTTTGACGGAATGCAGCTATGGTTAATCTGTGTGACATTCCAAAGCATGCCTTAATCGCTGGACTCCCTTTAATAATAATATTAATGTCTTGGGGAATCCACGCAGATGATGAATGACATTTAATCGATTAGGCTCGAAGATAGCACGGACGCTGGTCCCCGCCTCCCTGGGATCGACGGCCGATGAACGGCTCTGCATAACCGCCGGTCCGTGGCGAAGAGACCAGATATCGACGGTGTCGTCACATCGTGCATCAACGATATTGATCGGCCTTCGACGCAGAGCTTTCTTCCAACCCCCGAGAAGGACTGGAAGGGGGCTGGCTGCATCAATCAAATAGACGCTTGGGCAAGATGCGGTGCAGTGGGAGGCCACCCTGATCCCGACTTGTTCGTGACATGCACGACGCACGCTGAAGGCACGCACGAAGACAAGAGAGTGGTGACTACGGGGTCAGGGGGCAAGGAGGGAGGTCTTCAGAACGGTAGCGAGGTGTAACTGATTCGAAATATCCACACAGCTAAAGAGCCGCCACTAAAGTCTAAGGACCTAACGTCCGGACTATATCGGATATTCCAGACGCAAATTTTCATTTCTCTAGGTTTTACTTTCCGCAGTTTAAAACAGATATAATCCAATTAAACCATAAAAAAAACTTTGTCCTTTATAAATTAGTCCAGATAACAGTGAGAAACAAATTCATCCATAAAAACGTCGTGATACAACTCTTACACTAAGATACGGTTATCCATATTATGAGAAAATTTGAATGATGGAAAAAATGAATGAAAAAAAGGTGACGAGTAAGTCAAAGTCAAAAAGGAAAAACATCACGCGGAGGCCGCGTCTTTCCTATTCAGACTGCTCGAAGCAAGCTGGCGATCGGCTGCGTTGAAAGGGTAGACCCTACACCACATATCCCGACCGGTTTGACCGCGCTGTCATGGATAGTCGTGTCACAATAAAATCATGCGCATTATTTTCATAATGAACCATGTATTTTCATATACATACTGATTGAATGTTATCAATACAATTCGACATCGATTCAAGTACCAACATTTAATTCGGGGAGCTTTTATTCCGAGTCCAACCGTATATAGGCCTGGAAAAATGCATTTTAATAAATATATTGATAAATGCACATAGTATTATTAAAATATACAACTGCATTTCATAATTCAAACACGTATTACAGTGCCGAGGAAAGGAACTGGTATCCCTACCCCGCAAATGTGTTAATAGCACCCGCCGTATAGGACTTAGTGAACTGGGTGGACTCTGCCAAAGCAACCTACCATCAGGTTTATTACTGTGTTTATGGTTTCATTGCAATGCATGCACATTATCAGTATCAAAAGACATATTACGCGACAGGGCAAAGAAATGCTTCGTGCCGCCTAAATAAACATGCGGGAAAGTACGAAGTTCTGTGCTTAACACGAACCTGTTAACTGTTTTTCCCTAATATATCCCGCATGCCGATTAAGGTCTAATCGGCATAGTTTTAAGTCCAAAAAATATATTATCCACTATGATAGCTCATGCATTAAAGGAATTGGAAATGTATACAGCGTATTATATAAAATATCAAATCGAAACCATTGACATTATCGATTATAATCAGGAAATATTCCAGAGGTAAATTACCATTTGATTAACGAATGAAAATTATCGATACAAATTGCATATTCATAAGGAGTGAAGCAACGCAAAACGGGGAACGCGGCGCATCACCGGAGAGAGAGAGAGGCGTTCTCAAGAGATGAGACACGAGAGGAGGGACAGGGGCCTGTGTAACGCAATGTGTTCCAGCACAATCTGAATCCGCGTCAGTCCGCAGTGAATGCGTCGTTGGAGAAATTCGATCCCATTCGACGATTCAACTCAGCGTGGGAGGAATGAATTTCCAGCCTCGCGGACCGTACGTGCAGAAGGGGCTCGGGAAGAATACGTTGTCAGTGGTCCAGAGACGATCAACGGCAGGGGGATGGCAGCTATCTCTCCACCCTTAAGGGGGACGATGAGCGCAGTTTATATTCATTGTTTTCCATCGAAACGTAGGAGCTCTTTTTCGATTATTATTCGCTTTTATTTCATTATTATTTTGTTTTTCTTTTAAATAAGTAGTTTGGGGTTGAGTTTTGAAAAAAAGCTTGTCGCGCTGGCGACAGAAACTGAGGAGTCAAAAAATCTTCGATTTTCCGAGTTATTTTTCAAATTTAAAGTTCCCATATCGTTATACGTATTTGAAAATTAGTCCTTCGTTGATTCCCGATGTTACATGCATTATTACTTTCAACAACTCAGTATGTTTCGAAGAAGTTTAGTACGAAACTCAACGCAAATGGAAGTATAAAGCTAAAAGATGTTAAAGCAAATTCGATTATTGCTATAAAATTTAAAATGCACATTCCATCGCTTGGTTTCCTAAAAAAAATACTCGGTAACAGACCATTATTCATTGAAATAAGGCATCGGGGGAACGATTACGCCAATTTCATGATAAAATTCGCCACATCCTTTGGCGAAAGGGTAGGGTCAAGCAACGAAACCTCATGGACTTCGATAAAAAACTACTGGCTGTATTAAACGAGCATCGGTTTTTAAAAGCCACTCACAATTGTTTTTTAACAGACATTTTAGGGCCGTTTCCATGGAATTCCCTGTTTTTGGTAAATTTTTCACAAAATTCTTTGGGCCTTCCCCGAAGTTTTGGAATTCCGTGACATTTTTCTGATTTCCCGCTTCGGTCCCCATCCTTTTTTTATCGGTTTCGACGAGGTTTTTTGAGACAGGGGACAGTTGAGAAAATGACTTAAACAATCGAAACGGAATTCTGGGACTGCCCTACTTGAATAACTGGATTTTATGTAATTAAATAGTCATTTGAGGAGAGAGCTGACTTTCTGCACTTTCAAACGGAGAATGCCTTGCACACTAGAGCAAGTTAACAAAGAAGAGTTTTGCGCTCACAATCAGGAGCGAGGATGTCTTTTCGAGACAAGTGAAGGGAAAGCCACCCCAAGGACCTAGATGAGCGGCATAGGTACTTATGAGAGGTAAGCAAGGGCATTAATTGAGCAGCATTGTTTTACGATAGACATTGAGTAAATCCATCATTGCGAATATTAATATTCTATATTCTAAATCGCTAAAGCTGTAAAAGCTTAGTTCAACGCTACCCAGAACACACTGGATTCTCTTGTTTGCACTCCTTTCAATATCCCTTTTTTGCCACTTGTACTCAATTTCGATAGGTCATCCATTCTTTCTTTTCAGGATAATGCTCAGAAAGTAAGAAGACATGCGTCTGCACATTTGAAAGCCCAAGAAAAAAAGCAATGTTTCCTATTCTCACTACTCTCGTTTCTTTATAACTTCACAACGATACAGTGTGCATTTCTCACGCAATCACATTGATATAAATGAGAAAATAAGTTAAATAGAGCATTTACGTCCGTTACGAGAAACATTATTGCTTAGCAAAAGACTTTTTCTCGGGGCAAACTTAAAAATGACAAAAAAACTATTAAAGAGTCCTTTATCAACTCGAAGCACATAGAGTCTCTATGAAGTGTGTTGGAGGAAAATAGCATGTGCTGATGCGAATACTAAGCAGTGCGGGTAGTATTACAGGGGAATCGTCCTACACTGCAATCGTCAAGGACGAAATACGTACACACGCGAACAGGGGCAGCTAGGGAGAAACAAGGCGACAACACAGCCTCGAATCCCTCCGACGAGCGAAACGCGCTAATTGTGACAAAGAATAATCAACGGCAGAGAGACAGAAGAAAAGAAAGGCTTCTGTAAATTCCGCGTATATTTCTCACTTGTTTGTGTACGGGAGCGTTCCAACAATGACGTGGAAAAATATGCAAAATTAACGACGAGGCAAGGCCACAACCCACACTGCCAAGAAACCACAAAAAACTCAGACTTTAACGAATTATATTCACTGCCTCGCCCCTCCAGAATTAACATTCTCTCTGCTCCATGAATTAAAAAGAAAAACGTTCCTCCCTAAAGATTTGAGATTTTATTGTGAGGAACGGAGGAGCCCCTCTTTCCATTTGCATCTGAAAAGTCTTTCATACTGAAATTTTTTTTGAGCCAGTCTCAAAATGGGGAATTTGTAAAAAGAATGAGAGCTTTCATACGGATAACCAGGAATGCCCCAATTAAGACAACCGTAAAAATGAAATAAAGATGTTAAAGAGTGGTGATTTACAGAAAAAATAAATTGAGGTATATGGCAATTCCTAGAAATAATTCCATTTTACATCCTTCCCTCAAAAGATGCCAAGCCGCAAAATATGCACCTTTTTTTAAGTCATAGGATTCATACATAAAAGTGATATGACGCCATCGAAAGGTAGTAGTGGTCGATCGGAAATCGGAGAGTAAAAAACGGGGCTTTATGGAAATATGAAATCATTACAAAAAACTGGGACGTTTCTTTATAAGCCCGTGGCAACATTTCGAAAGGCCTTGCGTTGCTGAATTGAATCGGGACCCAGAACGCCCTACCACGAAAAGAACTTGGAAGTGGAGAAAAGGGCTTTAAAGAACAATCGGGGGATACGAGAGCAAGGACGGAGCGCCACTTGAAGAAGTTGAGATTCCTATCCAGCCAACCAAAGCGACAGAACGAACGAAGCGACGAAAAGGAAAAAAGAAGGAGAAAACAAAGGAAAAAAGAGAGGAAAGAAGTCCAATGCACTATCTGAATAGAAGGTGGGATAAATTGATCGGACACATTTTGAGACGAGATACGAGACCCATGGAGCGAACAGTAACACTAGTCAAGACGAAGAAACGGATGGAAATGAAAAGTTTGGTGGACGGGGAATTGACGCTCCAGAAGTGTACTTGTGGATACAAAATCGTAAAAATACATTAATACTATTGCTTACGCGAGAAATCCAGAGCCTGTGACATAAACTCTATTCTGGAAACCTTATCAACCCAGATTCTAGCGATGTAACAAGTCTGGAAAGTTATTAATGAAAAATCATCATGGTTTCCGATAAGGTAGATCCTGCGAGACACAACTTGCGCTTTTTGTTCACGATATTCTTACTTCGGGAGAGAGTAATGCTCCAGTGGACGCGATTTTTCCAGATTTTAAGAAAGCCTTCGACCACGTACTTCGTAGTAAAATACTCACAAAGGTGGAAGCAAATGGCATAGCTAAAACTATCCAGGGTTGGATTAAAAATTTTTTCAATGGCCGGGTACAACGGGTAGTGATAAGATGGAATTACAGGCAGTAGAAGTTAGTTACTTCAGGTGTTCCGCAGGGAAGTGTTATCGGACCTCTTTTATTCTTACTTAACATTAACGACATTGATTCCGTTGTCACTGGTAAGATACGTACGTTTATTTTCCAAAAATACAGTGATTTACCGTGATATCCGTAATACTGAGTGCACAACAGCCATATCAGATGACAGTAATGCTAAACAACGCCCCCCCCCCGAACGCCTACTGCATCGGGAACACCGAAATGGAATGCGTAGACTCAATTAAATACCTGGGCGTTACCCTCGCTCACGACCTCTTCCTGGGTGAAGCACATACGGGGAATATGTGGACAAGTTAACGAATAATTGGGATATATTAAAAGAGTACTACGTAAATGTGATAAAAAGGCCAGAGAGAAAAGTTATCTGTCGTTGGTTAGGCCTCATTTAGAATATGCTGCAAGTATTACACATGGGATTCTCACGAAGTTGGATTGATTGCCGAATTGGATAGCGTGCAGCGTAGAGGAGCTAGATTTTTAAACTAGAAAAGACGGTGACGAGCGCGGCCATCCACTCGGAAGAGCAACGTACGATCGAGTGAAGTGTAAAATTAATAGATAAATGGGAATCAGGGGCTCAGGCGAGATCATATTCCGAATTTGTGATAAGGATACGCTGACCTCAGGATCAAAAGAAAGGAACATGATAGAACAATCCGAATAGGAGAGAGAGAGGTCAGATGTCGCGGAGCATGCCGCAGGTGGCCACGAGATATATATCGCCGGCAAGAGAGGAATCGCAAAAGAGGAACATTTCCAAACAGAGCTGCCTCCACCACACTCGGGAATACTCCGGAATTCGACAACCCTTTCCCCATCACAAAACAATTATCATATAACTACTCTCTGATTCGTAAAAAACACATTTTACATCCCGGTGAAATCTACAGCAGAGAAGAAGAACCGCGGCCAATCCTGTCGGAGAACAGCCGAGAATCTGTTTATCAACTTATGACAACGATGAAGACCCAACACCGAGTCCCTTGACAAAGCGGCGTAGTGTCGATGCTGTCGGGCGGAGCGGGAGACATGCCGAGTCCGACTTGTCGGGAGGGGGATGTGCCGCTTTAAGAGGAGGAGAGAGCTTGATAGGGGTACGGGACGGGAGGGGGTGGCAGGGGATGGGTGAGGCAGGAGAGGGACAAAAAACGATTAATAGGTCGTCGCCGTGGTGGGAGGAAGCTCCGACGGCGCCGTTTCACTGCGCCTCGATGAAGACAGGCGGTGGGTGTCGAGGGGGCGCGGGGATTCGTCATGCAAAGCAATGAGAGACAGGGGGTGCGGTCGGAGGAGAGGGGGTGCGATGCAAAGGAGACGGCGTGTAAGCGATACACGGAGCGTATAGAATCTCGGGGGAGGGCGAGTGGGGGCCCTCGGGGGGCGGGAGGGCGTCCCGAACCGCGTAGGCAGACGGAGCGTGGGAACGTCCACCGAGCGAGCGCCGTAAGGGCCGTGCATTCCCCGATATCGACCATCGATTATTAAGAGGATTCCACCGGTCGAGGTAGCCTTTTGATGGAAGCGGAAACCAAGCACTCAAGCCTCACTAAGCCCCAGCAAACAAGACAGTAAATAAATACCCTGAAACCCTTCATTATAATAAACCAATCTTAAACTACACTTAATTCCGTGCAACTTCTCTATTATTCTTCTCCTTATGTCCAACTCATTTACCCAAAATCCTCCGCTCATTTTATCACGGTCTATATCCAATCACCACTCAATATGCACTGTCTCCACTTCTTTTCTCATTTTCCAATAATTTTTTCGATATTTAGATATTTTAGAACCCTGCAAGCCACCGCTAGGGTGTGTGGCAGGGGGTGAACCAGACACACTGCAGCACGCAGAAGGTTGGAATGAAGACGTAAAGAAATTCGAGCAAGGCGTCCGGTGTCCGTCCACAAAAACCTGCCTTTAACGATAGGCTACCAAATAATACAACGACCAGAAATCGCCATCACCAGAATTTTCTCGCGAAGGCAAACTGTTCACGGAGGGCCTAATGGGAGGACCTGCGCAGGTCTTAGAGGATTGTGAATTTCCTGATGACTGAAACCAATATTCTGATTCTATGCATGGATTGTACGTTTTCATTAAAATAGCATGCAAGCCTCGAAAAAGTGGCTATGCTAACCATGGGGCGATCACAATTTCCTTCGTAAAAATCATCGCCCAATTTGGAAGCCTGAAAAATCACTCTGGCGGAAATAAATCTTGACGAATGGGCTACCGAGAAGAAAAGTGAAATATTTTCTTCAAGTAACAAAAATCATATATATTCAGGCACTAAGACAGGGATGAAAACAAAATAAAAACTCTACGAATATAAAAAATATCCAGAGCACCAAGTGTCGAGGGAGGGTTTTAAAGGCGAAGCTCTTTATGTGTGCAATACTATAGCAGTGCCTCTCGACGGTTGATGGAGCCAAGCAGGGAGAGCTGCGCGTGGGCCAGAATGGACTATCTAATTTGAACGATGAATTGTAAAACACCAACAAAGATAATTAAAAAAGGTTTTTATTTCTGAAAACTAAATCCAATGCTTTTTTTCAATGGGCTTTGAACATTATTTCATCCAGATGACGGTCTTGGCGAGCGATGCACTTGCTGAGTCGTCCACAAAAGTTTTAGTAAACTCTTATCGGCATATCTCGCGTTATTTCAGTGATAACATCTGCAATTGCCCCTTAAGAACTTCCGAGGTACTTGGTCGAACTTTGTAAACCTCGGCTTTGGGATATCCGCAAAGAAAAAAAGCACATGGGCTCGAATCCGTGGAGCGAGGGGGCCGTGGAACATCCCCTCGCGAGGAGATCAGGCGGTCGGGAAATTGTTCTTGCCGCAGGATTAGGTGTGAACTACGGGCGGTATGAGCCGTGGCACCATCCCGTCGAAACCTTCCGTGTCATATTCCTCACCATACTCTTCCATACATTCATACGTGCCTATTGTGGGCGGGAAGCAGTGGAGCTCTTTCGAACGCATTTCAAAGTTTCAGGGACTTTCTCACGAATGAAGTGTACAAGTTATCCAGAGCATCCGCAAAATTCCATGAATATTCCGGAGGAGCAAAACTGTCAAGTTTTCTCAGCGGACGGCATGCAAGGTAAAAGGTACGAAGCGAACGATAGGCCGCGAACGCTGCCTTTCTCGATCAAAAAGTTCCGAAGGAAAGCGGGTCGATTGAAAAACGAGCGGGTCGACGAAAGACGAAAAACGCTGCCCAGCATGATTTTTTGGCAAATGGATGAAGGAGGTCAACACTGCAAATAGTACATTTCACAATGATTCCAAACATTTGGTTGGTACTTTTCCATTTCCGACTGTTCTCGTGCAACGAAGCAAGCCAAGCGCAAATAGGAAACGCCTTGGCATCGAGAGGCGCAGAAGACGTATATAAAACGGCATAAAAGCATGCCATTCTGCCTTCCGCTTCTCGATGTATTAATTTGCAAACATATTTCTCCTGGATTTATTATAAAGTGACTCACAATGTTTTCTCCTAAAAGTTGGTAACCGTGCCGTTTCATCTCATAGACCCCGAAGCTCAACGGCTAGTGGCCTTGTGTCCTTAGGGAATCGGCATTCGAAGCTCAACGACGAAGTTTGACTGCACGAAGTGAAACACCGTCGTGAACCATTGCTTTTTCCCTTGAGATAATAAATGAAAATAACTGATAACAAGAAAATACACGTTCTAAGTAGATTCCAGTGGCCCAACAGAAGTAAATCAACAAATCCCACTATTTACGTATACGTGATGAAGATTCATACGAGTATATAAATGTTTACTTCACCCCCGAGTTGATGACAGGGATGTTGGGTGAGGAAGTTAAGAAAAGGTTCATCAAAACACCGATGAAGAGCGTAGTTATGCACGGTGTGGAAACATGGTCACAGAAGCAGGAGGATGGACGAAGATTGAAATGTGCGTGTGAAGAAAGATGGAGAAGGTGAAATGAGCGGAAAGGAAGACAAACGAGGAAGTGCAAGGTATTGTGAGCGAGGATGGGGGATTCTTGGGGGAAATCATTAGGAGGAAGGAAAAATGGATGAAAATTATATTGATTGGCAGTGGAATGTTGAAGACTGTGATAGAGGGGAGAATATTATTCGAATCAGGAAGGGGCAGGAATAGATGATAGAGTTGTTGGACGGGATGAAGGGAGGGAGGAAGTACACAAGAATGAAGAGATTGTAGCGTTGTTGTAACGCTGGATTTTGGGTTGGCATTCTGTTAGGAGAAACAAAATATCAATTTGATAGCTGGGTCCATCCAAGACATACTTTAATCGGTAGATTTCCTATAGTAATAATAAAAATATTTCACACTTAACCGATGCAAAATACTCAGCATCACGAGTAGACACTATTTCCATATTTTAAGTCAGCGGCAGAACATCTATTTGTACCGAGTATTTACCATGACGTTCCAAGAAAAGGCCATTCTGTAAGTTTATGTTAGCGGTGCCTACCAAGGAGGAGCATATTTTTTCCTTCAGACCTTTCTCGGCCTGGGAATCGGTCATAACACATCCCTGGAGACGGCGGAGCAGGTGAAACATTAAGCAGAATGTATCCACGGGGGTGTCCGAAAAAAAACTTTGAAAACTTAAAACAAATTTTGGCAAATTTTGAAACCTCAAAACCTGTACGCATCGTACGTAGGAACTTAAAGTAAGAACTTGGGAACTTAAGAAACCCAATTGAATTCGGATGGAGCACATCTTTAGGAAAGGAACCGTTTGCAATACCGCACGTGAATTTCGTGTAAGTTGTGTTTTAACCATTTTGTGTGCAAAATATGTACTGTGGATCAGATATTTACTGATACAATTTTTCTTACAAGTGAGATATAAAATGTCCATAATAATTGGCTTATCAACAATACACTTTTTATTACCTAATTCACGGAACTTCACACTCGGGATTTTCCGCCGTTTTCCAGAATCGAAAAACCGCTGACCAACACGAGTTTCAAAAATTGGATAAAGTTGGGGGAAAAGGCAAAATTACGTCGCCAGCATAGAAACCTTAACGCGCACACATTCTAAGCAAAATAATCTTGGGCCGATCATCGCACAAAATGCCAAATCACATTAATTTACGCAAGTCGAGTCGCTCCGGAAGAAACGTTTTTCCTTCTGCGAAATAAATAACACCATCTCAACACCTTGGATCGATAAAAGACATTAATCCTACGCAAGATCTTGGTTGACTCAGTAATGATAATAGGCAGGGCATAATCACTTGATTAAAACAAATTAATCAACGCTAATCAAAGCGACGGAAAACGTCTCTGAAAAATGTTCACCTGGGTTCAACGGTATTCCAACCGTACGCTTTTCCGCTTGATTTTTGCTTACCCAGCCATACCTTTACCATATCCATTACAATTTTGATCTCTTTCCCCATACAATAGATTAACAGGCATCATTATCAATAAAGCTAACAGTTTCAGGCTTAACTTTGTGGAATTCCTTCTTTTATTATCATTATCAATGTTAATCTACCGATTAGCACAGATTTTGCAAGGACACAGATTAACCACAGCTACAGTCCTAAGCCTCGTAAAACACGACGACACCAAAGTAACGCCCTACACAACAGATTAACACCATTTTTATCTCTACAACCCTTATATCTCTTTGCATTACAATTCGTATGCCAACAGAAATATTTTGGGATATTTGCCCAACCTTCATGCGGCGAAGGATTTCTTCCATCTTGCAATGAACCTAAGGATTATGTTACACAAATCTGATAAAGAGACACGCATGACATCGAAGAGCTCTTTTTAGTTTGATAAGATTATTAGAACAAATTAGAGACAAAAGATTATTAGAAACAATTTTTCGCGGAAATATGATAAAATACTGCGTATGCGGAAGAACATCACCCCACAATTATCTACATGGAACAATATCGACGACATATCTCGACAATAAACGTAAATTGAGCAATGTCAACGACCCATGGTTTATCTACTAGGTCGTCCACATTGTCGTATCGACGTTAATTATCGATATGTGTATTTGTTACAGATATATATCAGCCTCTTTCATGAGAATGATATCGACATTTCATGACATCTTTCGTCATAATTCACAACCCCAAGGTCCTGTAAGGCGCAATGAAATATTCTGTAGAAAAAACTTTCTTTATGTTAAAGGGCAGTCGGAAGACGAAATTACATAAAAACAAATACCCACAATTCCTTTTAATTTAGTTATTCCTTGCTTTTACACATTTCTATAAGCACAACGTCTTACTTTGGCTATGTCAAAGTAGAACGAAAAATACTATACAGGGTGGGCCAGAATGGACTTTCTGATTTGACCGATTAATTGTAAAACGCCAACCAAGATCATTAAAAAAGGTTTTTATTTCTGAAAACTATATCAAATGCGGGTCGCGGTGGTCTAGCGGGTAGAGCGTTGGACTACTGACCGGAGGGTCCCGGGTTCGATTCCCGGGCAAGGCACTTTGGGCACCTGCAGCTCCACCCAAGCTAGTTGATTTTTCGGGTACCAGATTTTCCTGGGAAACCATAACCGGCACAGGGAAAGGAACTGGCCCCCCTACCCTGATGTGTGAATATTCACACGCCGTCGGGCTTAGTACACGGGTGAGCTCCCATCACCTACTAAACCGACCTTCGGGTTGATTACTGTGTTTATGGTTTTTTTTATATCAAATGCTATTTTTTTCAATGGGTTTTTTAAAATTATTTCATCCAGGTGACGACTTAGGTGAGCGATGCATATGTTAAGTCGTCCTAGAAAGTTTTCGAAAACTCTTTTCAAATATATCTTGCGTTATTACAGCGATCACATACATAATTGCTTCCTTAAGAGCCTCCAAGGTCGAACTTTGAAAATCTCAGCTTTGAGATATCCACAAAGAAAAATATCACATGGGCTCAAATCCGGGGAGTGTGTCTGGGCCATGGACAACATCCCCTCGCGAGGAGATCAGGCGGCCGCCATATCAATTGTCCTTGCAAGATTTGGCGCTGTGAGCTGTGGCACCATGTTGTTGAAACCAAAAGGCTTTTGTGTCATACGCCTCAATTTTGCTTATTTACTGAGCTGGAGAAGTGAAAATGCGCTTAATCGCTAGACCACAGCGCCCTCTGTGTCGCCAGCACACTATCATTGCCCTTAAAGAACGTTTCTACGACAAAGATGCTTATCAGACCACTGCATGGTAAGTACTAAAAATGGCGTCGTTTTCCCCAACTAGAGCCACTACTCCCACTCCGATGATTTACCAGGGCGCTCTTGCGATATTTTGAAACTAGGGACTCCATTCTACTCCACTCTGTACTCTGGACAAATTGGAAGCAGTTTTTTGGATCCGAAAAACCACATGCCACCTCTTGGTGGCCTGTGGTTTTGCCCCCTCAACACGCATGCGCACGTTTTAGGTCGTCACATTCATCCATCCAGTGTATTTTGGAAGCGGAAGTATGGAGTTAAACAGCGTGCTGTTGTCGAATTTTTAACTGTTGAAAAAGTGACCCCCACTGAGGTTCATCGCCGTTTAAAGGTTGTTTATGGTCACGATGCTGTTTATAGGTCTACGAGTTAAACAGCGTGCGGTTGTCAAATTTGTAGTTGCTGAAATAGTGACTTCTACAGAGATTCATCGTCGTTTGAAGGCTGTTTATGGTGACGATGCTGTTTATAGATCTAGTGTAAACCGATGGGTACTAAAATTTCGTGGTTGCGAGCCGGGAAATGCCGCAATTGTTGATGAAACAGCGGACGTCCGATCACTGCCAAAGACGACAAACATCGCAAGCTCGTCGAAGATAGATTCAAAATGACAGGCGAATCACTCAAAAGCGTATCGCAAACCATATTGGTCGAGTTTGCGTTGGTAGAAATGTGTGAGCCTTAACGATGACTATGTTTAAAAATGAGTATATGATTTTGAAACTTAAGAATTGTACCTAAATGTACTTTTCGCCCGAGCTTCCTATGTGTGTTTGCTAGTGGTCTACAAGATTGTTTTCATTACTTTTCAGCCTACCCTCGTATGTACAGAAGAGTGAATATCACTGTTGGTGAAATCGAATGAGTCGGAAGAGGTGACTGGAGGACCGATCAAGAGTTAAGAGTGGTCCATGTCGATGAGGCTGGGAGAAAAGGGAGAGTAAAACTGGTTAGGTGGATTGGAAAAACGAGACAAGTATCGGACGTCATGACGGCAACTAGGTGGACGTATAAAGAATAACCGATAAAGAAAATCAAGTCGGGCATGCAAAGACGCATTACCGATCGATCGATCCTCATACCACGAAAATCGATGGACGCTGCACAAAACGTACTCTCAATTCGCAGAACAATTTATGTGATAAATGTCGAGTTAGTCAGGGCTGTTGAGTGTGCCAGAGTTAGTTGGGGGTGAATTTTTTAAACATTCCTTCACTGGTGAACTACTCTAACTAAGAACAATAAAACTGGTGGAAACCGGAGCGGCAGGAAGCAATTTGAGGCTCGAATACGAGGATGTGCTGCAAAAAAAATAATTAATTCGCGATGACGCGGAGAGAAAACTCCCGGAGTTGTTCCTGCCCGTCGTCCGCTGTCGTCATCTCTCTGCGTCGAATTTGCGAAACGATGAATTGGCCCTGAAGGCCTCCCTGGGGACGGGCGAGGGAAACAGGTGAAGACGGCTCCGCGCGGTGAAACGCCAGCCTCCGCCGGCGCGTCTCGCCCCATCTCCTCTCGCAGAGATGATGGGCACGCTGGACCGTTTCTGGCATCATAAATATAAGTCAGCGCTTGGAAATATTATCCCTGTATCTCAGGCACACAGCGTGCGCAAGGGATACAGTTTCTATTTTTTTTAAGGTTTTCGCAGGGCCATCAACGCCAAAATTGTTTTTCTTGGCAAAATTCCTGACTTTTTATTCGCATCGATCGAACACGAAGCGACCTCGTAAATTCCGCAAGGCGGGGAGGCGTTCGCCGATATCATTTCACACAAGCTACACCACTTACTTTCATTTTTAATGATGCTGGGAATTTTGAAAAACTTTTATTCTCATCAATTCTAGTGAAGTCATCTTGGCAAATTCCATTTTGGTCCAACGCCGCATATAAACCACTACTAAGATATCTCTCTTTAATGTCTAACCACAATGCATTCTCCAAAAATAATGCAAAAAAGTGCTTCCGACTTTAACATTAGATTTTCATAAAAACTCATGTAAATCTATGAACAAATTAGGACACAGAAGTCTATGGAAGGATAAAGAAGACAAGGAACGCCAATTGATCAGGTTCCCAGGAATGAATACGCCAAAAACCCCATTCGAACGAACCAAGAATGAAAAACCTAAAAATGAAGGTTGAAAGATTTAATTTAAAACAGAGTATGATGCAATTTACTGGATCGCCGAGAACTTCGGATGAATGAGGAGATCAACGAGAAAGAGACGAATCACATGGAGGACGACGAAAAACTAATCGGTGATATGCAATGATGCTGGAAAGCAAAACAGTTTAATAATTTTCTTTCGAACGAGTGCTCTGCCATTTGGCCACTTACGGTCCTCCCCCGCAATGCACACACTAAAATAACAAAGGCATTTTTACCGAGCATCATTCTAAATTTCAAGCCATCATGCTGAATAGCTCAGGTATGGAGCGTAGTTTTATACTACTCCGAAATCGGTAGTGGAGGTAGGAGGATAATAGTTCACTGGAAAATACGAGATGTTGGTGAAGAGCATGATGGGAAAAGAGAATTGGAGAGAAAAGAAAAACAAAATATAAAGTGCTATAGTACGTATATGGTGAGGGGCGAAGTAGGACGGATGCTGGGAGACATTCCAAGGCAGTTCGCGAAATGGATACAGGAAATGGGAGGCACGAGTGTAATACAGGAGAGACACTAGAAACATAGGGGTGTGAATATTAATGCTAGACGACACAAGGGGAGGCAGAATCGGTGTTGAACTGAAGAGTGGTTAATTAATTACGATGCAGTGTGTAATGTTGTTTATTGTCGGGCTCGGTAGGCAGGCCTTACGGATAAACCACAAAAATTCATCAGCAGCCTACGAATAATTATTTGATAAATTAAAAGGACGTCTGTTCAGTATTGATGTTGAAAATGTATTATTACACCCGTCGTACAACGGTAGGAGAGATCATGCCAGTCAAATTAGAAAGATTAACAGAGTAGTACAGATAGATTCAAAATGTCATTTTTTCCACGCAGGATAAGGGATCAGAAAACCCCCCTGCCACACACCTTTTTTGGTGGCTCGCAGGATATTTATGCAGATGTAGATGAAAACATTTTCCGACCGCGGTCGGGATAACTATATTCGGGTCAAAATTAGTTTGGTGAGTCACCCCCCCCCCCCTGCCACGCACACTAGCGATAGCTTTCAGGGTATTAAAATATAAAAATACAAATTCATTCAATATTTCGTAAAGAAAGTGGAAAAGGTTTTTAAGAAAAAGAAATCAAGAAAACCACGAATGGAGGGAGAAGATTCACATTCAGACGATACTAAATCTTTCAAAAAAGTTCTATAGCAAAAGGAATTCTGCGTCTCAGTTATCAATTAAACATTTAATCCACTCGCTTATGTCTCCACAAGCCATACGCAATTATGGGTGCGTTAAAACAAAAATATATCCGCTTAATTCAACCGAATATCTGAGCGCAGGAAATGAAAGTCCAGCACGTTTTTCGGACAGCACGGAATCACGCCAGTGTTTCCGGACGGCGTTCGTTTCTTTCGAAGGTAATTTTCGGAAGAAGGAAAGATCGCCACCACCCCTTGGCATTCAGAGAGAGTAGGTGTGGCCACAACTCCCTCTCTGCGCACGCCACTCATTTTCCTCGTGTCCATCCCATCACGATGAGCAGCACTTTCATGACATCGAGTCACTCACAACTGCGCCGATGCATTTTGCTTTTCATTAGATTAACATTACGAAGGGAATGTTGTCATGCTGTCACTCCGAAAATGTTTCATAAATAAATTCAATTGTTGGACGCCACGACTCATGCGACAGAAACCTTTTCACCATGCTAGTGAAAACTGTCCAAGAAACTAGCGGACAGACGTCCCTCGGTGCACCGAGGCACCATGCGGAGAGACATCCCTCAGTGCACCCCTAAATCAGTCGCATCTGAACCTCAGGAGGCGAAAATAAAATGGCAGAAAGAAAAGTTTCATCAAAGCAAATCCATCATCAAACCTTTCCGGGCTTGGCATTTTAAAGTACCATGTATTAAACACAACTACGACCGTCAACTCGTCTACTTTTGACGGAATACAAGGTCTGTCCCAAAAGTAATAGGACTTACTTCGTCGTTTCGGGGGGGGGGGGGGGGAGAGAGAAGACGTTGAAGACGCTGAACGTTCAGGACCCCCTTTGACCTCAAAAAAAGGCGAACATTTCGAGGAGTGAAGGTTTTGTTGGACAGGGACCCCAGATTGAGTGTTTGCATAGTTTCTGATAAACTTGAAGTCATATGAATCGACTTGTGACCGAAAACATGGGCATGGGTAAAGTGTGTGCGACATTGGTGCCGCATGCGCTCTCGGTCGAGCAAAAGGAAACAAGCACGCGGATCTGGCAAGATCTCCTCGACCATGCCTCAGTCACCCTACAGCCCTGACGTTGCCCCGTGAGACCTCTTTCACTATGTCAAATCCATGCTGAAAGGACGTCACCATGGCTCGGGGGAAGCGTTACAATATGCCGTGACGAGGGAGCTTAGCAGCGGTCCGGAAGTTGCCTTCCAGATGGCCCAAGGGATGTGGAAAACCCGCTGGCAGCGGGGGGTGGACGCACCAGCAGGCGGCGCAGTGGTGGCGGAATCAAGAGAAGAATACCGCTGGCGAAATATTCGTTTGCAACAAGAACTGATGAGAGATACACCGTAAAGAGTATTAGCTTCGAAAAAGATGAGACAAAACTTCAGCGGGGAACTAAATGGATTAGATGTGGATAGTGACCTTTAGGCAAACGCTTGCACGAAGAAGATGAAGTCTTCACAAGTCGATGTGGAGTGTGAGAAAGAGATTTGGGCAGAGGGGTGAAGTAGTGTTAAATTTAGCGGAAATATATTTAAAGGAAACCGCAGATAGAGATATGAAGAAGATGGAAAAGGCAGAATGCAGTGTAGGGAGTTGATCAATTCTGTTTCCTACCCCTGAATCCCCTCACCTTGCCCTCGTCTCCGAATCACATAAAAGGTAATCAAGGAGGCCTCTCGAGCACCAATTAGCAAGGCGCTCCCGCGAGGTTGGTGTCGGGGGGAGAATGTGGGGAGGGAGGTGGGGGAAGGCTACGGGTTGTTACATTTCGAGAACGAAACTTGGGCGATGATTCTTTTCGAAATTCGTCTTCCTCGATTCAATTTCGTACCGATAATTGAATTCAGCGTGAACTCGACGGCGAGATGATTTCGAGCAAGCGTGTGCCGCGGTCCCAGAAGTAGGTCGTCTTTGAAGGGAGGTCTCATTTCTGCAAGGACAAAACGAGCAAGGGAAATCGAAAATTTCAAGGAAGAGAAAAAGAAATATCTAATGCCGGAAATGGAATCAGAAAAGTTCGGTGAACGCAGCCCGTCCACCGGAGTGGGATGGTCGTGGATATTTAGAAATACGCACGAGGAGGTACGTAATACGTACCATATATACGCGAACTGGTGCAATCTGGCGGCCATGACGCGGACTATAGCCCCGCCCACTAGCGAAGATAGTTGCCCGAGACCCAATGAGCCGTCTATGCTTGGCGGATCGTCGCGCTGTGCGTATGGTGCCTGTTATATTAGTTTCTGCTGTCCTTGTTTTTACTGTCTGTCAAAATGGAAATTGACGCACGAATGGAATTGATCTCGCACCAACGAATCAACGTCAATTTTTTGGTAAAGTTCAGTAAAAGTCATCAAGAAATTACTGAAATGTTGACAGATGCTTACGGTGATAATGCTCTGAAGAAAACTTCAGTTTTAAAGTGGATTAGGCGTACTAATGATGGTCGAGAAGACTCCAAGGATGATGCAAGGCCGGGACGACCTACAACCACCTGGGTTGATGACAACATTGATCGCGTGCGGTCCCTTGTCCTTACCTCTCGTTGAAAAACTGTCCGAATGATACCTGGTGAACTGCATTTAGGAAAATCAACAGTGCACACTATTTTAACCGAGCATTTGGGTTTTAAAAAATGTGCAAAAATCGTGCCCAAGCTTCATTGATTATTCGCTAGTTTATGGCAAAACCTTCAATCACCATCCTTGATCATCCTCATTCGTCAGATGTCACCCCCTGAGACTATTTCCCATTCTCAAAATGCAACTGGTAGGACGTGGTCATCATAGAGCAAGAAACGACGAGACAACTAAGAAGCCTAACTGCCGAGGACTTCCCAAAAGGGTGCTTTAAACAGTGGAAAAAAGATGGAATAAGTGCATAGCCTACGAATGGAGAGTACTTTGAAGGGAACAACAAAATCGATGTAGACTACCGTTGAAAAATAGTTTTTAATGGCCTCAGTTCGCGTATTTACTGGGCAGACATCGTATAATGCGACGGAGTGACGACCGCAGTGCCCCCGGCCAAGCAACCCGAGAAAGGCCAGTCACCGAATAATGAGTGGAGATGGGCGATCCTCACTCCATTCAAATGCGATTGATCGTTTCAGAACGATTCTCGATGGGATCGATTTTCTCCGATCAAAGCTCCGATTCCAATTCCCGTGGCGGAAATCGACGCGCACATCTCATGAACCCAACAATGTATCATCACATTCTTGTTCGGATCGATTCGATTGCCGTGTTTCAGCGATCGTGTTTAATTCCAACAGAGAAAATAATCCCTTGAAAAATTCTGAGGCTGGATCGTGCAATACGTTGATCCAAAAGAAAACCAGACCGACTATACCGTGGACGGCGAGGGCTGCCGCAAGCGCTTAGCCGGTGTTGCTCATTAAAATTGAATAACTCTTACTTAGCTCACTTAAAGTAACTATCGTCAGTCAATTTCGCGACACTTATGAACGGCAGTGCCTACGTTATCATCGGTGACGCAATGTTTGTATGCGTAACAGAGAGGCGCTTATTCTAAAAAAATAATCACACTCTTAAAATGAAAGAATGTTCATAATACATGTATTCCAACTCTTATTCAACAAATGTGGAATTGATTTTGCCTTTAATGCACCCAAAGCTCTTATCAAAATACATTTTTTTGGACAGTGACTGCACCATATATACGAATTCCTGCGTTTTTCCAATCACCGGCAATGTTTCGGGAATTAAAACCTGGGATGAAAATTGAGGTCTTTGAACTGATGCTTTAACTGAATTTTCACGATGATTACTACTTCATCCCTTTCAGCCTGATCGAATTAGCGAATTATTCGATTCATGCGGACACAGCAGCCGGGAACATCGAAGCATATTCCCATCTCTGCCTGTCTTCTCGGCGCCAGGGCCCAGGTCCCCGCTAGTTAATCAAGAGTGCGCGAGTTCGACTCCCTCCCGATTGAATTTTCTTCTTCAACCACGGGATTTTCTATTCTTTCTCGATTATGATTTTTGTTATGGGGTTTAGGTGCATGTGAGGAACGAGTGACCCTAATTTCGCCGAAAAAATAAAGACATTATTATTGTCTTGAGATGCATTTGCATGCGTGTAAGTTGAAAGGATTTATGCATGAATATATACGCCACTGTGAGCGTAGTTTTGCAAGGAAGTGTTGATTCTGCATACGGTTTTGTTCCCTTTTACAGGTGTTGACCTAACACCCCCCGCCACACGTCCTTGCGGTGGCCTGCGGGGTATTATTTGGATGCCGACGTGGAGATGAACATTATTATTCTCACCAGTCACCAATGGCTTGTGGCAGTTCTTTAACTACTCGGAAGTTCCCGACAAAGATTTCTTCATTATTTCTTTCGCTGCCGTCTCCCTTCTCCTTTCATATTCCACCATTGGATTTTACATAAACTACATTGTCAAAATTTTAACCATCACTTGCCTTACGAAACTCATCCACTAGCAACTAGGGTTTTCAAATCATTTAGGGTTCACACGTAATAGGGCCGTAGCATCAGTGTTAATTTCCATTCCAGAAAAAGGGAAATACATCCATGCATGTATATGAGGAGTAGAAAACTAATTTCATATCACACCTGCTAAATATGTACTCAGGATCACCAATAGGAGGGTAGGAAGAAGGGCGAATAGGTACTTAGGGGGATGATCAGCTTGGGTTAAAAAATAGGAGAGGTACGCGTGATGCCATTGCAGTAATGAGATCACTAATTGAGAGGAACATAGAATACAATCAATATGAATTTATCAATTTCGTAGATCTCGAAGGGGCGATTGAAATAGTGAATAGGGAAAAACTAATGAGTATATGCAGAAAATAGGAATGGATTGGAGGGACAGAAGGTTAACCCGCAACCTGTACATGTCTCAGACTGCTCAGGTGCGAGTGGGGAACGGAGAGTCCGGATGGGCAGTGTTAGGAAGAGGTGTAAGGCAGTGTTGCTCATTATTACCGGTGCTGTTCAACGAGGAGGATATGGTTAGTGGCAAGTACTGACGATAAGAATGAGTGCCGAGGGAGAAATGATAAAATCAGTAAGGTTTGCAGATGATCAAGCTTTAGTTTGCCAAGCAGTCAAGGGCTTGCAGATATTGTTGGGCGCATTGGAAAGTCAGTGGGATAGATATGGGATGAGATCAATCTAAAACGAAGGCTACCTGTTTTAGAGAAAAATAAAACACAAGTTAAATATTAAAATAGGAGGGACAAATCTAGAACAGGTGGGAGTTTCCAAAACTCGTGTTTTGTAACTAAACGGTAAAAACAGTAAAGGGAAATGAAAGTAGAGGAATTTCCTTAGATAAAGAATTCTTAGATTGGGGGCTTTTGAAACATGGGTGTGGAGAATGAATGAAAAGGTGAAGTGGACAGAAAGGAAAACGAACGAGAAGAAGTTAGGCATGGTGGTCGAGGAGAGGGGACACATGGCTGAATTCCAAATGAGGCAGAAAAGATGGATGCAGAGCGTTTTTGATTGGCGGTGGGATGCTGAAGACTGTGATAGAGGGGAGGAGTTTCGAAGAGGAGACTTTAGGATTGTTCACTCCATACATCTCCATGTCCACCCAAAGCCTGCCTCACGAGTATGGGGTGAAAAGTTTCCTGCGTGATAAAGGAAGACAACTTTTTTCTTTTTTTTTCGCTTCATTTTTCAACATGATCTCCGTTAAGATTAATGCATTTTCCGTAACGGTTCTCTAACGCAGTGATGCCATTTTTATTAACTGATTTGTCAATTCCCTCAAAATACTCATTCACAGTATCGATGACTTCCTCGCTGCTGTCAATTTTTTTTACCTCGGAGCCATTTTTTAAGGTTAGGAAACGGATGATGATTGTCTCCGGGGGCTAAATCTGGCGAATATGAGGAATGGAGGAGCAATTCGAAGATTTTAGCCATCGCAACGACCGACGAATGGGCAGGTGCGTTGTCGTGGTGAAACAAGATTTTTTTCTTCGCTAAGTGAGGTCGTTCATTTTTCACTTATTCCTGTAAACGTACCAATAACACTGCGCGGAATTCCGAAACCCAGTTTTTTTTACCGTTGAATATGATGGAGAAGATTCTTTCTCTTCAATTTGAAGTGGTGTTGGGCCTTTTAAATAAAAGTGTTCGATGAACGCAGGCTTCTCTGATTTTTCCATTCTCACGTAAACGATCGAGGCGCCTTGTTCAGTCGGCTGTCAAATGTGTGCCAACAAAGCAATCGACTTGAAAATTAAACTAAAACCTAGTGAGATATAGTACTATAGAGTACAATTCAAAAATTAAATCTGCTGGCGCCATCCCTAGGTCAGTCCGGAAACTTTCCACCCCACCATCGTATACCGTGGAACAGCAACGGTAATAATGAAGACGCTCACATATAATTTAGACCTTATCTCTTCAATTAATTACCTAAGTGAGATGCTTAGTATTCCGTATCATATTATGCTCGCGCAAAATGCGACTTTTAGAACCAGTTCATTCTAAGATCTCTCGCTCTCTCTCTGCTACACACAGATTTTAATAGAAATGCGATTTTTGTCTCCTGTAGTTCAAAAGAGTTTATCACAAAACATTTTGTGACCAAATAATGACATGAAGATTATCAGTCCATTTATTTGCCATTTAAAACTTGGGCGGCAGACGGGTCGGCAGGGGGACTCAGGGCAGTAATTTTACTTACGGAAAACGTGAATCAGAGCCACACTATCATACTCTAAAAAATTGCGGGAGAATTGAGATAGTAACTTCTCACGGAGTTATCCGCTGAATTTGCAATACAATACAACTAATTCAGAGAGATAAAAATCACTCGCCTTGACCGGGATTCGAACCCGGATCCCTCTATGGCCGGCCGAGTGTTGTAGCTAGTGTGAAGCATGACGCATCGGTAGCCCAACTAGCTGAAGCACTCGACTGGACATCCGATGGATCCGGATTCGAATCCCGGTCAGGGCGAATGATTTTACCCCTCTGAAATTGTTGCATTGTAACACACTTTATCAGCCATTAAAATAAAGAAAACTCAATACAACGCAATAACTGCTGCAGGAAGAAAAATGAGGACACATTACCTGACGGAAAGGAAATGTATATGATGGAAGATTTAAGTTTTATTGGGGAATAATAATAATAATAATAAAAACGATTGATTTCACACCTATGTCACGAATTGAGTCAGCCAGAATGAAAGATGACAGAAGACGATGTTGCTCACGGGGAATGAAAAATAAATGCGACGACGTAAAAATGGATCCGACTTCCGAAGCAGTGACCACCGTCAGGAGGGGCCGACGGAAGCGCCCTCGGACGGAGGGCGCTGCCTCGAAGGAAGGGCGAAAAGTCTTTAAGGAGGCGACCGACTAATCGCCCTCCCAGCCGGCGGAGTATGGGCGGGGGAGGGCGGGGGAGGTCGGGGGAGGGTGTGGGTGGGCGGGGGAGGGTGTGGGTGGGCGGGGGAGGGTGTGGGTGGGCGGGGGAGGGTGTGGGTGGGCGGGGGAGGGTGTGGGTGGGCGGGGGAGGGTGTGGGTGGGCGGGGGAGGGTGTGGGTGGGCGGGGGAGGGTGCAAGGCTCGCATCTGAACATCTCCATGAAATAGAAAGCAAACCTTAATGGAACGTCGCATTTTGGGCTCAACACTGAATCTACATTACCGCCTCGGCGATTTGGCGACATTCCTAGTACGAGTCGATTTCACGCCACTCTCTCGATTAAAAAAGGGTCGATACGCCACATTTATAAACAGGACATTTACCCAACGTCCCCTTCGCGAACCCCCTTCCCCCCCGAGAACATGTTTAAGTTAATAGCTAACGTGCCCAAGGTTTGAGTGACCACCGTTTATAAGTACTCACGACGGAGTGCTTGTGTTTAAGGTAACAACGATAAACAAGAGACGGAGGACTTCAACGTAGACAGTTCGGAAGACATCGATAGGGACACTGAGAGCCCGTATGGCAACTGTAGGCAAATCATATGACGATCAATCTTTTGAGTGCCTTGATGCCGCTAAAGAAAGGAACATTCTGTACTTTTGAATATTGAGTTTGCTTCCGTGAGAGGCCGCCATTACGCAGGAATCGTACATTAATGGTGGGACAGCTTTGGGACCTGGTGTTTGCCCGGGAACTCGCGGACTCGTAGAGTGTTGTGGTAAGGCTCGTTGTCGTGATGGAGTTGCCAGGTAGCGGAGATGTCTTTTCTCGTCCTGATAACCCTTTTAATAAGTGACAATGCGAAACACAACATTAGACGACAAGTTCAGTTCATTGGCAACCATCTTGATACTTATTCGACGTTCAGAGTCCAACAATTACCAAACACGGGCCACATTGTTGTCGGTTTTCCTGGTTGACGTCCGCCCAGAGCGTTGTACGCCGTGAACCTCTTCCCGTCCCTCCTTTAAGGCCTTTAACCACCTCGAAACTTGTAAGTAGGACAGAGCAGAGTTCCCGTAAGCCTAACGAATCATCATGTTCGACTCTTCAAGTTATTTTTTCACTTCAGCACAAAACTCAGTAATCGCGTAACGTTGCTCGATTGTCGATTCTATTTTTTCGTGACACGATCGGCGCACAGAGGTTCACAATAACTGACGTCCTGTCGCTTCCACAGCTTGGAGAGCACCGAGACCGGTTTCACGGCAAAGCATAACGTCACCCCCCTCCCCCACTTACTCCAAATGGTTCGATCCCAATCCGACCAATAGGAAATTCAATTGCATTACTTTATGAACGCACCCTGTATCTGTGGGACTAAATGTTCATTCGAAAATTCAAAACAGAATCACAACGTCTCAGTACTCATAATATATATATATATATATATATATATATATATATATATATATATATATATATATATATATATATAACTGAGAATACTTTATCGTCCTTCCATCACAGAGGAAGGAAGAAAATGAAAAAGTGTGTTGGGGCACAAAAAAGTTAAAATTTGACCAGATATGTGCGTATGAATTAAATTTAAAATCCGTACCGCTGCATGCTTTGAAGATGCCATTATTTTACGCTTTTTTGGTAAAGTGAATTTTGGAGAAACTGATGAACTAAGGAATTACAACATTGCTTCCTAATTGGTGGCGTGATAAAATCTCTTTTCGAAAATTTTCAGTTTAATGTACGTGTGTACCTTCCTTTCCAGAATGGGAGAAATTCTCTTTCCACGAATTTCATGAAAATTCACCGGGGAAACAAAACAAAAAATACGCATCTCGAAATTAATTATGGTAATGTCACTCGGTAATTTTTTAACGGCAATAAAAAGTATATGTAATAAATCTAATGTGATGTACCCCACAATGAAATCAAAAAGCGACATCACAAATTCGAAACTTCATTTGGAAAAAAGTCACCCAGAAGAGTGAAACAAAGAAAAAATTAAACGGCGAGGAGACAGCCAAAGCGTAAAGAATGATATCAATGACATCATAAACATACTAGAGATATGGTAAAAAATTCACGTGAATTTGAGGATTTCCGGGTGAAAGAATGTCATTACAAAAATCAAAATATTCAGAATGAATAAATCAATGAAATTATTACATAAAAAACTACGTATGTGCTCGATATTTAAATTTCAATCAATTTCATTTATTGTTATGCTGAACAAGGAAATAATGCATAGACAGAAAGTTCTCTCTTCGCCTGCCAAAAAAAATTTCCTTCCTCTACCAAATCATATAAATTCCGCTCCTGTGGCCACCAAAGAATACTCTGGTCACATACGCAATACAGAACAAGGATTTGTGACTTCCAGGCAGATCGTTTTCGAGGCTCCAGTGGTGTCTGAATAAGACCGCCTAATAACCAATATCAAAGTAAGGCTTTTGACTCCAGAAAATGTACCATATAAAACAATATAGTTCTCCGGAGTACCATAAGAAACGCTTTACCACAATTTAAAAAAAACTGCATGGGCCAAAATGGCAAAGCAGGCAAATAAATACCCGAAATGGGTTTAAATTAAGAGGAACTGCTGGAAAGAGAGAAAATCGAAAGCATTCTTCATTCACGCACGAGCGATGAATACATTTCGAATATTCCGAACGCTAAAATTTGAGCAGCCTCAAATAAGAGGAGAATTCAAAAAATAAATAAAACGATGCGCAACTCAATAATTGGAGCGACGAGATAAAAAAAGAAGGAACGAATAACTTGGAAGTTAAATATGATACCATATATTTTTTATTTTAAATATTTTAACGGCTCATGAATTTAACATTTCAATTTACATAAAAATAAACTTCCATTTTATTCAATGAGAATAAAATAATTAAACGCGTCATCGTCACCCTTGTGTATCTGGGGAAGCCACAAACGCTCAGCGATAAAAGCGATGCATTCGGCGGCTTATTACGATAGGACCGGCTTCCCGACCGCCACTTCCGGGGAAGGGGGAAAAGACTGGATCTCGTGATGTACGAGTCGACTGAGTGTGATCGGGATACGAGTGTTTGCACAGCTCACCACCACGACTTGGCTCCTTGAATGATGATAATTCATTGTATCTCAAAAATAATTTCGACTCTTTTGTCAAGTGTAGCAGAGACGCACCACCCGAAAGAGGGTCGCGTCCGATACGCTATCACTCCACCAAGGAAAGGGGGAGGAGGACCTGGCTGGCGTCAGGCATTCCAGGGCTGTCTATCTCATTTCCATCCCTGCCATGCGTCCCACCCACCTGGCCGTTTGATAAACGAATCAATTTTATGAGGCAATGCAGAAAAGCGGCTCATCACTGCCGAAGTTCATTCACATACATATATGTATGTGTGTGTGTATATATATATATATATATATATATATATATATATATATATATATATATTCCTTTTCTTCCGATGATAAAATTTTTGTCTGTCTTTATGTATTTATGTGTATATATGCATGTATTTTATAAATTTTAACCCTGTATTATATGTACATTACAATGGGTTAAATGGAAGAAGGGACCATTCGGTCTCAATTTCGCCCAAATAAAGTCCTTTATCTATCTATCTATCTACACTACATATATTCGACAAAATTCGACATTCATACTTGATCTCTCGTAGCCTCCATTTTGGCCAGTTAGGCGAAGTGTAGCAAAAATTGCTGAGCACACAACAGGACTATTGAATGAGGACGAGGAGAATAAAGAGGTAATTACGTGCTCAACAAACATGAAGGCTCCTTGAAACACTACTTAAGGTAGTGGAAGAGGATCAAATGGAACATGCATACATTCCCTCTTCCCAGAGGGAATGTATGCATGCATGTATGCATCCTTCAAACAAATTCCCAGCCAAACATGTTCCATGTGTGGCTGGGAAAGAGAAAAACTAATGGGATTGCTATTGATATAAAGTAATCTGCCGGTTAAGGTAGGTTTTTAGATTGTCACAACTATCAAATAAATATTATTTATGACTTCTAACAAAACAAAATCCAGCAACCTAATCTACATCAGGTCCCTCTTCATATCTGTATACTTCCAGCCTCCCTTCATTCCGTCCAATATCCCTATCCTGTTCCTGCCCTTACCTCGCTTCCCCAACATTCTCCCCTCTATTACCTTCTTCAACATTCCACCACCGCTCAATACGCCTTTCATCCATTTTTCCTGCCTCCATAGGATTTCTCTCAACAAACCCCTCTCCTCACCCACCATCTCCAGTACTTCCTCATTTGTTTTCCTTTCGGTCCATTTCACCTTCTCCATTCTTCTCCACACCCACATTTCAAAAGCCTCCAATCTACGTCTATCCTCCTGCTTCAGTGACCACGTTTCCGCACCGTACCTACGCTCCATATCAAAGTTTTGACGGGTCTTTTCTTAACCTCCTTCCTGAACGTCCCCGTCATCAACTCCCTCCTCCTCGTGAAAGCCTCTTTGCCTAGCGCGACTACTTCGACCGTTTCGGTCCAAAACATTTAAAGAAGGCAGATTAAGTGTACGCCGGGCATATCCTGTGACAACTGAATTCTGAAGATTGTGATAGAGGCAATCAGATAATGGGTACAGAGAGGAATAAAATTGACGGAGTGACGGGAGATAGACACCATGTGGATTTGAAGGTTTATTGAGACGTGCAGTGGTATGACGTTTAGAACTTGGGTTACGCGGGTTGGTGTGCGGTGGTGCTTCGACCCTAGACCAATCGAAAACCGAAGACTTATGCACTAGATACGCAACTCTTCTGCAGGTAGCAGCATTTTAACTACCAATGCCGTGATTAGGGGAGGTCGCCGAAAGTAGAGATCCTTTAGGGAATTAATAGCTATAGGGTGGAACGAGGTCGACAAAATGGCTTCCAGGGAGGAAGGAAAGATTTAAGCAATACATGCAATGAGCATTATGCAAAGAGGTTATAAGTTTTATTTGTTATTATTTTATATTTATATATTTAATCATAGCATCCCACCATACTAGAAAACAAAGGCACACAGAATACGTTCCACGGGACACCATGTCGTGATCGGAATGCCATTGAAAAACCACTATTGCCGATATTCGAACCCTCTCCCATGGAATTAAAATGCGGTCTACATAACATTCACCACGCCAAAAACATCCTTGAACTCTCGCGACATAACCCGAATTCATGTTAACGTTTTACGTGTAACTAGTTTTCAACGATAATCTCGGGTTCTGAAAACGAAATTATAATTGACGTGTAGAAGGAATAAGTATGCTTTATCTTTTAGAAGTTAGCAAAGACATGTTTATGCACAAGTGGTCTCTCGCAAAACGTGATGCCGTTTGATATCCGAATTAAAAAATAGCTATCCTATGTTCTTCCTAATTAATAATTAAAGGTAATCAAAACCACCAATAGACAGTTACACATCACCTTCTATATCATTAATACGAATCTCAACCCTTGCGCCACGGGTGGAAAAGTTACGAACCAGGAGGATTATCGATCGGAGGAGTGTAATTGAAACGGACGGAAAGCGTCAAAACTCGCGACAGCGAAAACTCAAGTCGTAAAATGAAAAATTCCCTCCCATTTACAACTCGTTCAAAGAAAGAATAAAGCTGTCTATTAAAAGTAATTATAACCCCAAACTCAATTTAACACTTCGTTTTGATGGAACTATTTTATATCAGAAAACGCTGATTGATGTCCGTTGCCAATGGAGGAAAATAAACACGAGACACAATGCCGGCAGTGTGACATTTTATCGATCGGTGAGAATAATTAAGATCAATGCCTCGTCCCTCGAACATGGATCGTCAATTTCCCCGTGAGAGGTCCCCTAATGTGGCCGACAGCGAAGGTTAATTCACTTAAAGAATGGCACGCTTTAGATTTTGGGCAAAATTATACCGTACACATTGTACATTTTCAATCTAGTACACTTTGGTATCAGAGTACGACATTTGGAATAAGTACTCAAGTACTCTTCACAACCATCAACACTTGCCAACAATTCTAAAGCAACACTTGCAACAGTTCTCTAGCCTAATGGCTTGGTTTTGCTACATCCTTCGCCATTGCATAAGGAATTCAGTACTTGGTCTCCCTTTGCACTACGGGTTGGTACCTGGGCCTAGGTAAGGAAAATTACCTAGACCTAACGCTCCAGTATCTAGGTAGCAATACCAAAGGCCTACTTCTCACGAAACTAGTACCTAGGTACGGTGACCTAGAATTACCGACCTGAATAATGATACAATAGTCATACTGAGATCGAGGTACCTCGTTCGCTCCCCCTGACTACGTACCAATCCCGATCATTTATCTCCAAGGGCTTATGTCAGCACCATTACGAGATTCTTTAAACACTCCACTTATTTTACTCATCTACATCTACACAATACCCCGCAAACCACCGCAATGGCGTATGGCAGGGGGTATTAGGCCACCACCCTTGAACTAGAATAAAAGCATATACAAAACTAAACCATGTTACCCCTGCACAGATATTAATTTGTTCATGTACTCGACAAACCTTAATCAAATACGAAAGAAAGAACATACATGCGACAGTATTTAATAACAGGAGACGAACATTCAAAAATTTCATTCTAGTACGGCATTGCTGTCATATCTATTATGATCTCTGACGGTGTGAGGAAAAAACGAATATATATATATATATATATATATATATATATATATATATATATATATATATATATATATATATAAACTTGGAAAAGACGCTCTCCGGCGACGCACAAACACACAAACACTAACACAAAAAACACTACACACATAGAAACATAAAAGAAGGACACTTACATTGGATATTTACGTTTCGACGGCACGGCCGTCGTCATCAGAATGCCGTTGTCGGGGAAGAGCGGAGAGGACATGTGCAAGAGGAGGGTGACGGGAGGAGAGGTAAGGGGCCAATGGGAAGCGGACAAGGTGGGGGAGGGGGAAATGGCAGGGGGCGGTAGATTTGCCGCGGTAGGGGAAGAGCTGGAAGGTCCCGGTCGTGAAGCGGCCGGGCCTTTAGCGGGGGACTTGGTGACCGATTCGCTCAGAAGAGTGAAGCGGTTCTAGGCAGCTTTGGATAAAATCCTTATATATATATATACAAATGCATATATATGCATACATATACACATATACATATATATATATATACATACACACACTCTTCTACATATATACAAGGAGGAGGAGAATTAAGGGGCCAATAGGAAGCGGACAAGGTGGGGGAGGCGAAATGTAGGCAGCATTGGATAAAATCAGTGGGCTTGGTTCAGCCCGGGGGGTTTAAAGGACTGGAGCACCCAGATATGTGCCATCTCGCGAGTTCTCACCTCTATGTTACTAGCGGAATTGGGAAGGATTTCAATCACTGAAACGGAGAAGCAGTCATCAAAAGACTGGTTGTGGGAAGCAGTGTGAGTAGGGATGGGATAATTAAGGAAGGTGGGAGATTTGGTGGAATAGCGGTGGTTATTCATTCGGAGGGAAAGGGTGGTCGTGCATTCACCCACGTAAAAGGCAGGGCAGAAGTTACAGGAGAGGCGATATATAAGGTTTTTAGAGGTGCAGGTGGCTATGGGTTGGGAGTTGGTAATAAGGGACGTGGAAGGTCTGAGGAGATGGCAGCATTTACAGCGTGGGCGGTTGCATGGTGCGGACAGGGGTGGGGAAGAGACAGGGGTGCTCGTAGGTGGATATATATATATATATATATATATATATATATATATATATATATATATAAAATGTAAATTCACTAACTAGTCGACAAAAACACATTCTTTTTTTAAAATTCACTATCTAGTCGGCACAAACACATGTGTGTCGACTAGTTAGTGAATTTACATTTTATATATATATATACATTTACCCACATAGAAATAGATATAAGGAGAGGGGATAGGATAACACATAAAAGACGAACACAGGACAGGTGGGGAAGGCGGATTTGAGCAGATCACAAATGTAAAAATATTTCCTTAACCGGGACTTGAACACCGGACCATCCACTTGCCGGGCGGATGCGCTACCAATTACGCTATTAAGGAAACCAAATTCACACTGACATCTGTGATGTTTATGTTTCCCGTCCCTGCACAAATGGAGAGCAGGGCAAATGATTACTTAGGGGATAATCAGTTTGGTTTTAGAAAGGTGAGAGGTACGCGTGATGCCATTGCAGTAATGAGATCACTAATCGAGAGGAATATAGAATAGAATCAGGACGTATTTGCTTGTTTTGTAGATTTCGAAAATGCGTTTGATAGAGTGAATTGGGAAAAATTAATGCGTGTATTGCAGAAAATAGGAATGGATTGGAGGGACGGGAGACTGATCGGCAACCTGTACATATCTCAGACTGCTCAGGTGCGAGTGGGGAACGGAGAATCTGGATGGGCAGTGTTAGGAAGAGCTTTAAGGCAGGGTTGGCCATTGTCACCGGTGCTGGACGGGATACAGGGAAGGAAGATCCATGCAGCCTTAAGGAGGCACTTACTGTAGCGTCGGATGCCGGGTTGTGTTTAAATATCTTATCATCGTTGTGTAGCTGTGTCCATCCAAAACCTTCCTCAAATTTGTTAGAATACCAATAATAATTACCCATTAACTGTTATAAATCACTGACCAAAAAAGACATTGACCCATCAAATATTCCTAATATTCCAGGGACTGCGAGAAAGATATGCCGTGATATTCATATTCGAACAACAAAACCCTGTTAAGTTTTGTTAGATTCTCAGTTACGAATAGAATTGAACTTTTTAATTTTTTGGTTTACTATTAAAATCCCTAGGCAATATAATAACTGCATAATTATTAAAACGGTCGTGTGAAGTCACATAAATGCAAATCCGACGAAGTGAAACGGAGGTTCGCTTATATCCGTAGGAGTACATCACCGCCCTTATCATGATTCCGCTTCAATTATTTACTTTTACCTCGCGTCCTATCGCCGATATCAATCTCCCTTCCACGAGACTTTTGCCTCCATACACGTAGTCCACCCGACACCTACATCTACTCAAGTAGCAATCACAGGGACTGATTTCTCTCCCACGTGCTCTGAGGCTGCTAAAAAGCACGCCTCGTATCAATCGGAGCTCACCCGCGCAATTCAAAATTCTCCACGGAGTTGACAAGACAAGGACGCAAAAGGGGTAGCATTTGGCCCTACCGCCGGTGCATAGAAGGGGTCCTTTTCTTCGACCTTCTCGAGTACGCAACCCTCTGCTGACTCACATTTTCGATCGTTTTGCTGTTTCTTTTGTGAAAGCTAATCGCGGCATCATGAACCTGTGTCACGAAAGTTTAGCGAAAAATTTTCATTATATTTTTTTCATTTTTTAAATGTCATTTCTGCATATTATTATAAATTGTTATAGATTTTCAAAATGTACTTTTTTTTCGATTTATTGATCGACGGAAAATTTTCCCAAATAACTTTTGGAGAGTCACGCGACCCAGGTCCAGATGTAAATGCTACATCATCATACCTGATGATGTAGCATTGGAATCATCCAATTGATAGAGTGGTGATAAAGATGATGCCAATGCATCATCTTTACCACCACTCTTCAGCAATCTGAGTCTTGAGACTCTGCCACTGACATTTGTAAATGCTTCCATTAATCAATAAATTGCAATGAATTACTAGAAAGCATCGAAAGATAGAATTTTATTTATCTAGTTGTTTTTCGTTTGAGTGAGCTAAGTAGTTAACGACATATCATTACATTTTTTGTGTAGAGAGAGTGATAATGCTACATGATTTCTCAAATGCAACCATTTCAACGTTTTCAGGATTTTTCGATGCTCCTTATTTCATCGTCAAAGCGTATTTCTTGTCTTTCAAAACGATAGGTATCGCTGAGCGGTACTTTTGGAGCAGAAAAATACGAAAATCGCGGATATCTGACTGCAAATGTCCAAGTAACCCCTCACCCTCCACGAGTACCAATATGTACGACGATTTAAGTCAAAGAGAGGTCGTTTCTCGGAGATTCTTCGGAACTCAAGGACGGAAAACCGCGGCGAAGTTGAGGCGCTCACTGTGCGCCCTAGGGAAAATAAATTTGGAAAAGAACGCGGACGAAGGAGGAGAAGGGAAGAGGGGTGTGTGAAAAAGAGGAGAAAAGAAAAAAAACAATCGGCTGTTTCTCGCAAAGGGGAGCGGGGGTTCGGGGAGGAGGGCTGGATGCAGCTTCCCCCACCCCCTGAGGTAAAAAATTGCCGACGCCGAACAAAAGGCACGCACCGCAGACAGGGGAGAGAGGGAGAGAGACTGGCGGACGGAGAGAATTACGTTATTGGACTTCAGAGGTCGACAGGGCGGGTGCCGGGAGGAGGGCGTGGGGGGAGGGTGCTGTATTTAAGGGGGTGGTGCAAGGCGAGGAACAAATTGTTTGCTGGAACTCTTTTCTTCTCTTTTCCATCGCTCGCCCGTCCACTTTACGAGGAGCTGAATCCACCCTCGTCCCCCTCCCACATCCCCTTGTCCGGAAGCGGAAGATAAGAATAAATTGGCATCCATTTTGTCCGGCTAAGATTAACGGCGGCTCACACTTAAGTGGGCCGGCAGCTCGCCTCGACGTGGGCCGGGGAGAAGGCGGAGAAAAGGAAGGCGAGAGACGAAATGGGGGAAGCAATTGAAAAACGGACCACCGACACCGATTAGCACCACACAAATTGAAGAAAACTGTGGAGAACAAGAAAATAAATAGCCCCTAAATTCACTGGATTATAATAAGAATGAAAAATACGCATTTTGCCATCAATGTAAGTACATGTGAATCAGGGCCTGCCACAAGTAGAGCGCTACCAAAAAAACTACTTCTTTAAAGGTAGGTGGAGCTAAAATCGGCAGGGGGTACGGGAGTGGGCAGGCCGCTAGACTGCTGACCGGAGGACCCGCGTTCGATTCCGGCGAACTCCTCAGCTTTAATCAAGCAATGCGATTATCCAGGTACCAGAATTTTCTCGGGATCCGCAGGCGGTTTCCATGGAAAGAAATCAGCAACCCTTACTACCCAGAAATGCGTGAATTTCACAAATTGATCGGTTGAGATTGGGGCGAGATCTCACCTCACCAATAAAAAACCAGGATAATAGGGACTGTCCTTTAATTACGCTGAGCTTTGTGGGGGGGGGGGATGGTTCCTTTTGATTATATTTCCTTTTGGGGAATGGGAGTTCTTCGTAAGGCTTATTATTTCATTATCTCAGGCACTACATAAATTTGTCTCGAAATAATTCCATAACTTTTATGCATTATAAGACCATGTTATAAAAAATAATTCTCGATTAAAGAAGTGCAGTAGTTATTCAGCACAACTTCGTCCATGAACTCATAAGTTAGCCATAACGTTTTCGTCCAACTTAAACGCGCTTCTGTCTTTTTTTAGAAAGGGGGAGGTGTGCGGTTTATATTATATTACATACAGAGGACAGAATAAAAAAATCCGAAAGAGACCTTAAGCAATTTATAAATGACCTGTTACTATGGCAAAGTAGCTGAAGCAAGCCATGTTTAGTTTACCAAATAGCTTTTACGATCGGACCTAAAAATATTCTGTAGATTTTTAGCCATGTTCACAGACCGCCTTTTTTTACCGCCTCTTTTCCCTCGAATGCCCGATGTCGCCAGCGGGAACAGCTGTCTGAGGACTGAATTTCATCGCACGTCACCGCCCTCAAGCCTTACTTTGGAGCTCCCCCTCTGGCGGAAGATCTCCCCGACCCAAAGGGCATGAGCGGCACTTTTCGGAAAGCCTTTCACCCTCCCACCCATCACACGTTATCGCCCCTCCAAATGACCTTCTCTTTCTCCAACCGAGACGAGATGAACCAGTGCTGCGTCATATCAAACAAAATATCGATCCCCAGAAGCGAAATACACCTGCATTTTACTGAAAATCCCCTTCTAAAGGAGAAGAAGATATAGTAACATACTATACTCGATATATTTAAGCGGTGTCATTTTTCCCACGAACGATAAGGGATCAGAATGACATTGTCCGACCGCGGTAGGGGCAAAAATATTAGAGTCAAACTTAGTCCGATGTGTATTCACCCCCTGCTGCACACCCTAGTGGTGGCTTGCAGGGTTTGTACACAATTATCAGTTTCGCACGCCAAGATGGCCCATTGAATCATAAACGCGGGCAGAGCGAAGAAAACCTTCCCTGGCTCAGGGTGTCCACAGGTCAAAATGGCAAATTCAGGGGGGAACTGTAAAAAGCAGATCGCATTCCCCCCTTTTAAGAGATAGTACCAAAATATATTCCGGAGGAAGGTAGAGTGAAGTACGAAATTATCGACGAAGGTAGTCGAAAGGGAAAAGGAGCACGAGGATCAAGACGAAAACAAGCGGAGACTTATTAAATCTTCCTGCGAAAGTCAAAACATTTCAAATACAATCTTAATTTCAGTTATAGAGCAATTTTGTCCGAAACGAACTTCACGTTTCCCATACGTAGCACGTACGAAATATATGTGAACTGGTGCAATCTGGCGGTTATGACGCGGAATACAGCCCTGCCTACTAGTGGTGCTAGTTGCCTGAGACCCAATCAGCCATCTGTGATTGGCTGATCGCCGAGCTGTGCGTATGGCGCCAGTTATATTAGTTTCTGCTGTCCTTGTATTTACTGTCTGTCGAAAATGGAAATTGACGCATCAACGAATCAACATCAAGATTTTTGGTGAAGTTTGGTAAACGTTATCAAGAAATTGCTGACATGGGGACATCACCGGGAAGATGTGGACGCAAGTAAGCAAGAAACGACGAGAGAACTAAAACGCGTATCTGCCGACGACGACTTTCAAGTGTGCTTTAAACAGTGGAAAAGAAGATGGAATAAGTACTTAGCCTAGGAATGGAGAGTATTTCGAAGGGGACAAGATCGACGCAGACTAAATTTTGCAAAATTCAGTTCAGCCTCAGTTCGCGTATTTATTTGACAGGCCTCGTACATCCATGCCTAGAGCTATGTTTGAGGAAAATAGATACATAAATAAATGTACTTTACAGTTTCAAAAGTTCCATTTACTTCGGAATTGAACATTTAGAATATATTGAACGCCCGTAGCAGGTTATTGAGAGAGTACACCTACAGCTATGGAAGAGAAAAATGAACGTTTATTTGACGAAGGAAAAGTTTAATTTACAGTGCCATCAAAATCATCGTTAAAAGTGCAAAACCGACAAGGTTCCAAGTTCGAGATTAGTCACGCGCTTTTCACTTGTTCATAAACAAACTTCTACGAGAGAGTAGCCCTGAGATACGATGGCAAAACAAAATGCGAGCGGTCACGTGTTAGTTAATTGATTACTCTGATGCGTGCTATGGTCGACACCCGAGGCGAGGGCTTCGGAAGGACGAGGGGCCGGAAAGCCGCGCGCGCCGGCCGACCGACGAAGCGCTTTCATTCGCGCAATTCTCAATGATCTGCCCCCGCCGTCCCATAAAAGAGGCACTCGATGAAATTCACGCCCGGATCTCCTCGGCAGGGCCTGGGGAGGGATGGGCGTGGCGGGAGGGATACAATAGAACGTACCCACGCATTTCGGAGCCGCATTTTATTGCCCAAGCGTTGTTGTGGTGACATCATTAGCCGCTCCTCGTGCCCGAAAGATCTTCCGCAGTCAGTCCAAGCTAATAAAAATGTATCCCACTTCTTCTGATCATTCTCAGTCCGGCCCGCAATGCGTTCGCTGCGCAGGGAGTGACGGAGACAGAAATCGAAAAAACCAGTAATGTTACAATTATCATCACCACTGTTAACATGGTAGTGCAGTGTTCAAGGTTCCACGGTTTAGGAGGCACGCTGAGAATGCACACTGCAACACTTCTCTAAGCTTCGCTTTACACGACAATGGACTCCATAACACCCTCAACGGCAGCAAACTATTCTTCAACTTGCGTAAAACTCTGTTCTAATAACTTCTTAGCGTATCCAAAATATTAAAGCAGCTAGGATGGAAATCACTCAGTGTTGCAAAGGTTTACAGATTAAATCTCTTGCATGAATTGGAAGGACGTCTCTTTAGCATTGATGTTGAAAATGTATCATTCCCTCCATCGTACTGTGGTGAACGAGATCCTGCCAGTAAAACTAAAGAGATTAAGCGTAGAACAAATACATTTAAGATGCAATTTTTTTCCACGAACGATGAGGGATCAAAATAACATTGCCCGACCGCGGTAGGGTCATGTTCGGGTAAAATTAATCTGGTTCACTCATTTTATTCACTCTCCCATGCCACACACCCTATCGGTGGCTTGGACTGATGACCCTGGCAAATCGAGCCATTTTGACCCGAATATTTTTATCCCTATCGCGGTCGGACAACGTTATTCGATCTTAAATTTATCTGTTCTACACTTAATCCCACTAATTTTATTGCATGATATCGCCTTCCATAATACGGCTGAGGTGATAATAGATTTTCAACATCACTGCTAACGACACATTCTTCCCATTTATACTAGAGATCAAATCTGCAACTTCACCTTCTCTCCATGGGTGGATGCCTGCCTCGTTGTTCTAACATTTTGGATACGCTTCTATGTTTATCATAACAACGTTTTACACATCTAGTAACTCTACGCTGCACGCGATCCAATTCGGCAACCGATTCAACATCTTGACACGTGAGCACTCGAGGAATCAGCCGTTTTGTACTAGCCAAACATCTAACGAGTTCAATAAAAAACTTGTTGGGGACAAACACAATCCAACACTCAAATAAACCAAAGGTTCGCGTAACAAAATAAGTCTTTATAGCATTAGCCGTGGTCTCGGAGACGTGGCGAGGGAAGAGGGAATGACTCTGCGGGGAAGGTGTGTGGCCCACGTAAGACCGAGGTGGGGGGGGGCGGGGGGGGGGAGACAAGGAATGAGCCAAAGAAATCGGCCGAGCGCCGCACGTCGCCCATCGGATATCCGCCTCCGGGCAAAAGATCGAATTTTCCGCGATGCTCTCTTTTTTTCTCTCCACCTCACCCCCCCCCCACCTCCTTCCCTCTGGTTTAAAAAATGTGAAGTCAATGGGGAGAGGGGGGGGACCCCCAACGGCTCTGATGTCCAGGACAAAAGAAGAAAGCTCTCTCTCCAGGAGGGATGCATGCGATGGAAGGGAGGGGAAATCGACGGCGCTCGGGAGACAGCAGCGCTGCTGTGTGCACAGGGAGGAAGAGACATAAGCGAAGGCGGCCCGCACGGTCGCTGAATAAACATTTGCCTCGGTTTCACTTCTGTCGAACTACCCTTGAAGCCGTCGGGGAGGGGACGTGGTGGGGGGGGGGGTTCTGGGAGGAGGGATGGAAGGGGGACGGAGTTAAAAAAAAAGGCAGAAACTTTCGACCGAATGAGAAAAGAATGAACCTTCGGAGCTTATCCCGCATGTATACACAAACACAAAGAGGATTGGGATGGGTGGAGAGCACATTACGGTGTTGTCTTAGGCGGGGTGGGAACAATGACTTTTTGACTCAAAGCCCTCTCTCTCTCTCTCGCTCACTCTTTCGCGAAGGGTAAAAACAAAGGAAAATCGTCACGCGAGCCCGGAGGCGAATAAAGAGCGAGCAGAACGAGGAGCGGACCTGCCGCGAGGAACGACACACACGAGTTCAATACAAATAAGTTTCTTTGTGCGGAGTCGCTGTGATAAATCAAGTCTAGGGTTTAAAACCTGCGGATTTTGCGAGTCAACGGTGAAAGAGTGCGTCTAACATAATGTTACGAGAAGTAGCGCAGAAAAATACTAACTAATGTTTTGAGATCGCTTAACTACGACGCATAACACACGAAAAGAACTGCTTGCCTTAATCCTGAAATACAACATCGACCAATTAGAGCAGCCGAATTAATCAAAAGGCAAATATTCATTATTTTCGGTCCGATGTTCACCGTACGAGAAATTACGGAGAGATTGATTTTAGATATTAATAGTGGTAATGAGCCCGGGACTTAAGAAAAAATCAGCATGCAAAAATAACAATTAGAGACCGGGAGTGCGTAAATTGAAAGGAGGTCTCTTTAGCAGTGAAGCTGATAATGTATTATTACCTCCACCGTACTACGGTAGGGGAGATCATGTTAATAAAATTAGAGAGCTCTTGCGTAGAACACATCGATCTAAGATATCCTTCTTTTCACGAACGATCAGGGATCATAGTAACATTGTTCGAGCGCTGTAGGTTCATTATTATTATTAGGTAATCTACCCGTTAGGGTAGGTTTTTGGATGGACACAACTATCAAATAAATATTTTGTAACTCCAAACAAAACAAAATCCAGCAACCTAATCTACATCAGGTCCCTCTTCATCTCTGTGTACTTCCTTCCACCCTTCATCCCATCCAACATCCCTATCCTGTTCCTGTGCTGTCCTCGCTTGCCCAACATTCTCCCCACTATTACCTTCTTCAACATTCCACTACCGCTCAATACGCCTTTCATCCATTTTTCCTGACTCCATAGGATTTCTCTCAACAAAACCCTCTCCTCACCCACCATCTCCAGTACTTCCTCATTTGTTTTCCTTTCGGTCCATTTCACCTTCTCCATTCTTCTCCACACCCACATTTCAAAAGCCTCCAATCTACGTCTATCCTCCTGCTTCAGTGACCACGTTTCCGCGCCGTACATAGCTACGCTCCATATCAGAGTTTTTACGAGTCTTGTCTTAACATCTCTACTCAACGTCCCCGTCATCAACTCCCTCCTCCTTGAGAAAGCCTCCTTGCCTAGCGCAATTCTCCTCCTTATGTCCCTACCACTTTGACCGTATTGGGCCACAACACTTCCGAGATATGTAAACTGTTCTACCTGCTCTATTTTTTCCCGCTCTATTTTTTCCCGCCTATTTTAATATTTAGCTTAGCCTTTTTCTTTCTGGAAAATCGCATTACCCTTGTTTTATTAATATTGATTCTCATCCCATATTTATCGCACTGAACATCCAATTCACTCAGCAATGCTTGCAACCCCTTGGCTGACTGAGCAACTAATGCTTGGTCATCAGCAAACCTAACCGATTTTACGAATTCCCCTCCGACTTTCATTCCTACCTCCAGTTCTTCCCATGCCTCTTTAATCATTTCCTCCACATATACGTTGAACAGCACCGGTGACAATGGGCAACCCTGCCTTACACCTCTTCCTAACACTGCCCATCCGGACTCTCCGTTCCCCACTCGCACCTGAGCAGTCTGAGACATGTACAGGTTGCGGATCAGTCTCCTGTCCCTCCAATCCATCCCGATTCATGTTCGGGTAAAATTATTCTGGTTTGTATTCACCCCCTGCCACATACCATAGCGCTGGCTTGCAGGGTACTAAAATATCTAACAAGTCCCCTAATTAGAAATCATTTTGGGAATTTATTGCGCCGGCGAAAAGAACGCATTTCTTTAACCAAGAAATTCAATTGGCAAAGAAATACCTTTTTGGCTTCCCTGAGGGATACAGTGTCGCTAAACAGGCAGCGTTGAAAAAAGCCCACGTGAGAAGTCCGAATCGGAATGGACTCAGTCACAAGCTAATGAGGCAAGATCCTTTTCGTAGCGGCGAAATTAAGAGCACCTTCAGTTCCGTCATATTCCGTCCTAAGTATCTAAGTTCAGGTGTGTACACACCCTAACGGTGGCATGCAGGGAACTAAAAAATACTAAAAAGTCATTTTTTCCCGAGCGATAAGAGACTAAAATGAAGTTGTTCGACCGCAATAGCGGTAAAAAAAAATATTCTGGTTAAAATTAGCCTGGTGTGCTTTCAACCCCTGCCACACATAGTCACAGTGGCTTACAGTGTACGAAAAACCAAAACGAAGAAACATTAATCAACTTAAGAGATGTCCTTCCAATTTATGTCAGTGATATAATCTGATATTTAATCTTCGCTCCGTGAGTTATTACCAGCCTAGCTCTTCTAATATTTTGGATACGCTACTAAGTTTATCATAACAACGTTTTACAAATCTAGCACCTCTACGTCGAACGCGATCCGAGTCGACACTCAATCCTTTTTGGTGAGGATCCCATGCACTAGCACCATTTTCTCAATGACTTTTTCATCACATGTACAGAGTACTCTTCTAATAAATCCTATTTTTTGTTAACTTGACCACATATTCCCCGTATGTGTCTCATCCACGAGATGTCGTGAGTAATGGTAACGCCAAAGGATTTAATTGAGTTTACACATTCCATTTCGGTGTTCCCAATGCAGTAGGCGTTCGGGTGGGAGTCCCCTTTTTCTAAAAATTCATCACTAGCACCTGATGTCGCACCAACGTTGTATAGCATTAAGGTCATCTGATAAATATGCTGTGTCCTCAGGATCACGGATCACTATATCGTCGACAAATACGTAAACGTATATAACTAGTGACTGCGGAGCCAATGTCTTTAACCTAAAGTAGGAGTAAAAGACGTCCGATAACACTTCCCTGCGAAACACCTGAAGTTAACTTCTACTGCCTTAGAGGTAAATCCATCAATCACTACTCTTTGTACCCGACCATTCAAAAATTCTTTAATCAAACCCCGGATATTTTCATCTATGCCCTATGCTTCTTGCTTTGTGAGTAGTTTACTATGAGGTACTTTGTCGGAGGCTTACTTAAAATCTAGAAAAATCGCATCCACTGGAGCATTGCTCTCTCCCGAAGAAAGAATATCATGAACAAAAAACGCAAGTTGTGTCTCGCAGGAGTTACCCATTCGGAAAACGTATTGACTGATGTAATTCTTTCCACGAACGATAAGAGATCAAAATAGCGTCCGACCGCGGTAGGGGTAAAAATGTTCGGATCAGTCTAGCGTGTATTCACCCCCTGCCACACACCACAGCATTGGATTACTAAAAATACCGAAAGTGTTATAAAAAATACTAAAAAATACCAAAAAATACTAAAAACATGATTGCTTATTTCATTCTTGTCTACTGAAAGAGCAATAATTCTTGTCTATAATAAAACTGCCGTCGAAAATTTTTAATCAAGATCTAATACAACTTTGTTATGGAGCGTAGTTTCGCACGCTCGGATATGCGGTCTAATGATACATATGAAGACAAGCGGCGATGAAGAGGATCTTTGGAGATTCTGCGGTGAGGAGGATGTAAAATGTGAAATAGAGAGAAATGAAAACATACGAAGCATGGGAGGCGAGATGAGAGGGTCGTTGGGAGAAAACAGCAAAAGTGCATGGCAATGGCATGTTAAGGACTGATTAGAGGTCAGATTGGCGGTATTAGGCGGGGCCATCATGCAAGAGAAAATGAATTGCTAACATATCCACTCATACGAAGAAAACTATCACTTCTGCGTCCAAAGAAACGGTCATTGAATACTGTAAACATTAATGGAACAGTAAATTCAATTAAGAAGAATTTGGCATATTGGATGGACACCCCATTCTAATCGCAAATTATTTGCTAATGGGTATAACAAATACCCGAAACGTATCCAAGATGAACTCCAGCCGACGATCAACAGCATTTTAACACGAAATGACAGCAATAACATCCGAGGGGAGAATAAATGCTTGCACAATAAAACAACCACGGGAACCGCGCCCACGGTAGTCCAAGCACAAAATCTGTACGTGCACACTTTGCTGAAAATTACTGTGTGTACGCAAGGGAAAGTAGGTCGGGTGGTACCGACGTCGCTATGCTGGGCATTGAGACGATTATTCATTACTCAGATCCTCTTTCCAGGAAATAAATCCAGCTTCAACGACCACAGTCAAGTTTCTGAGCCATGGAGAAACTACGCTCCGTATCCAAGTAATACTTAGAAATCCCTCTCCTTCATCTTCACTTAGCATCCTTTTCATCGTCACATCCTCTGTTTGCCAAAACTAATTTGCTCAACGTCATCCTTGTCCCAATTTCTTCCCTACTACGCACAGCGCAGTGCATGAGACTCTGAATGTGCGAACAATTAAATCGAATATTTTCAACAGATTCAGGCGATATTTAGTGGAAGTTCGTCATTATGAGAAACAAGAAAGTTCCACTTTTCCACAAAATATTGAAAGGAAATATGCTCTCCCTCAGCCTTTTCTTTTCCCAACCCCCCTTCCTCAAACAGGTATAAATATGGTGCATCATATGTTGAATATTGTCTTGTACCTGAAGATGGTTCCATGAACTGAAACGAGTCGTACGTGACAAATAAATCTGTGGAAAAGTGCAAGTTTTGTTTTTCTCATAATCAAACCTAACCTAGTTTTTTCTAAACCAATTGAGACGCATAGCTTAAAATTGGAGGCAATAACTAAAAATGTAATAAAGTACAACAGACATTAAAAATAAAGTGTTACTTTTAATTGAAACGCTGCTACGAAAAGTGGAAGCGTATGTTCCAGAGCAACAAACAGGCGCCATCAGTGAGTTTAGGAATCTGGAAGAAAAAATGCTCAAACAAAAAGTCCGGATCGTACACTTTAGGGGTGGAGTATGTGCAAATGATTTTCCTTCTCGAGACAAAATGGTCATTGCAATCATAACTCCACTCTAAGCTACTCTGCCTTTCTGGGACGAATGCATTTAAATGGATGCGCAGAAACAGTTCCACCGTTGACGTGGCTCCAAGCTATTTCAAGGAGGACAAAAAAAACATTTTGACGGTCATTACCGGCTGAGTTTCTCAAGGCTACTCCTTTCCAAAGTAATTAAAATCAAAATGGCAACCGACAACAGCGACAACCGAAGGGAAATAATGGGAATTCGCGGAAATAAGAGGATGTTGGAAAATGGGACGGGCCAACATGCAATCAACATCCCTAGGGTAAACACTTAACCCTTTAAGAAAATGAAAAACCTTGACGACAATCTTTCAACGGAGGAAAAGGTAAAATATGCATGGAAGAAATGGAGTTAGTAATGAAATTCGACGGAGAAGTCATAAATTCAGTTAGATTCGCGGGTGATCAAGCTTTAATTTTCCAGTCGGCCAAGGGAATACAATTGTTGATGGGAGCATTACAAAATCAGTGGGACATATAAGGGAATAGATTTAATAGTAATAAAAAAAGGTTACCAGGCTTTCATTAAGATAAAGGACAAGTTAATAATTAAAAGAGGAAGCAATAAACTAGAACATGTGGAACAGTTCTGTTCAGAGGAACAGTTCAAAGCCAGTTGTTTGGAGCAAAATGGTCAACAAGAGAGGGGAAAAATGTCGAGGCAACGCGTTAGGAGATTTGAGGCATTTGAGGTGTGAGTGTGGAGGGTGGAAAAGGTGAAATGAAGAGAAGGGAAAAAAAAACGTGGAAGAGCTAGGCATGGTGGAGTGGGGGTGAGGGTTGCTGGTAGAAATCCAAAGGAAGCTGAAAATATGGATGCAGAGCAGTTTGTTCAGCAATGGAATGATGAACACTTCGATAGAGGGGGACTGGGAAAAGGAAGCAAGGAACAGGACGGAAATAGAATAGGGATGTTGGACTGAATGGAGGAAGCATGCGGAATAGAAGAGGGTTTACTGTAGGGTCGAATGTACGGTTGTTGTGTTGTTAGGAGAGGCAAAGAAGTGCTTTGTACTGCTGTTTTTAGTGCCCTGCAAATCATCACTAGGGTGTGCGGCAGGGGATGAATACACACCAGACTAATTTTGACATGAATATGTTTGCCCCTACCGCGGTCGGACAACGTTATTCTGATCCCTTACCGTTCGTGTAAAAAATGGCTTCTTAAATCTATCCGTTCCACACTTAATGTCTCTAATTATTTTAAACATCATTGATAATAATGTATTATCATCACCCCCATCGTACTACGGTAGGCGAGATCGTGCCAATAAAATTAGAGATATTAAGTGTTGAACAGTTTTCGCGTATACTCTGAGTCCATCCAAAATCAATTTAAAATATTAGAATACCGATAGTAATAATAATGATCTTAACACCAGAAACCACACTGAGTTTTCGCATATCATGAGGGTGTTATAGCCAGAAGTACTTCCTGCAGAAGATTATATGGTGTAAGTTGTTCAAAGAACTATTTTTTTGCCAAATGCCACGGCGGGAAAAATTAATTTTTAGGGAATAAATAAATAAGAAAGACTAAACATCTAAAATGTGTTGCGTTGAGTAGGTGGGCGCAAAATAGGAAGGTCCAAGGACGGATTCAAATAATCAATCTTCCTGAAAACATTTCTGGATAAAGACGGAACTTCTGGAAAATAACCTCGGCATATGAGATGCCTAGACTCCACTGTCCATTCGGTCAAAGAAGATTAAGGAAAGGTTTTTACGTCATCTTACAAATGTACAACTGAAGTCCATTGTTCCTGTCGGATGCCATGGCGGCTGACCTCACTTTTTTATTCAAAGGTGCCATTCGTGAATTAGCGACAAATCGGAAGCCATAGAGTACGAGCAAAGACTTCACGATAATGCAAACGAGAAAAAATGTCCTCGACTATCATCCTACTCATCATCTCAGAACAATTAAGATACCAAAAAATAATTAAAAACGTGCAATTTATAAAACCATAATTCATTCGATTTTTTTCAGATGTGACGTCCGAAATATTTCCAAACAAAGGATGCAGAATGTGATGGTGTTTATTAAATCGGATTATTTTGTTACTTTACGATGTTTGAAAAGCCTTTTTCACACGCGGCCCTAAATTAATAATGTGGCGAAGCTTATGCCGAAGATCACTGACGGGTGAGTGTTCCAAGCAGGAGAATCTGTGTTGTTCCACGGAGGAATTCGGCGTTCGCCCCCTCCCTCACCCGCTATCGCCAATTCCCAAGAGCACTCAAAAGATCGCGCACAAAGAGATAGAATTATACGGAAAGAGAGATTCGAATGGAAAAAGAGCGGAGCCATCAAGTCCGGTGGCCGTAAAAACAAAAATGTTCTCTCGGAATCACCTCCGCTGATGCCGTGATGCCGAGGAATCATCGCGGGAGATAGAGCGCTCGGTGGCCCCTCTCTCGAGTGCCCTCCCTCCCTCGAGGGTGGACGGCGGGGGCATTCAGACAGGCTTTCCACGGGAAGTTCCGCAATGCGAAGCGAATAAAATACTTTTGCGAATGTCAATTCGTCCTTCATGTGTGTTCCTTTCCCATCTCCTTGTCTCTATTTCTATGTGAATGAATATATAAATTCATTTCAAAATTTCAATTCATTTATAAAATAAATGAATGTTATAAATATATATATAAATATAAATATATATATATTTATATATATATATTTTTTTTTTCAAGAATGGAGAAGGTGAAATGGACCGAAAGGAAAACAAATGAGGAAGTACTGGAGATGGTGGGTGAGGAGAGGGTTTTGTTGAGAGAAATCCTATGGAGGCAGGAAAAATGGATGAAAGGCGTATTGAGCGGTAGTGGAGTGTTAAAGAAGGTAATAGAGAGGAGATTGTTCGGCAAGCGAGGAAAGGGCAGGAACAGGATAGGGATGTTGGACGGGATGAAGGGAGGAAAGAAGTACACCGAGATGAAGAGGGACCTGATATAGATTAGGTTGCTGGATTGGGTTTTGTTTGGAATTACAAAATGTTTATTTGATAGTTGTGTCCATTCAAAAACCTACCTTAACCGGTAGATTACGTAATAATAATACATACAAACGCGAAATCCCGCCATACGGCGAACAAATATTCATTCACATAGAAATAGGGATAAGGAAATGGGAAAGGAACACACATTAAGGATGATCACAGGAGAGGTGGGGAAGGCGGAATCAAGTAGACCACTAATGTAAAAATATTTTCCTCGGCCGGGACTTGAACACCGGATCTCTCCAATTTCCGGGCGGATGCTCTTACCACCTGAGCTGTAGAGGAACTCCAATTTACACTGAGATCTGCAATCTTATAAAGCGCCCAAGTGCCCTTTTTCTATCTCTATCAAACGCTTTTTCGAAATCTACGAAACAGACAAATACGTCCTGATTGTATTCTATATTCCTCTCGATTAGTGATTTCAATACTGCAATGACACCACGCACGCCTCTCCCCTTCCTAAACCCAAACTGATCTTCCCCTAAGTAATCATTTGCCTTACTCTCTAACCTTTTGTTGATGATCCTGAGAATAACTTCAGCTGCGTGGGATATCAAACGTATTGTTCTGTAATCCTCGCATGATATAGCCTTTACCTTTTTCGGAATAGGAACTAACACTGATCTTACAAAGTATTCCGGCCAGATTCCTTCCTCATAGGTACTACGAATAAGTCCATATAGAGTTCCTTCCATATTTTCCTAAACCTTTTAATAGTTCCGCACGACAAATATTCATTCACATGGAAATAGATATAAGGGAAATGGATTGGAACATATATGAAGGAGGAACACAGGAGAGGTGAGGAAGGCGGAATCGAGTAGATCACAAGCGCAAAAACATTTCCTTGAGCGGGACTTGAACACCGGATCTTTCGACTTGCCGGGCCGATGCTCTGACCACTTGAGCTTTCGAGGAAGCGTAATTTACCATAAGACCATTTGGTGGGCAAAAGAGATTTCATCTCGCTAATGATGGACAACAATCAAGAGTAGTGTCACCGGTCTTCGTTCTCAAGTAGCCAATCGGCGTTTCGTCCCCTCCCTCGTCAAATAAGGGCGAGGAATAGGAAGGAAGAATAGGTAGGTGAGAAGAATAGTGCAAAGCGTCAATCAGGTGCTTGCCGAGTGAAAGCGTCGACCGAGGCGTGAAACGAGATCTTCCCTCCTGCGGTCCGCGCGCACTTCGGCCAGATAGAACGCCGTCGGGGGACGAAGCTCCAACCGCCACTTAAACCGGAGGGGCTCCACGCAAGTAACGCGATTCCCTGAGAAAACTAGCCGCGGAACGAAATGACCAGGATGGCCCCCAATGCGGTGGCGACGCGATCGTGGGTCCACCGGCCGTTGCTCCGCCTCCAAGACACGTGAAATAACGCGCCTTGAGAGGGGAGGGAAAATGGGAGTCCTTAACCAAGTCGCAAAAATTGCCCACGCTCACACTGGATGGAAGGATTCCCCTTGGAAGCGCAATGCGCACAATCCATAGCACAACCGCCCCGTGACAACACCTGATTCCTTGGGCAAACTCTCGGTTTTTCGCAAACGGAATCAAGACTATCCCTGGAGATACAAATCCATTGCCAGGCGGAAATCAATCGAGTCCCGGCGCAACTACAATTACTTGTATATTCCTAAAACCCTGGCATTAATATACGAGATGGGATCGCGTAGTCACCTGCTCGCTTTTTCCAGGAATTTATACTTTTATATTTTATATATTGACCATTTAGTGAACGACATTGAGACCCGGATGTTGATAGGCTTTACACAGCCATATAAATGCCAATTCCATTGTTTTTAATTATATAGTGTTATCGGATGGGGAAAGGGATGCTAGCACGGAAACATTGTAACAGTGGTTGAAGGGGGTGTTGTGGTGGGAGGCATGTTTTGGGATGAGAAGACCCGCGGACGGGGAAGAGGGATTACATGAGGCGCGATGATTCCGGGTCTCAATGTCGTTCACTAAATGGGGGAGTGGGGCTGGGGTGGATGGAGGTGGATTTGTTTCTTGCGAGGTGGTGGGACAATTTATTCATCCGCATACATTTGGTCATCCTTGTCCTGGGTTTTGACTTGTCAAGCCCTTATGATGACTTGGTGAATTGATGCCTTGGTCATGGGTGTTGTGGGATCTGTGGATGAATTGTTAGTTTTCTGTGTCGCTTGTTACTATTTCCGCATCCTCCTTATTCCATCTCCGCACCCCTCTGGCCTCCCTTTCCCCCTCCATAACCTCCTCCTTCACCCCTCTCCCACCACCTGTTCTCCGCTTTCCTTTCTCTCGAACATCGCATAACTTCTGTTTTGTTTACATCGATTCTCATCCCATGCTTATCGCACTGATTTTCCAATTGCGCTCAGCAATGCTCGATGGAGAGCCTGATTGATGATCATCCGCAAACCTAACCGATTTTACGAATTCCCCTCCGACTTTCATTCCTTTCTCCAGTTCTTTCCATCCCTGTTTAATCATTTCCTCCATTCACACCCTGCCTTACACCTCTTCCTAACACTACGCATCCGGACTTTCCGTTCCCCACTCGCACCCGGGCAGTATGAGACATGTACAGTTTGCGGATCAGTCTCCTGTCCCTCCAATCCATTCCTATTTTCCGCAATATACTCATTAGTTTTTCCCAATTCACTCTATCAAACGCTTTTTCGAAATCTACGAAAAAGGCAAATTAATCCTGCTTTTATTCTTTGTTCCTCCCGATTAGTGATCTCATTACTGCAATGGCATCGCGCGTACCTCTCCCCTTCCTAAAATCAAACTGATCCTCCCCCAAGCATTCATTTTCACTGCATCCTCTTATTGATGATTCTGAGAACCTCTTTAGTTGTTTGTAAAATCAACCTATTTTTATGCAGTCTCTTTTTTGGTTTGAACTAATTTGGCATCTGAAGAAAACTTCCGGCCAAATTCCTCCCACATAAATGCTAATAGTGAGTCCATAAAAACTCTTTCTCCCGCCATCGATATACGTATTCCGGGCACCAGAACTTCGAGGGAAATCCGGTTGATGTTGGGAAAGGAACTGCACGACCCTTCTTGAATATTTCACGTGATGTGGGGCGAGTATCGAGGTGTGTTCTACACTAGTACGCGAAAACCAATCTTACGGCTGGTTATTGCGGTCATACAACTCGCACGTACGTTTATCAAGAATCAAACGTACGTACTCGTACATCGATTTCAACATTAAAATGAAAATTAGACACATTTAGAAATAGGAATGGCCACGTCCCAAATATAAATAATAATATTATTGACAGTAAAAACCTGCCAGTCTAGGTAAGTTTTGGATTTGCAGAGACTAAACATAGCCCCTAGTATACTTAACCCCGCCTAAGACGAAATTAAACTCGGATATATTTTACAGGCACCAAAAAAATATTTCTTTTTCTCTCTTAATGCCAAATAGCGCGTCGTATTTCAGTCCAACACCCTTATCTTTGACCTTCCTTCTGGCTTGCTAACTAGTGACCTAACACACCCTACAACTTGGTAAAAAAAGAAAAAAAAGAGATGGAAATGAGAAAGTACCATTAAGTTATAGGCACAGTGGTGGAAAGGACGATTGTTGGGAGAAATTCGAAGAAGGCGAGACACGTGGACGCAGGAGATACTTAGAGCTGATGGGATACTGAAGGAGTTGACAGACGGGAGAATGCTGGGAAAGCGGGGTAAAGGGAGAAAATAACAGTATTTTCGGTTCAATTAATGAAGTTAGACAGCGTACAGATATAAAGAATGAGTTATTCCAGTATGTAACATGGGCTCTAAGGACTTTTTTACGTCGAGTATCTTAGGGCTTAGGAGAACTGTACTGCTTAGATTCAGGGTCTATAAAAACCGTCCCCAAAGTCGTTGCATCACACTATAAAAATAATTCGCGCTTGGTGGGCCACTTGAGTTCTGCGCACCACCGCCGATTCGGGCTCGAATTGCCGGGCGAGGAGGGGTGGATTGCAACGGGCACTCCTTGAAGCCCAGGTGGTCCGACAGTAGTCACTCGGGGCGTCGTAAACCCCGGGGCCCTACACATTCACCGGCCACGAGAGAACACCCGGCTCGCCATGACTGCGAAGGACCGGTAGGACGGAGGCAGGTGGCGGGGCGGCCCTCGTGGCGCACTTCACGTGTCCCCTTCTACCAGATGTCGCACGAGAAAAATCACGGGATACCAGAACTAGATCTTTCTAAAAAAAAGAACGGATATCCAGGAGCTGAACGCGAGTTTTCCGGCTTTCCACGCCACCGACGAGGTTCGCGCACTGATATCCATTCGGCAAAAAAAAAAACCGAACGACACACTACTCCACAAGAGCAAAACAAAGCTTCCAAATCCGAATAATATTTGCTGATTCGACACAACAGTACACGCTATCAACCGATAAAATTCTCTTAGCCACCTTCAAAACAATAAAACGGTGCGTCGCTAAGCAATGACAAAACACAACTTCATGGCATTACTATTGAAGTCAAAAATAAAATGCAAGCAATGAATTTCCTTTCTGCAATTTCGTATGATGATGTCGGAGCTGTGATAGCCGCTGAAACTGGAAAACGTTTCGTCATTTGGCAACATAACTAAGGGAAAAAGTTAAAAAGAAAAATACCGTAATTTTCAACAAAATGGGAACGTTTAGGCGATATATTGTGGAAATATCACTGTTAAAAATCAATGTAAATATCTGAAAGGCATACCTACCACTCCTGGTCATTAACTAAACGCTCATCTTGTTCTTAAAAATTCGGCCGCTATGCACGCACCCATCCTCATTTGATTATTTCACCCCCGGGACGACTCGGGAGAGCCGACCAACCCTCGCCGGCCGCACGTCCTCGGTCAAAGAGGGGCTGACCCACACCAGAGCCACACGTGAACACTATCGTTAGGCCAAACAGTCAGAATGACGACGCCTATCCCATGAAAGAGGGCCATCAACCATTCGAAACTTGCTGTACAGTGGTAGCAGGACAGAAGGGTTTGAAATTATTTTTTCAAATATTTTTGAAAACGCACTTCTTTTTCACAAATTATTAAATATTATAAATTTATCAACGGTGGCCTAAGTATTCCCATCTATTCAGAACCAAATACAAAACCGTAGGTTTGTGTTCAGGAAATGAAACAGTAAATTTCAAAACATCTAAGAATTCTGCTAAGACAATGATTATCAACAAACAAATATTTTGCATGACATACAGCAACGCCTAGCCTTCGAAAATAGATACTACCCTTCACGAAATACAAATCTTTACCACAAAATTAAACAGCCATGCTACTAGAAACTCCTGGCCACGCGAAAAATCGGTGGGAGGGATGAATAAGAAAGACTGTGGTCAAGTTTGAACGCCTTCCCAGAAACATCCAAAATTGTTAGGTTATGAATACTACCTTGATCAAAAAATTCCCGGAATAACCACCGTGTGGCGCTCCCATCGTTCCGATTTGAGTTCTGTTTTTTTGTTAAATTGGTACATCTGTTGTTGATATTCCCTTTAAATCTTAGTGTCATAACTTGACATTTGCAAAAGTTACGTAGCCAAGAGTACATCTATCTCTGTGTGTGTTGACGATTTTTTACAATTGCAGAAATGGATTTAAATTTGCAACAACGAACTTGTATTAAATTTTGCGTAAAAAACGGATTTAGTGGCGCACGGACGTTGGAAATGTTGGAAAAGTGTTTCGGCAACGATTCTCTAAAAAAAACGGTCGTTTACCAGTGGCACGAGCGGTTCAGAAGTGGTCGTGAGTCAATCGAAGATGATGAACGCAGTGGCAGACCATCGACATCGAAAGTCGGTGAAAAAATTGATAAAGTAAAAGAAATGTTGGTCAATAACCGCAAATTAACCATCAGAGAAATAGCGGAGGACTTGAACATTGCCTATGGATCCGCCCAAGACATTGTTGTTAATGATTTGGGTTTCCGTCGTGTAGCAGCAAAGTTGGTGCCAAAAGACCTCAATTTCATGCAAAAAAGAGACCGTGTTGACGTCGCAAAAGACATGATTTGCGAGGCTGAATCCGATCCCACATTCATCAAAAGGATCATTAATGGAGACGAGACGTGGGTTTATGAGTACGACACGCAATCCAGACATCAGGCAAGTGAATGGCGTTCACCAAATGAGCCGAGACCAAAAAAACCACGTCGTTTTCAGTCAAAAAAGAAGGCAATGCTGACGGTTTTCATGGATTACAACGGTGTAGTGCATCATGAATTTTTGCCAGAAGGCCAGACAGTAAACAAAGAGTATTATTTGGGCGTTATGAGACGTTTGCGTGAAGCAATTCGCCGAAAGAGACCAGAAATCGTCGCACAGTGCGTCGAGACCGTCGCACAGTGCTATTATTATTCGTAATTTTTTGACGAAAAATGCAACAAATACCATCCAACAGCCACCGAGTTCACCTGATTTGGCTCCCTGTGACTTCTTTCTGTTCAATCGAGTTAAAAAACCATTACGGGGAACGCGTTTTAGCAGCCGAGAGGAAGTAATGGAAAAATCGCAGGAAGCACACTGATGGACATACCGAAAACCGAATATAAAAAATGTTTCGAGGATTGGATCAAGCGCTGGCATAAGTGTGTTGCAGTCGATGGGGATTACTTTGAAGGGGAAAATATAGATTTAGATGAATAAACTTGTATTTTTAATTTTCTGAATAAATTCCGGGAACGTTTTGATCAAGGTAGTATATATGAAATCGCGAGGGAGAGAGAAGTGGGAGGGGGTAGGGAATATTTGAAGGGATGAGTTTGGGATAAAATTTAACTGAGTCAGAGTCTTCCAACATCGAGGAATAAGAAAGGTAAGAATGAGTCAGTCGGCATATCTTTGGGCAGTCATGCCAATTGCATCCATTGATTGCCGACCATATCTTTTCTAAGAAGTGTCATAGGGGTGCTTTAACAAAGATCGCAAGACTCAACGAAATACTCGCATTGTTAAGAAATGTTTGGAGATATACGTAGTTACGGTTTCCGAACCCTTTTTAATAAGGGAACCGGTTGAAATTGAAAAGTATCCTGCGTATTTTCCAACTAAATATTTAGGAAAAAAACTTCTTGAGAAAACATAAAACTTCTTCTTAAATGATTTACAGGGTTCGTCCGAAAAATAACTGTAATAAGCTCATTGTCTTTTTTGACAAAAGGGGAGTCGTCCACTACGAATTTGTACCTGAACGACAAACTGTAAATGCTGCATTTTACGTCCAAGTGCTCGACAGGCTTCGAAAACGAGTCGCCCGCGTCCGGCCAGCGATCAAAAACATCTGGCGGCTGCTTCACGACAATACGCCGTCTCACACCGCGCTTGTCGTGTCGGATTTCTTGGCCAAGCACAGCGTGGCAACGCTGCCGCAACCGCCCTACAGCCCGGACTTGGCACCACCGGACTTCTTTCTGTTCCCGAAGATAAAGAGGAGTTTGAAAGGAACGCGATACGGGACTTTGGACGCCGTCAAAGAGGCCGTGACGAAGTGCCTTCGAGAGGTTGCCGATGATGCCTTCGAGGGAGCGTTTCAGGAATGGGAACGCCGCTGGAACAAGTGTATCGACTCACAGGGGGCCTATTTTGAGGAATATTAGCTTAAGATATGTAAAAGTGTAATAAATTTTTTTTCCTGAGTTCAGTACACTTATTTTCCGGACGAACCCTGTACAGAGTGAATACACACACTGTGGTTTCTAGAGATCATTTTCATCAGCAGTATTTCAATTCTGCGATCAGTATACTGTAACCCTCCACTCTGTGTTAATTCCCTCACCCCCTAGAGCTGTGCTGGCGGTAGTAATGATAACTGCCTATGGTAGGGTCACCCATGCCAGATAGGCCGAAGGTAAGGTGCCAGACGAAAGGTAGTCCACGCAGCGTCTGTTCCTCAGTGAGGCGGTTGCAAAGGCGTCTGACCCCAGTGGGGCGGCCATTCAGTGATGGTGTTACGTTAAAAACACTATTGAGGAAGACAACGGGAAACCACCTCAATTATTATTCCCAAGATTTTTATGATGGTCAGCATAGCGAAATTGAGTCCTGGCAACTACGGGACTCATTACTCAAGAAAAACTTGTTTCTTAGTCTTCCTTCACAGGATCTCCCTTTCAGTTTTCCCTTCTCTTATACGTTTCTAACTAATGGACTGCGCTTGGAGGTGTGCCCAACCCATCTAGTAGTTCTACTTTGCCTTTAAGTTCTCCATTTCGTCCTTTCCCTGTCCGCTCATCCATTTAATTCCTCGTTTCTCACAATCGTACCCTTAATCTTCAGCATTCTCCTCCATCAACGTGTTTCAAAGGCTGTTGTGCTGTGTTTCTATTCTTCGCTCGTCCACTTTTCCACCATCCTATGTCTGTGATCTGTAGACTTCCAAGCTCCATATGAACGTTATGACGAACTGCTTCCTTGTTTGCCAAAAAAGTTATGCAAACTAAAAATACATAACTGCAACATTTTCTCGAACAATTATACATAGGATATCTGTGAGTGTAAACAAAAAAATGCCGGGACCGTAAACTTGATTGGCACTAAGTGATAAGAAAGAGAAGGGGAAAAAACCCAAAAGCCAAAATAAATAATGAAAATAATAGATAATAAAACTAGCTTACAAACAGTCGATCGCTATGGTGTGTTAAGGAATGACAGTCACTCACGTAAATCACATTCACACACACACACTCAGGGTTTGCAAGGATCCCTGCTATGTCAGTGACCCGTCAATCACACAAATAAATGAAAATTATTAAAGGATGTAATAAAACAGAGACGACTTACGTGAATACACAGTCACTCGGATGTGTTAGACCTTTGTGAATCTCTCTCATTCACTCGGTCAGGGTTTACAAGGAGTATCTGTGAGTATCCGTCATCACGCAAAGAGTGGTAGAATTTCAAATTTCTTTGAGACAAATTATGATTTTGCGCTATTTCAATCACAATTAATGAAATTTCATCAAAATAACAGTACGTGGGCCTGAATTTCCTAAAACACGGTTAATCCCCATTATAGATGCAAAATTGAAAGTTGTTCTGAAGATAAACACCCCATTGTGTAACTTTCATCTTCCCTCAAACTCCGACCGTGAAGGTTCAATGGATAATCATCTTACAGGCTCCACGCTTTTGGTCGTTCACATTGAACATTTATCCTTAAAATGTACACGCGGACCGCGAAAAGGTTTTACAACTCCCTACATCTCGTAGTATAGGCACAAGGAAATAAATCTACATTCTCGCATGCAGATTCCCCTGTTCGCCCATAATTTTCACGGCTGAAAAATGGCTTGCGGAATATTGAATGGAAAATATTGAAACCCTCGTCCCACGTTACTCAGCGCGTCCGGGGAGTGACGACCACCGCATGGCAAGCACGGCCATTCGCCGCGAAATATCGACCGCCGCCGAAGATCCCCGCGCCCCCCCTCCTCCCACTGAGCAACACCCGAGAACAAAAACTCCCGACATCGCTTCCGTCACGGAGAGCCCCCCCTGCACTTCGGGTATTTGTCAAGTGACACACATTTCCCCGCTCCCATTCTCCCCTAGATTTCCTCGCAGACCGCCGCTATTACTCGTCACTGCAGTAACACACGCCAGCGCCACTACGGAGGGCAACAATCGAGACAGTTTCAATCGCTACATGGTTCGACTTTGTTAATAAAATACGAACGAAATTGGACGGCTTGATGTCAACTTGACTCACCGCTGCTAGAGAAGACGAAATTGTTCGGGAAAAAAAATCAACATTGATTCCGGACATTAATCAATGCCAATACGTATTTTTTATTTCGGAATAAACAGTGAAAACTAAACAGTTTAACTTTCGCCTTATTCAATTATAAAAATCCACAGTGGTACTTTGGGAGCAATCAACCAACAGATACATCGCTTAAACATTAACTGGGACTCAATTACTGCCGGTCCAGAGGGCGGCGGGTTAACTTCCCCGCCTCGCCGACCCAAGGGTAGCGGGTTCGATTCCTGCCTTGATGCTTCATCCTCCAACTGGGATTTAGACATGCCAACGATGGCAATAAAGGAATAATAATGGCCCCACACTACTTAGTTGATCAGACCACTAAGATAAAATAGAGGAGATAGATTCCAATACTCATTCTTTCCCAGAACAATCAGAAATCATTTTAGTAAAAAACCGAAATCCCTTTAGAAATATTAAAAACATTAAATTTTCAAGTCGGAACAAAATTAAAAATTGCAAACCTATTAGGTTTAAATGTAGGTGGATGTGTATGTCGGTTTGTAGTTCGCGTGTTTGCATGTGTGTGGGAGAAAGGGTTTTTGCATGAATGTATACCATGTTTGGTTTGAGGACTCTACATTTGTGGCTTCTGCATGCGGTTTTTTTCTTTCTAAATTACGGGTGGTGCCCTAACACCCCCCCCCCTTGCGACGACTTGCGGGGTATTGAGTAGATGTTACTTTTTATCTTGTATTATGAAGGACCCGTTAAATAAATCAATAAAAGAGCCGTTGAATAAATTAATAAAAACAGTGGTCCAACGACAAGGTAACTGGAGAAGGCATAATAGTTTTTCACTGTAATGAGAATAGTAAAATAACTCGTTTAACTTAGTCATCCAAGTGGTGTACTAGTGCTACACACCCCAGCGGTGTACTGCCACACACCACAAGGGTGGGTGGCAGAGGGTGAATACACACAAGAATAATTTTGACCCGAGAATGACCCTACCGAGGTTGAACAATGTTATGCTGATCCCTTACCGTTCGTGGAAAAAATGACATCTTAAATCTATCTGTTCTGCACTTAATCTCTCTACTTTTATTGACATGATCTCTCCTACAGTAATGCGACGTTGTTATATCTTCAACATCACTGCTAAATAGATATCCTTCCAAATGACTTTCACTGAAGCCATCAGCATGGTCCATTCGATCAGAAATCTTTATGTGGAATTGGTTTCATTTTTACCCTCATCATGGCCCATTGGAGCCTATGTTAAACAGAGGTTTTTGAACGAAATATGAAATTAGCGTGAAATGGTCACCGTTAAAACATCCTACAGATAAATACACACTTCGAGATGTTTCAGAGATATTTTCGGAATGCCAGGTCCTAGATGACTTATGTGGAGAAGCAACTTGAAAACACTTTACACTAAACGGACAAACGTGCGCAGTTGTGGTGGACACAGCCCCAAAAGACAGTCATCAAAAGTGTCCACGTAGATGGCACTATAACACAACAGAAATGCACGTTGCCATTAAGAGCGGACACCATCAATCACTCTCCCAATTTTTTTCGAAATGTGAAGTCAAACGAAGCCTCCCTCTCCGAGGAGACTTGTTAACACACGCATGACGTGTCGTCCGCGGGAGGAAGACATTCCTCGCTCCCACCCGAGTCCAGTGTGCCCGCTCGGCCATCCATTGGCGAAATTGAGCGTGTTGAAACCCACACGTTTGCTGGGGAAAGCTACAATCATTTCGTCATGTTGGTAATAACTGGCGAGGAGTACGACAAGGAAACAAAGTTGACTGAGTGATGTTGGAAAGGGGGAATGTTATTTTAGTACCCTGCAAGCCTTCGCGAGGACCTGTAGCAAGGGGATGATTACACATTACATTAATTTTAGCCCGAATATTTTTACCCCTACCGCGGTCGGACGGAAATCTGATCCCTTATCGGTCGTGGAAAAAGTTTCATATTGAATCTTTCTGTTCTGCACTTAATCTCTCTAATTTTATTGACATGATGTCTCCTACCGTAGTACGATGGGGGTAATAATGCATTTGCAATATCATTTCCTAAAGAGAAAACATTCTTCCAATTTATGCAAAAGAATGTTTTTGCAAAACCCACTTTGACAAACCCAAATGACCTTTTTTTCATTTAAGGTAGCTAAATTTTCATGAAATTATGTGAGGACAACATTTTATAAACCCCTTAGTATTTTCCTACTATCACGAAATCTCATAATGTTACTTACAATAATGTGTTCTAATATTTTACAAGAGATCTATGTCAAGGAAATGGGTCGGTAATTGATTGGTTTATCCCTATCCCCGCCTTTATAAATGGGAGTTATATGGGCTAGCTTCCAGTCGTGAGGTACTGAGCCATCTCCTATCGATTTTAGGAAAGCAATTTCTAAAAACGGAGCCATGTCTTCGGCCAATTCCTTTAACATTCTAGCAGCTATTTCTTCCGGACCAGATGATTTGTTTGGTTTGATGCTACTAAGTAGATGTTCTATTCCATTCTTGGTCATTGTTATACCGCTCCTGTGTTCCCCGGGTGGGTGTGGAGGATCGTTTGGTGCATTTGTGTCTTTATTATAGACGTTCTGGAAAAACGTGTTTCAAAATGCTCACTTTTTTCACGCTGCCTGTAATAATTTCTACGTTTTCCGTCTTCAAAGAATGTACAGTTGGACGTTTACCCTGTATTTCCCTAACATAGGACCAGAATGACTTTGGATTTTCCTCCAGATATTCGCTTAGCATTTTAGATTTTAAATAGCGTAGAGTTGTGCGCATGATACTTTTTGTTTTACTACGACATTCTTTTAGTTTCTGCTTAGATGTATTCACATAAACGATATCGCCACTTATAAAACTCTTTTTAAAATTTGACTGTAGCCTTCTTTGCCTTCTTAATGCCGATCTGACTTCCCCGTTCCCTCATTTCTTGCGGAGACTGAATGGTTACAATTTTTAGCAAACGCTGATTTCAAATGCACCAGAACTTATATACATGAATGTGTCAACACACGATAATACACTTTCGGTTAATTATCAATGATAGTCCGACATCCACTGCAGGTTTTGGGAAGGCACTCAAGACCAGCCGCCGCCGTACTTCAAAGCCTCAACTGACGCGGTTCAGCAATTCTTTCTTCAATTGCGCATACTTATCGCCTCCACTTGCCCACGCCTGCGTCGACGCCAATCCTTCCCTCGCCTCCCTTCAACATTCCACCGCCAATTGAAACGCCCCGCACCCACTTCACTTTGGAGAGACGATTCAACTTGCATAGTTTCTAGTTTTAACCTAAAGTCATTCTAATAAAATAAACAGTTACGCTAAGAAAAATAAAATGAGCTAAAACTAGAGCAACTCGAAAAAATTAAAGTTTAAACTCAACTTATTGCCGCTCAATCCATCGAATTATACCAAAGTCTGATCGTGATGCAAGTCCTAAATTTTTCATCATGCGACAATCACGGGAACCTCGGACATTAAGCCCGGAGCCGATTCACTCATACACTTGAGCACATCCTGGTCGAGTACGCCTGATGAGCCACACCTGGACCAAAGGACTCTCGCTAGTCGTAATCTCGTCTAGGGGAATTTGTGTTTCATTAACTCCCGCGGTGGTCCGGCCTTTGGGAGACGCGGATGGAGGCCAAGCATGGCTTATCGGCTCGCCGAGAGAGAGAGATAAGGGAGTGACATGTACCACCAGAAGCAACTGCGGTGCAAAAATACACATGATTTATTGCTACAACTCCATGAATAGTCGTTCCTTCTCAGTATTCCACTGATTCCCGTGATAATGTCACTTAAACCCTTGCCCTGAAATGACGAGTCTAGCTCGTCATGAACTTCCGATGCCAAATCGCACAAAGACGAGTGTAGCTCGTCATCAGATTTTCATAATTTTAGCATTATTTAGGGGAACAATATAAATATTTTGAAAGTTGAACAATGTTAAAACATCCATAATGTACATGAAGAACTCATATTTCATGAAATGCTATGCATTGGAAGTAATAAAATGACATTATACGAGTGGCGATAGCTGTGTTCTCGGTGTTCTTACGGGAAGATGATTCGTTCGTCAACTTTTTAAAATCCTACTTTGGGCAGTAGATTTGAAATCACACTTTCTCAGGAACTACATCCCCGATCGCCATGAAATAAATTGAGTTCTCTTCCATACATATTACAAAATCGACGACTATGTTATTTTTACACAAAAAAATTATAAATAAGTTTTCATCAGCATACTATTGGTAACATTATTTGTGAAACGCTGTTACAATATGGAATCTTCGACAAACTGTTAGTTTAGCCATCCTTCTGTAATATTATTTTCTTTCGTTTTCGTATTGGGTGTCCACCTTAAAGTATCAAGTTTCCTATCCACTCTCTTTTATGTCTACGAGTGTTGTATGCTGACTTTGCTTTCTCGAAAAGGGTGTTCCTATTACACGATGAGTCAGCTCAGCTTTTCTCGTGGTGGCTATGCAGTTCCTTCACGATAGGCTTAGTTTGAATGCGATCATTCATGTGATTAGACGGAGTGTGTTCCAGGTGTATATTATACTCGAAAGTAAACAAAAAAAGAAGAAAAGTATAACTAGTTTTCGTTTGGATGTTGCGGAGGCGTTATTGGCAAAGGTCACTCTGCCAAATTACAATGTGTGTGGACGACCTTTACATGGTGACATACCTGGCCGACTGCAAGCTAAAAATTGGGCTCATTTTCCTGAACATATCCCATAAACAGGAAAGAAACATCATTCAACTAAAAGATGTCATATATGCTTCAGGATTAATGTCAGAAGTGACACAACCTAGCAGTGTAAACTCTGCCAGGTACCCTTACATTTGCGAGAGTGTTTTGAGAAGTATCAACCTTCTCTGATTATTAATAATATGTATGAATATGATATTATGTATTCCAATCTATTCCATAATAATGGTGTCTTACCTCGAACATGGATATTTCCCAATTTTTAACTTTATATATAGATTTTTCGACGATATATATGTAATTTTCTTTTTTCTTAATATTTAATATTATTATTATTTAAGTTGTAGTTTATTAGAAAAATGTCTTGAGAACAAATGAAGTATTAAACTAGATACTTTACAATATAAAATAATAATCACTTTTTATTTCACTGTTCTACGTTGATTACAAGCTGCAAAATATCATATCATTACCTACCATTCCATTTAAAAAGAACCACAGAAAAATTAAATAGATGATAGGAGCACGATATTCAGAAAATACGTTGAAGTGGAAGGGGTTAATACATGTGCCCGACTGCTCAGGTGCGAGTGGGGAACGGAGAGTCCGGATGGGTAGTGTAAGGCAGGGTTGCCCATTGTCACCGGTGCTGTTCATGAACAATAACAATAAGTTTGATATCCCACGCAGCTAAAGTTATTCTCAGGATCATCAACAAAAGGATAGAGAGTAAGGCAAATGGTTACTTAGGGGATGATCAGTTTGGGTTCAGGAAAGGAAGAGGTACGCGCGATGCCATTGCAGTAATGAGATCACTAGTCGAGAGGAATATAGAATACAATCAGGACGTTTTTGCCTGTTTTGTAGATTTCGAAAAAGCGTATGATAGAGTGAATTGGGAAAAATTAATGCGTGTATTGCAGAAAATAGGAATGGATTGGAGGGACAGGAGACTGATCCGCAACCTGTACAAGTCTCAGACTGCTCAGGTGCGAGTGGGGAACGGAGAGTCCGGATGGGCAGTGTTAGGAAGAGGTGTAAGGCAGGGTTGCCCATTGTCACCGGTGCTGTTCAACCTATATGTGGAGGAAATGATTAAAGAGGCATGGGAAGAACTGGAGGTAGGAATGAAAGTCGGCGGGGAATACGTAAACTTCGTGAAATTTGGGTTAGGTTTGCTGATAACCAAGCATTAGTGGCTCAGTCAGCCAAGGGGTTGCACGCATTGCTGAGTTAATTGGAGGTTCAGTGCGGTAGATATGGGATGAGAATCAATATTAATAAAACAAACGTTATGCGATTTTCCAGAAAGACAAGGCTAAGCTAAACATTAAAATAGGAGGGAAAAAATTGGAGCTGCTGGAACAGTTTACATATCTCGGAAGTGTTTTGGACCAACATGGTCAAAGTAGTAGGGATGTAAGGAGAAGAATTGCGCTAGGCAAGGCTTTCTCAAGGAGGAGGGAGTTGATGACGGGGACGTTGAGTAGAGATGTTAAGACAAGACTCGTAAAAACTCTGATATGGATCACCCACTCGAATTAACATGTCGGAATTACTCGATATACTCGCAAACAAATGGCCAAAAACAATTGCAAGGATCGAACAAAAAAACAAGACGCAATATTTTTCCAAAATTTAACAAAACTAGAGAACGATCAAAATATCAGAAAGCTTGGGCAGAACTAAGCAAAGAGGCGGGAAATGCAAATTTCATAGGGAGGAATGATCAAAAATTTAAGGTAAAATGCACAAGGAACGTATTAAAAAAATTTCGTTTCTTAATAAAACAATTGTTGATTGGAATACCTTACCTGCAAAACTACATATACCCCGCAAGCCGCCGCAAGGGCGTGTGGCGGGGGGATGTTAGGTCACCACCCAAAAAAGGGGAAAAAACGCCATTCAAAACCAACACATACATGCAAACCCATACCCACAGTGGTGCATACATTCACGCAAAAATCCTATCATTTTACAAGCATGCAAATACATACATGCCTCCTTTCATTCTAAACGCATGCAATTACATATGCTATCATCTAACCAATAACTGCACCTTAGGATGCAGGAACTATCATAGCCCTTTCCTAACAGAGTAAATACTATAAAGAAAAGATGGAAACAATTGATGTAATAATTCGATTGATGTGTTGTGTAAATTGTATGTAACAGCTTAGTTTTGATTTTATTCTTTATGATTGGTAAACTGATGTTGATGAGATGGGGATTTTCTATTTTAATGTTAGAGATTGGTGTTTGGAAGTTTTTCTCTGGCTAATTTTATTTATTATCTTTTGTGATACTGATTGGATTTGAGATGTCATGAAATTGTTCCAAGACAAGTTTGATTGTAATACTTGGGACTTGTGTGCCACCTGAAATTGTCTATCTGCTCATGTGAATTTTAATAGTAATAATAATAATTAAGGAATCGATGTAAGTTCAAAGGAGATGAACTAGAGTCGTCATGGTTTCTCAAGGGAGAAATACCTTCCATTGGATCACTGATACGACTAGGACGTGAGTCTAATCGAACGCCGCAAAGAGAGATTAAAACCTTTCGATAGATCTCAGACAATTTTCCTAGTGACACCGAAGGAGGTCACAATTTAGGGCTCCAATCCTACTAATTACACCCAGAGTTCGGGTACTAACGGGTAAAAACTAAGAAAATTGGAAGAAAAGAGAAGGGAGAAGTTCGACAGCAGAGATTCAGATGCTCCCCAATCACCGTCGCAAAAACCGCGATCACAAAAGTTAAAAGGTCAAATACCCCTCAAAATAAAAAAAATATCGAAGAATCTAACAGCTTATCGAATCCCCTTAACAAGCACAACAACCCAACCAGAATGTACATTACGACCTATAGATCTCAGGGGTGGCCACATCACAGTGGCAACTTGTGGGACCAACGGCTGTTTCCTCAGCAGGTCATCTGCACGTTCGATTTTTTTTCGCTATAACACAGCGAAAAATATGTAATTATTTTAGCACCTTAATCAAACTATATTTCTTGTATTCAACAGAAGATATCAGAAAACATGTTTTATACACAAAATCACTTAGTTCACTGGTTATCAGCAGCTCGTTTTTCAACTACTTTTTCAATCCCATTTCCCATACTTAGAATCTGCACGTAATTTTACTATACAATTCGAAATATCCCTCCCTCTCCCATCAGTTAATGCAGAGTGTTACTCATTCCATTTATCGTCAAAAATTAGCAATCCATAGCCTCAGAGTGAAGTCAATCAAGAGATACCCTAAAGGGTGCAAAATCTCAACCTCAGAATTGGCCCGGCATCGAACAAGTCCACCCCGGACACGAATGGCGTGTTTTTTCAGCTGCACCGCCCTGATGTGATCGAAGATTAAACATTATCTCACTCGACTGGGGACAAAACCCACCCCAATGTTCGTCACCACGAATATATCGGTGATTTTATTTCTATTTTCAAAAGAGCAGAAAGTTTCCATTGGTGCACCATGAGATACAACTTTGGGTAGGCTGCAGATTAGCAAAATCCGTTGTTAAGGAAAATAGGCATTATGGAGAGCACAAATGGGTAGAAAGAATCTAAGGGAAAAACGAGTGTCCAGGGAATTTCAAAAGATAGAGAAATGTCTAGTGAACCAGTTCATAAGCTACCTTTACAGGGGCAACCTTAAAGAAGCTAAGAAGCCTAGGATATTTTCGGAGGCACGTTCACAGTCATAATATATACTAGTGCCTAATGATTACCACAAAAAATTTTACATCATCACTTTAAAAGGGGCTAGTTGCAGAGTACAAGTAGGATGTTGGGGTGTGTATTGTCAGGAGAGACTAGAGAATTGTTTCGTGGTTTGTGTCCATATGGTGCCACTTATGTTAGTTTCTGTTGGCCTTGTTTTTACTGTTTGTAGAAAATGGAAATCACGAGGCAACCAATCAGCATAAATTTTTTTGGTGGAGTGGGGTAAAAGTCATTAAGAAATTACTTAAATGTTGACAGCTGTTTACGGTGATAATACTATGAAGAAAACATCCGTTTTCAAGTTAAGCGTTTTAAAGATTGCCAACAAGACGCCACGGATGATGCAAGGCTAGGACGACCTTCAATTACCTGTGTTGTCGACAACATTGATCGTGTGCGGTCCCTTGACCTCACCGATCGTCGAAAAGCGTTCCGAATGATTGCTGATAAACTGAATTTAAGAAAATTAACAGTGCACACTATTTTAACCGAACATGATGGATGGATCCTTCACCATGACAATGCACCTGCATATTCAGCATTGATTGTTCGCCATTTCCTGGAAAAAATTCAATCACCATCCTTGATCACCCTCCTTATTCGCCAGATCTCGTCCCCTGCGACTTTTTCCCATTCCCAAAATGCAAAAATGTGATGAGGGGACACCACTGGGAAGACGTGGACACCATAAAGCAAGAAATTACGAGACAACTAAAAAGCCTAACTGCGGAGGACTTCCAAAGGGCGCTTTAAACTCTGAAAAAGAAGATGGAACAAGTGCATAGCAACGAATAGAGAGTACTCTGCAGGGGAAAAAATCTATGTAGGCTAAATTTTGCAAAATGAAGTTTGTATGGCCTCAGTTCGCGTATTTATTGTACAGAGTAGTATTGCTCCAGGGAAAGAAGCCGGAATAGTTCGGACAAGCGAGGTGAAGAGCAATAACTTAGGAGACGGGGGAGGAGAGGAGGGGATGCGACGAGAGAGAGAAAAAAAACCAAACAAGCCCGCTGAGCGCATTTCCATTTATACACACGATTACCATGCGGCAAGGCACCATTTTGTCACGGCCCCAACATATTTTCCCCCAAGTGGTCAGGGAATAAAAGAGGGAGGTCGGCGTGCGCGAGTAAAAACGGCTCCGATCCCACGGATTTGATGAAAGGCCCCCGGGTCGCCAATGGTTTTTATTACTACCCAATTCCCAGATACGAAGGCTCATCCATCGCTCTCCGGAGGGCAGACGGGACTTCGGCGCGGAAGAGTCCGACTCAGGCACGCACGCACGCACGGGGTTCGGAAGGAGAGGAAGAGGACCGGTTGGTTTATATCGACTGCACACGTATGCAGGGGTCCCCCTCCCCCTTCGAACCAACCCCCTTCCCCCTTCGGGTCGATATCTCGCCTTCCGTCCCGGCATGCCCCTCGAACACAAATCCCGCGGGAGTTTTACAGCGGTAGCAATAGCTTTATTACGATATATCTCGAAACCCTTCCCATAACGCCCTCCGAAAGAGCCGTAAACAAGGGCGAAATAACCAAAAAAAAGCGGTTGAATCGGACATGCCCTTATAAAAAAGAGTGAAACGATCCATCCGGACGGTGCATCCTCAGCGGTGCACGCGCCTTCCCCCGGCCACCGGGCGGAATGCTCCCCCACCGTCACTTGTTTTTTTCGTTTTATTCGACGATTAAGCCGCGAAAACGAACCGATAATAACCCAACGACCCGAAAGTTCCGCGCGCCCTCGACGGGGAATGCGAAAATTTCAAAGGGAAATGACGAAGAGGTAATCGATTTCTTCCTCCGGTAAAAAAAAATCTCGACAATAGAGCGTACCAGTACTTTATTAGATTTCTGCAAATAAACAACGCTGCTAAAAACAAAAAACCGAACGGGAAGAGAGAACGGGAAGAAAGAAAAGGATAACGCGACTCGGCGAAGGCTACTGCACGTCGACTACGAACACCAGCGAGAATCTGGCGACCGTACCATGCGGAGGCTGGAATGTGGCACGGCAGAGCGCCACACCGTGTCACTCCGAGATACCAAAATAAGTAACACGATAAAGAGTTCCTCAAGCTATGAATAACGTTTGATATGTTCAAATTAAAAGATGGTTACTACTGATCATACGTTTCTCGATCCGCTGAACAAGTATTCAGGGTAAACCGCACAAACATAACATATCCATGGAGGAATTCAATACGAAAAGTCGTCGGACGTGAATGGAACATTTGGACAGTCACGAAATAACTACTTTGTGACAGAAAAACTCCCTACTATATTTCACCACTTTCTAATCACTTGAATTCACGTTCTTCCAAGAATAACTTTTTCGTTGAAAATTACCCCGCAAGGAGTAGGGCCCCTAAAATAAAGATTATCCGACCTCAATGATTCGACCGCTTGAATTTAACCCTTTCAAGAAAAACCCATAGCATTACCAGGGGTTGAAAACGTAAAATATGCACACGCTCCATGCCAAATTGTTCAATTTTAATCGCACATACTGATAACACCAAGAGCACAAAATCTGCTGGATTCTGGGTCGCCAAGAAATCGAAAATGTCGACAAATAAATAATATACGTAATTTAGGAAAAAAACGTTAATGCCTCATGACGGATATAAATTTCTATTTACCAACACGAACGCACACGTAGCGCACATTTCTTACCTCCTTCTAAATTTATTTAAAGATAATAATATCTAAATTTGGACCCAATAATATCATGCCTAGCTCGCATAAGACTAAACTCACAACAGCAGCCTAGCACTAAAAACATAAGAACCTGGACATAAGTCCACTAAAACTCACCAGAGCGCTTCCGTCTTACCAACGGCGTTTACAATATAGATTAAACGTATTAAAACATTTAAATATCGGCTCTTTTCCGATGACATCAAGAATATAATACGAACACCAACGTTTTACGGTCGGAGGGATCACGAAAGTAAGATTAGAGAGATAGACTGCAAGACTGACAGGTTCAAAATGTCATTTTTTTCTAGAACGAAAAGAGACCAGAATGCTTGTAGTCCAAATCCCCCAGGAGTCAGTTCAACACACGAAGTATTAACGTACAGGTTAGGGACTGCGCGTGGTTATATATATATATATATATATATATATATATATATATATATATATATATATATATATATATATATATATATATATATATAAATTCACTGATAGTCATAACAAACACAGAAACCAAAACACAAAAGAGGAAAAACTCACTGGTTCTCGAATTTTCGGTGGTCCAACCACCTTTCTCAAGAGGAATTAGGAACAGAACTCTGAAGAAAAAAGAGTTCTGTTCCTAATTCCTCTTGAGAAAGGTGGTTGGACCACCGAAAATTCGAGAACCAGTGAGTTTTTCCTCTTTTGTGTTTTGGTTTCTGTGTTTGTTATGACTATCAGTGAATTTACATTACACGTTTGTGGGTTTTCCAAAAAAGTGTATATATATATATATATATATATATATATATATATATATATATATATTTTTTGTTACAGGTTCCCCCCACCTTTCCCCACCTATTTGAAAAACCCCCCAAACCCCTCATCCCTTGCCCTTTCCTCCTGGTGCTACACCCCCTGCCACACACCTTTTTTGGTGGCTCGCAGGCTATTTATATAGATGTAGAAACGTTGGTTTCTTGACACGATTATTATGCCATCTCAACGCCAACTTCGGCATTGGAGAGTCCCTGGGGACGCTTTCTCTCTCTCTCTCTCTCGCATAAAAAATAAGCTGCTTTTTCTAAGCATGTCCCATGATGCTACTCTCGTGATGACGAAAATTAAAAAACGGACAAGGGGTAACGCGATACCATCAGCTATATTCTGACGTGTTGGGGGCCATAGAAAAGGCGTGTGTGACTCAACTGGCAGTGAGGGTTTCCTGCGGACGATTATTAAGGAATGACTCCTCTCATAACCTTGCAAAAACTTCAGCCAAATGCCTATCAGTCAGGGTGCCACACACAAAAATGAGCACACAATAGTACGCGTGTGTTTGTACATTATACAGCTAACTAATAAGGCGAGCGGTTCAAGTGTATTTAGTTGTGAAAACAGGCCTAAGGATTTTAATTAAAGACGACAAATTCCGATTTGTGGATGGAGAAAGTGAATTACCAGGGTATCGCCAGTGGAAAACTAATCTAAGAAGCGTGTTCTCGAATTAGCCACAACGCTCATTTTCGTTTTTAACTTTTTGACTTAACTATTAGGAACACACCTCGTACATACGTAAATTTGTAAATTCCATCGTTGGAATTACTATTTTTAATGTATTTTTTTCTTTTATGCTCGTCAATGAACATCATTTTGATTCAAAGATTCTTATTCCGGGGGTAACGAAATATAACATCATTTAGGTTCACCTTCACGCTTACTCTTAATCTGATTCATTTTATTTCATTACTCAGATGGTTACTATTTATTCTTACATTTTTTCATTGCAGTAAAGCCAAAATCCCAATCCCATTCATCTCCCAAGTTTCCTCCTCCCACTTTCTTTGCCTTCTTCGGATTTCACCCAGCGAATTTCTTCTCCCGCCCATTTCAAAACTACGCCGTTAGCCCTCCTTTGAATGTCCACATGCCTAAAAAAGTGGACAACTTATGGTCGTCGACATCCTTCGGGAGGAACCAGCCTCGGATCCACGCGGCGCTACGCTCCATATTAAGGGTTTTACTGGAATTTTCTTAAACTTTGCCCGTGGCTTACTTGCCATCAACTCCGACCTTCTTTTAAATTCACTTCCCTCCGCCAATGCTATCCTCCCTCTAAGCCCCCAATGACTGCGCTCATTACCATCCACAATAATCCCTAAATGGCCGAACGGCACCCAAGTCCATTCCCTTATGGTACGACGATACCATCTAATTTGATGGGATTCTCAATGCTTCGGTTTTATTGTCTCGCAAAAGCACAGACATATTATATTCCTTAGACAACTACGACACAAGTACCTTGAAAGACGAATTCTGAATGCACAATATGGTGGACCCTGTGAAAATCATCTACTTCGAGCGCACCAACACAAAATATTTGGATGGGACGGAACATTTGAAAATTTAAGGCAAACTTGAGTCATCAAGTGTGCCAAGCGGCCATTCTCAAGTGCTCCGTTCGACCCCTCTGGTGCGCGCACACAATCACACACACCCACCGCATCTCATATTAATCGATAACATCGATTCTTTGGAATGGCGATATTTGCAGCGCGTGACCTTCACTAACTCGATTTGTTCGGAATGAAAATCGTCCTCTTTTGACCTCACATAGCCAAAGGTACCAGTTACCGTCGATTCCTGCGGTGAATTAATTCTAAAATACGATTTAAACGTGAGTTGTCTATGAGTGAAATGTTAGATAACAAGTCCAGAGGGAAAAAATAAGAAACCTTTGTTCTTCGGGGCTCAATGAAGCCTACATTGTTATTATCGATTTTTTACACAAAAATGTCGTCTTTTCCCCGATGGTTCCCCCAAGTATTAGGAATTTGTCGGCGCACTTTTAGTGAAAAATCCTCCCATCGCTTTGAGTGACTCTGATATCACGAACTCAGCCCTCCTAATATTCTACATTCTGAAGAGGTCTGCGCGTGCAACGGCCTACACCAGACACTAACTGGCCTCGGAACCAAAAGGAACATCGTCCTCTTCGTAATTTCCCGTTTTGCAGAGCATACAGTATTTCCGACTTAAAATAAATAAATATATCCCGAAGATATTCATCCATTCCCGAATTTCACCATATTACTCGAATTTACCGAAAAGTAGTCCTTATTCCTGATAAATAAATGGATATTTCAAGAGTTTCACTTGCCTTTTCGAATAATTTGTATAAATAAAAGCCACAATAGGGTACTTATTTGTAAGATCAAACCTCTCTACACTATATGACAGATGGTTTGCCTTGGCATCACCGTTATAAAAGTCTGAAGGGCAAAAAATTTATCCTAGTTCTTCGGGGTCCTTTTGCCCTACGCACCCTCCATGATGGAGTGTAACCACGTGAGAGAAAATATTTTCATTTAATTCTTTTCCATTATTATTATTGTCGCCAAAGTGACAGATCATCCACTGGAAGGCTCTTGAAAGTAATGTAACACATTCTTCGGCACAAGTGAAACACTAGTCCTCACTCCATGCGACCATATTTGCCTTCTTCAAGCCTCAACTTCCCATAGTTTCTTCCTCCCGTGTCACTGGAAATGAATCGACTCCTCCTCTTAGATCCGCCACTTAAATCCTCCTCCCAAGGAAACCCTGGGACGCCTCCGCACCACCCTCCTCCCTTCGCGCCTACGCCCATCCACACCCCCGCCATCCATCCCCTCAAATCCGATGTCCCTTCTCTTGTCTTTCGCTCGGCTTGGCTTATTTGTCCTTCCGTCTCAACGCCCACACTCATTCCTTACTTTACCTCCATCTCTAGATAGAGATGCCATCAGAGGCCGCGTGTTGACTTTTCTAACGACAGTTACCCTGAGTGGGCAACCTGGATTATAGCAACGACGATTCTTGAGAAGAAGGTAATCGCCTTTGGTCAGGAGGCTGGCAAGAATGATATCACGGCGAGGGTTTAACAGAGAAACGTATACTCGACCTTCTTGAGGATGCTGTATGCGAAACATATTACGACAGATGAAGAAATGAAATGGTGCACGTAAAACGACAGGAAGGTGGTTGCTAGTATGTGGACCATACCAAATCATTAAAGCAATGTCTGAAGATGTAAAAGTGCCCGTGTATAAAAGTGTATTCACATTACCGTAGGGAAAGTAAGGTCGGTGTGAGCGTCGATGCGGTGAGTATATGGGGTACAGGAGGAAGATTTGTGGCAAAGAAATTGAAAAGATAAGGAGGGAAAATGAGTTGTGCACTGATAACATATGAGATGAACTGATAACAAACGTCCATTGCACAATACTGGTTATGCCAGTTTAAAATGATCACGAAGGGAAGACAAAAATTATAAAGGACAATTTATGAGAACCATTTCAGAGAGAAATAGTGACTGCCTGAATCAAATATAATAACGTTCAGATTTATTGTATGCACAATTGAAATAGAATCAATTTTTCAAATAAAAGCGAAATTATATTTCTCATCATTCATTGTTTTCCGATTGGGGTAGATTTTGGATGGACACACTATCAAATCGCCACTACACGTCAAACCTCACCTAAGAGACCACAACGAGACATTCTACACCACGGTAACACTTTCTCAGCATACATTCTGTCTCCCGTCATTCCGTCCAATATGCCTATTCCTCCCCCCCCCTCCCCCAGTGGTCCATCGCTTGCCCGAAATCCTCCCCTCTGTCACAAGTCTTCGAGAGTCCATCGTGAATCAAAACGAATCCCTGAATCAACTTCTCTTATCACCTCTGAAATTCTCCTTCCAACCCCCTACCTATACCATGCCCAGGACGCGTATGTTCCTCTCTGTTCCGTGCACTATTTTCACCCCGCTACACACCCATATCTCAAACCCCTCCAACGGACGATTAACATCTTGCTTCAAGTTAGCGCCGCATTAAAGTAGGCTCCATATCCTACCTGTCGCCAACATTTCCTTTGTATTCTTACTGAAACTCCCTGCCATTAGAAACCTTCTCTGTGTAAATGCTTACTAGTCTAAAGCTATCCTTCTGCTCAAGTCCATAGTACTCTTCATACCATCTTTTATTCCAACACACTTCCAAGAGACCGTTCTAGGGACTGTAGTGGATATCCTCCAATTTTAATGCTCAACTTAGCTCTCCCATTTCTCGAGGCCCTTATCACTCTACTTATTTACATTGATTCCGACCGCATGACCATTCCACCGATTTTCTTTGTTCTGAGGAACGCTTTCAGTCCTTAGGCTGACTGACGAAATCCTGATGATCCAGGAATGTAACTGATGCAATGATTTCCCCTTCCATTGATGCCGCCAGTTCACCCAATACTTCTTTTACCATACTCGTGTAAGCATTCCCCCGCGTTCACTCTGACAATCCCAGGAGATAGTGAACAACCTCCCTCCTCCCCTTCGCCTATCACCCTGAATCTTTAACTCCCACCCACAACTCTGCCCAGCCTGAGAGAAAAAAAAGATGTATGTATACTATAAAAATATATATAAATATTTCGGATAAGGTGACTTTTTTCAGCAATAAATTCATTAATTCCACTCAATTTGTTTTATCGAACGTTTTCCCGAAACCAAGGAACCAAACAAATATATCCAGGATGCATTCATTCCTATCGATGACCTCATTACTGCTATGACATCACGCGTACACTTTGCCTTCCTGAATCCAAACTGATATTTTCCAATAAGTCAATGCCCTCTTCTACAACCTCTTTTTGATGATGTTTCTAAGTATTTCATCAGATGTCAAAATAAAATTAGAGAAATGAATGCCGAAGTAATCGTGTTTACGGCCTTCCTTTCCCCAAGGACTATACACACGATAACCAGTCAAAGGCCTCAATAACACTCCCATAATTCTCCTCCCATCAGTGACTGCGCCTTGCATTCCATCACACCACTCTCCCATGATGCACGCGGGCTAGCGGTCGTCTACCGTTACCTACATGGTTTAGTCTATAGGTTTACACCGCTTATGCTTTACACGAACATACCCCGCAAACAATCAGAAACGGCGTGGGCACCATCGAGGGCATTGTGGGTCAACTCCGGAGCCGGAGAACAATGCTAATCGGTGCTGAGTTCCGATGACTGCAAGATCCGATGGTGGCGGCGTTCGCGCCGGATAAAGCGAAGGTCGCGGAGTTCAGGTCGCCTCCGGCCGCGGATGTGGTTCTCCTCTCGCCAACTGCATTTCCCTTTGATTTTATCGAAGGAGCGCCGTGATCACGACCCCCGCCACACCCCACCCCACATGGAACTCGTAGGATAACGAACTATGCCCTCCGCGAACATCATCGGCTTTCCGCTCAGTCTCTCGGGATCCGACAGATGCAAAAATGAAAGCCGAGATTCTTGATCTCTCTCCCCAATTAAGCGAACGTCGAAGGAAAAACCGGGGGAATAGGCGGATTCGCACAGTGCCGTAGGAATTTTCCGTTATGGACAACTTTCCATCTTATTCAAGTTTGAAATACTGGTCAGGGAAGAAACATACCGTGAGATAGATCAACTATTGTAGCAGTCTACTGATGATCAAATCACGACCTTATAAAACACAAGCAATACCTTAGGAAATTCGAACGGATTAATTAAGAATATTTCGTGTAAGAATATACAGTAATAATAATTTTCTTATGCACAAACGCAGTTTTTATCTTCACTGCAACCAAACAACTTTGGTTACTAAAAATGTGGGAGTTCTTAACTTGCACAACGGTCCACACAAAATAATAATCATTTATGATTATTTTTGCTCTGTCATTTTTTTAGATTGCGTGAATTTATTCTCTCAGCGTCCTCCACGCAGCGAATTATCAAACTTTAAAGAGTTCACAAATCTTTTCAATGAGACAAAAAACTCCGTCCTCATTGCCACGGCTAACCTCCTTAGTCGGGTTTTTTTAACGACCAACAATGGCATTCCTTCCCCTTTCACTCCCACCACACACACACACACACACACACACTCGTCTCCTTGACTCGTATTCGAATGAGTGCTTTATTGAAAAAAATTCGCGTTGCTACTCACTGGAGAGTTCGAGTGAAATTTGCAATTTCGCAAAAAAACTGGTAAGTAATGAAACGACTTCGATCGAAAATCAACCCGCGGCCGCATTCAGCAGTTTCCGCTTAATCCAGGGTCAATTAAACATAAATTCCTTGGTTGAAGGCATGAATCAAAATCTTTTTTCCTTCTGGATACAGACTCCTGCGTAGACTCTAAATGAGTACATCACTACTGACAATGATGTCCAACACCAAGAGCATTCCGATTGATTTTGACGAATACATGAACGACTATAATACCTCCAATCGCGTAACTAGTAGGAATTTGAATAACTCATCGAAATAAAATATTAATTCTGAATTTTATTTCCCATGTTCGAGTAATACCTAGTAGGATTTCTACGAAGTATTATCTAAGCAGATGGAAGCAAGTAACGTATTTCGGGTAAGCCAAGAGATTCGTCCTAATCAAAGGGGCATTTGCAATGAGGAAGGAATCAATGACAAGGGTACTGGTGCAGGCGTTGAGTAAATACATATGCAGATTTTTATACGGAAATAAAACGTTTATAGGTACTTCAAAATTGCCTTCTAAATAAAATGAAGACAGACATGAGCCTTGCCAGGGGACGTGGCTAAGCAGACCAGCGAAACAGTTCAATATGGGAAAGGCAGACAGGATCCTGCAGGTGGAGAAACGCAAAATGCGGACGAAAAAAGTGGAAGGTACGTGGGTATGCTAGATAGAAGCAGGACGTTGAAAAAGAAGACAGAAGGGTGAGTGGATATGTATTTGGGGTGGAAAAGAGAGAGAGGGAAAGAATAGGCTTGTAGCACGGTGGGTGAACGGAAGATAGCCGTCGTATTGGGTCAAACAAAACGTAATACTATGCAGAAGCGATGTAGAGGTCCACGTCGAAGTGCATTAGTTCGTAAGTGATCGATCGTCCGAAACACATTTCATATCATCCATCACGATACCGCGACGCACGCAAAGGGTATTCGGTCTGATTTCCATGAAGTAGACAGATGTTGCCGGGGTAACAACGTCCCCGCCTGCAGACCCAGGGGTCGCGGCTGATTTCCCGCCTGGCTGGGTTCCCTCCACCCCTGGCTTTGGGCGTTGTGATTCCTTTTCCTGATTCTTGAAGTGAGAATCCGACGGAAAAGGCATAATAAGCTGTTTTTGATTAAGCACCAAAAGAACAAATTGAGCATAATTGTCTCACATACGCTTCGTCCAAAATCGAAAGATATTGATATCAAGTTCAATAGCATGTGCGATACGATTCATTAGGATCTGGGGGAAAAGGGTTTGCAGGATGTCGGTGGCATTAAAGGGTGTGAATATACGTCACACGTAATGAGATATTGCAGTCGACGCTCGACGACCGTTACTTCACGCCAAATTGCCTTCCACTCGTAAAACAGAAAGACTGATGAAAACTAGAGTAATCACCACGAAATCACGTTTTGATAAGCGACCGTGGAGATGAGTCAGAACAAGGTGACGCGTGAAATCCTCACATTAATGGGGGGGAATACGGGAGGGGGGGAAGGGCTCTTCCCGAGTTCCCAAGGTCGGCTGCCAAATAGTGACGAGAAGACCAAGAGAGAGATTCATTTCCGTGGATGGGCTTTCCAGGCGGGATCCGAACGCGTGACCCGCCGCCCCGAGGTCGAAGGGTCGCCCTGTCCACCGGGCCACCACCTGAAACATGGATTAGCAAAGGCCGAAGGAGACATCGCGACAGCGAGAAATGAATCTAGTATGACTCCAGCGACGAACGCCTCCACCCGGACACTTAAATATGTTCCATTGCAACGAGACTTGACTCCACCCCCGTTCCTTTTTTAAAAATAATTTAAAGACCCTACGGTTCTAATAATCCCTTCATTTTCCCACAAAGACCGCCGCATCAGTTCCCACTTGCTTCGACTTATAAGACTTAAGGTCACAATATCAAACTAGGAAGCGGAATTAACTTTTCGACGCAAGAAACAAAAGGAGTCCTTGTCGTTTGGACGGCGAATGATTTCGAAGCAGTCATGAGATCGTATGCACACTCTCGATTGGTTTCGAGGCAAAAGAAAGAGAGAATACGAGGTCTGTCCGATAAACACGCGAACTGAGGCCATGCAAACTTTATTGAGCAAAATGTAATCTACATCGATTTGGTCCTCTTAAAAGTACTCTCCATTCGTAGGCTATGCACTTATTCCATCTTCTTTCCCACCGCACCCTTGGAAGTCCTCGGTAGTTAGGATTTTTAGTTTTCGTACCTACAAACTTACAGACTAATGGAAGCTTCCTCCAAGTTGAGAGTGGGAGCAACATGCGTTCTAAATTTAAGGAGCGGAACTTATCACCTGCACATCACTTATATTCCAACAGAAAAAGCCCTCCTTCATAGCCGACAAGTAACACTCCCATTAATATAAGAGCGACACATTCGAGAGTATTGAAAGGGGGAAGGCATTCGCTGACACCCGCAGAGAGAAAAGCACCGCAGAACGAATGAAACCTTAAGAATAGTGCGAACAACATTGAGCGACGTCATTTTCGCGATCGCGTCTTCTCACTATCCGACCTCATCGTCGTCCAACTTGCGGACCTTCTTCATGTCTATAATCAATAGCAGATTACAATCCAGTGATGGGATTATTTTCACGTGCAGTTATGTAAGGAGATTTGAATTTCAATTAAAAATTAAAGACTACATACAAAGTTTGTATAAAAAGCATCGGTGATAATTTCTCTTAACGTGTGTGTGAAGTGCTGAATTCAGAGCGTCGGTTAAGTGTGCGCATGATTGAAAATGATAAGATGACAGTGCACACCATTATGACAAAAAAATTTGGCGATTCGAAAGATGTGCGTTAAACTCGTGCCGAGGATTAATGGAGACGACCAAGAGCTTAGTCGAGTCTATTTCCTATTCCCAAAGGTGAAATCCTCCCTCAAAGGCCACCACCTTCCGGAATCCGCCTGCCAGGAAGCAATGGAGTCAAAGCCGTTGGTATAAGTGTGTCGACGCTCAAGGGATATACTTTCGGAAGAATTTTGAGGGATTTAAGCAATTTCTGAAATAAATCTATTTTCCGAAATTGTTACGATACAATTTTATACAAATCATGTATATTATAACTTTCAAAATATTTAAGTCTTCACTATTCCCGAAGGCATTGTCACACATGTCAGTTTAAGAGTCAATTACGGTTATAATTACAGCAGTGATAAGTAGTAATAATATCTCCATCACTTCTCCCTACAATTCCTTCGTTGCTTTTACAGGTTCGTCTTGATTTAGGCGATAATGAGTTTAGCCATTTAGTTGGAGAGAGGCAGTGGGAGAGAGTCGTTCCACGATCTAATTCGCCAGAAGGATGCTTGGACTTATTAAAAATTCTCAGCAACCAAAATACCGCGCTAATTTATACTAAGGCATGTGAAAACCTCTCTGGTGGACAATCGTAACAAGAAAAAATCGGATATCTTAATAATTACTAATACACTTTTAAAGACCAAATTATTTCCTGATGTGCAGATTCCAAGGACGAAAAAAGCGAAACCCAGAAGCGTGATAAATATGACGTCTTCCCTTGGGCGCTTTTGGCAATGACACTAGACGGCGCGTGTGACGAAAGGAAACTGTGAATCGAATGAATATGGGCATGGAACAACTAAATATGTCGACAAAAAATTAATTCCAGCCACTCACGTGCATTTAAAAACCACTGTCACTTGAAAGAAAAACGAAAATAATTTAAAACTTGCTTCAGCAAAATGAAGACATTTTGACAAAGGAAGATAAAATCATTACGTGGAACGGTAACGTATTTCTCATAATGAACATTTCAATCAGCCAGGCGTCCACATGTCAACACGGGGTTAGGTTTTCGTCACTCGAGCCACGTCTCGTCATTACAGGAGCGGGACCATCTTCTTAAACGGTCTGTAAATCTGCGTTTCAAGAACCAAGGATTCTGCGTTGGCAGGGCCAGAAGAAAGTTCAGAAAGGCCTACTCTTTTTTAAATAAAAAAACTAAAACAGTTTCACAGAATCAAAACGTAGGAGCACCTGGATGCTTCACGAGATGTTACCGACTATGAATCTGTCACGCGAAAATGGTGACACTCGGCCAATCGACAATCGATCGAACAATTCATGGACTAAGTTCAATAAAAAAAAGAAGACCGTTGGTTTACTTGTGACATGGGGGAGGTTTAGTATCATATTTCGTACTGCTCGGCCCGTGCGTGATTATTCCGCCTTCCTCATGTACAAACATTATTTAACAGGTGCTTTCCTCATCCTGAACTAACGCTACCAAACATAAGCTAGTGATTGCGGCAACTACACCCTTTGGGACAAGAGTAAGACGCCAGAAGCATGACCTTCCTTAATAGCGTAGGCTACATAGTTTACTCAGCTACCTTACAGCCGCCTCTTTTCATGGATTCACCACCCTTCTTTCAACTCCGGCGGCAAACAGCGACATTAGCGGTGATTAGCGCTCTAACAAACGCTAGCAGCGGTGATCTTCCATTTTAATAAACTCTGGATTTCGTCACACAATACTCCAGCGGTCAATCGTTTTTCGGAGCACACAGGCCAACCCCGAGAGGCGCTTCCGACTTAATTTTCCTGCGCATTTCCGTGAAATGCGCAGAAAATTCCGCACCCACCCCGCCCCCGTACCTAATTCTAGTCTCCGAGTTCGGCAAACACTCATTTCACAGGTTTAAAGCTACTCATAATAATTATGATGTGCATGCCACAAAAAATAATTTTAACCCCCTCAGTACATGATATATGTTCATAGGTGTCATTCGTTTATGATGTAAAACGTACAAATCACAATTCTGGTATACGTAGTACATAATAGTTCAACTGACTATTTTTTTAGGGACTTAGGAGGAATTACCCATGGAGCCATTTTCATCCCGCTCTATAATTAAACTGCAATTTAATAATAGTGAGTAACCCATTAAAAGTACATCCTGAACGTCCACCGGCAGCTGTTATACACCACTTATGCCGTGAACGTTATCTTGTTTCTACTGTACTGCTTCTAAAATAAAATAGGCTTCAAATGTGAACGTTTAGTAGCATTATTACTATTATTATTATTAAGTAATCTACCGATTAAGGTAAGTTTTGGATGGACACAACTATCAAATAAATATGTTGTGACTCGTAACAAAACACAATATAGCATCCTCCTCTACATCAGGTCTCTCTTCATCTCGGTGTACTTCTTTCCTCCCTTCATCCCATCCAACATCCCTATCCTATTCCTGCCCTTTCCTCGCTTGCCCAACATTCTTCCCTTTATTACAGTCTTCAACATCCCACTGCCGATCAATACGCCCTTTATCCATTTTTCATGCCTCCTTAGGATATCACCCTACAAACCCCTCTCCTACCCCACCATCTCCAGTACTTCCTCATTTGTTTTCCTTTCGGTCCATTTCACCTTCTCCATTCTCCTCCACACCCACATTTCAAAAGCCTCCAATCTATCATCGTTCTGCAGTGACCACGTTTCCGCGCCGTACATAACCACACTCCATATCAAAGTTTTAACGAGTCTTTTCTTAACATCCTTCCTGAACGTCCCAGTCATCCATTCCCTCCTCCTTGTGAAAGCCTCTTTGCCTTGCGCAATTCTTCTCCTTACGTCCTTAGTACTTTGACCTTGTTGGTCCAAAACACCTCCGAGGTACGTAAACTTTTCTACCAGCTTAAGTATTTGCCCTCTTATTTTAATGCTTAGCTTAGCTTTTTTCTTTCTAAGATATCGCATGTTTTAGGTGAAAAAATATAACCACCAATTGCTTGTGAGATCCGAATAAGAGTAAAGTCATACTTACTCCTTACAATCCCAAGGTGCATCATCGGCAAGCACAATGGAAGACTTCTCTTCCACTTTGCGTTACCGTTCCTATTTTCTGAGACAATCGCCACTCATCCACCAAACAAAAAATAAAATCTGAGTTTTCAATTCACTAGGACGTAAATATAGAGGAATGCAACCCGGCATAACACGTGTTTTGCTCGGATGGTGATTTTCGACCAGAAACACGTGACTAAGTGTGTGCTCCATAAACGCGCGGATATTAAACGAAAGAGAAGATCGCCGGAAGGGGGAGCCGCAATAAACTCTCGTTTCACCCCCTTACCCCCTCGTGGGTCTCGTTCGTGCGCCAGCGAGGAATGAGGGGGGGGGGGGGTCAGCATCGGTGATGAGCGCGGGGGTGGGCGGTGGCCGTGCATCCTCCTGAGGGCCCCAACAATGATGTGGCCAGCGGTGACGCCATAAAACCCCGCATACATTATCCCGAATGGCTCGCGCCTCCAATTGAGCCTTTCACTCACTGAGAGCTCATTAAACGGATTAAAAAAAAAGTTGCCAGCCCTCGTTCGGCAAATGAATCAGAATGTGAGGAGGGGTGAGGAGGTCAGCCGCGGTACGAAAAGGAACTTTTACCACCAATTCCGCAGAGAAGGAGAGATAGAGAGATGGACGAACCACTGTCGGAATCCGCTATTGCGATGCTCTCGTAAATTTATTGATTTTGTTAACATCATATTTCATCTTCGTGAAATCTTGAGTGATTCATCTGAACGTTGCGGATATCTACGATTTAATACTTGAGTCATTTTGTTTCTTCGGGACGCGAACGGTCCCCCCTGATACGAAATACCGGAGCGGCACGCCGACGATCTGTCGCTCCAGTGTCGTGGCTCGCAAATGTTAAACGAAGGTCCGAACGCATTTCGAGTCGCACTGTTTGCGTGGCGGCGAGTCGTGGGTGAGGAATGGGCCGAATCCTTCGACGGACGAACACCGCGGATGAGGAGGCGCTAATCAGGAGGGTTTGGAAATCTGGCGTGTGTTCGAGGTTGAAGTCTCGCGCAGTTACAAACCGCACTCAAATGCGGATATCGCGGTGAAAACGCCTCCCCGGGAACCGACGTAAGTTCGATTGAGGTCAACATGACAACACGATGAAAACTATCTTGAACCATTATTATTGGTAGTCGGCGAACGATTAGGTTTTGTCCGGAGAGAGAGAGAGAGAGCAACCGCTGCTAGGCTTCCTCACACGTCTAGCCTCACACGGAACCAACATCCGAACACTCTGCACACTAGAATACACCTTCTTTTAATTCTGCACTCTTTCTGCTTTCATTCGGCCCGACATGTCTCATCTCCTCCTTGCTCGCCCTGAACTTTCACCTTCGCAATCTTTAAAATTAAATCTTCCATGAAACGACGAGATAGCAGTTAATTAGCTTTGAACAATAGATATTTAGATATTCCAGTATCCTGAAAGCAAATAGGGTGTGTGGCAGAGGGTGAACAAACATCATACAACGAATTTATGCCGCATTATAAATTGGAAGCTGCTGGCAACCAATACATCGGGACCGTTGCCACAGAGCTTCTGTGAATTTCCCATTCACAGTGTTGACTGTCAATTTGCGAACCGAGTATGAGCATCCTTTTTCGGGAGAACACTGCTAGAATTCTAGAAAGGCAAAGCCGGGCGCCGAAGATTCGATCCCGCCGTCAGCGGCCACTCAACTAAGCCCCGAGCACCGTCGGAAGAACTGCCCCGAACACTCCGGAGCTCACTCCCTCATTCCTACCGAAAGCATCCAACCAAACACTCCAGAGCAACACTTGAACTACGAGGAAATTCAATACGTTGCCTCAATAGACGATAGGAAGGAGGACCCTGTGAATCGAGCGTTAGAGAGAGAAGGGGGGGGGAATTCCCCAAGCGAACGAACTCCGCGCTCCTATCGAAACCAGTAGCTTCTGTGCCGCTAAGAAACAGCAAATTCTAACTTTAAAAACAGCCGTGAAAATGTCAGTCCTTTTGAACAAATGGAGTCTAAAGGAACACAATGGACGAAATACGTCATCTTTCGTCGGAACAATAAATCGACCGATGCTCAAACTACTTCGCGAAATCACAATACAACAATTTCAGAATGCAAAAAATCATTCACCTTGACCGGGATTCGAACCTGGATCCTTTGACATCCGGCCGAATGCTTTCGCCAGTTTAACGAGGCGCCCTTTTACATTTCGCAGCTTTGATAAAACCATACTTCGTGAAACACTGGAAACATTACAAAAAATATCCAGTGCTGAGATGCGATAAAACACAGATCTACACTAATCAAAATAACAAACCGAAAGAAAACCTTATCCGGCAAAAAGGAAGCTTACTGAATTTAAAAATTGCTTCCACTCGTTTGGCAGGATGTCCGCTCCTAACGATACTAACATAAACCCTTTGGATTGACGCTAGACAGGGGATACTACTGTGAAAGTAACCTTTTCGTCAACTGAAAAAGTCAAGTGGCCAGGAGGATCGTGGCCGAAGCGAATGTGTGTGGCCATGACGAAAGTCTGACCAAGAAAATAAATCCGAATGCTACGAAATCCATCGGTTTATTGATTATTCGCTCGGGTTTAACACCCACCAATCCCAACCGAACTACCTAAAATAAACGCATCCATTCGGTGCGTATGAAAATCAAACGCGAGAACCCCGTGCACACCCTTCAAATGCATTAGGCGATTAATTAACAAAGGATTCATCCCCAAACTAAATAAACCGGAAGTTTAACTGCAACTAACGCGCTCAAAGAGTAATAATACACTTTTTGTGTTCCGATCTGATAGTTGAAGCTCGACATTGACGTTACGGAGAGACGGCTATTCATCTCTATGAATGCAACAATTGTTAACCCGTTCAATATTTCAATATAGAGCCATTTCTGTCACATATATCCATGTAGAAGAAGGCATCTTTGAACAACTACAAGTAAATAATTTCTCGTTGAATGCTACACTGTAAAAATACTCCCTTAGAATGAAAACATAGAGACGACATCTGCTTTTATCTGATATAGCTAGGCTAGAATTCGAATCCGTTTTCGGGGGAAATAGTCCCAAATCGTTCATCCATTAAGTGAAACATGCCAGAAAAACAGGTAGGTATCCCTTACGCTACAGACAATTCTACTCGTGTAACAATTAGTTCACTTAACTCACCTACAAGACTGAATTTGCAAATCTCGCATTCCGCTCTCGGCATACATACGCCCATGAGACTGATTTTTAAGGTACTACTTCACGTTTACATAAAATTGTGCCGTCAAGGCTTAGCCGGACGACGCCAGAAGACACATGGAAAAATGCACACAAATACTTAACACAAATAACTTTTTCACATTTTGTTACTCTAGTTTGCTTATAAGTACCAAAACATAGGTTTAGTATGACGAAAGTACCAAATGCCCCTACACCGCGATAGCCACCATACACCTAATCAAAGTACTTCTAACCAGGACTTAAAGAGTTATCCAATATATCACTTTTAAGCTTTAACCGTTTAATGTTGCGAAAAAAGACACCAGCCAAATACTGGATAACTAACAATGATAATGCAGCAGTTCGGGCAAGGGGCTGAAAAAAAAACATTCTAAATTACTTCATCTAGTATTATTGATGAAAAAACTTCACGAGGCCTTCAATTGGCCATTGAGGAGATTACCACCGGGATACTCTCGCCAACTGGCACAACAGAAAACCACGCACCCAAGCGGGAAAGGAGGACAAGAAAAGTAAGCAGCGTTTTTTAATGCACTCGCGAACTCGAGTGAGCATACGATTCATGAGGACAGCTGACGCGAAAGAATGCGGAGTCCCGGAAAAAAAGAAAGAAATTAGCTCCAATCCACAACACATCGCCTTGTAGTTGGAGGAGAGGTAAAAGAAAGGTCTCGGAAAGAGAAAGAGAGAGAAAGGTCGAAAAAAGAGAGAAAATATTACGAAGGGAAATGAACCCTCCCGTCTTCCGCGTGAATTTTAAATTTTCCACGCCATGCCGAGAGCAACAAAACGCGACTTGTTTACCTGAATCGCCCCGAGCCTACGCACCAAGTAGACGGGAGAGAAGCCGGGGGGGGGGGGGGGGGAAGCGTAGGTGGAGAGGTAACCACTTGAGATATACTAGAGTACTCCGAAAAGTAGACTCGCACAAGAAAATGTTAGTCAAGGATCCTGATAATGTCTCGGAAATCTTTCCGTTTGAAGGGAATCAACATTAGAGCTACTGAAACGCTGCGGAATTCACTTTCCCCCGACAAGAGTGGAGCCGGCAATATGACAACGCGTTGAAGACCTGATGATATTGATTCCACCAAGAACACGAGACAGATAACACCAAATATCTCGACTGACTTGCATCATAAACAACGGGTTGGTACGACAGCACTTGTAACAAAAACACCTTCACATCCTCCCACCGATGCAGAGGTTATCATACATATAATTTGGACACACATTTCATAAGTAAGAGACGTGCTAACAAACACGAATCATTCCTTTTTTTACCTTAGGTTTCGTCCTGTGCGGAGAAGACGGCAATATCCTCAGCAAGGATTCGGTCCCATCCACTGTCGTGAAAAACACACATACACTGAGAACACACACAAAAGAAACCCGAGGGTTGTTAGCGGCCGATGTTTTAAAAACGACACACAAATTCCGAGGGAATATCCAACGGGACACACTTCACTTGGTCGAAAAACTCCAGGAGGCTGTCGATAGGGCGCGGGCACACGATAGGGAAAGGCCTTTTTCGCTCGACGTATTGAGCGCGTTGAACACCACCAAGCAAGCACACAATCCGACACTCTCTCTCTCTCACACAGTAGGACACATGTCCGTATTAATCGGCATCCACGGGTCACAGGGGATCTGGGGACACTCCATGAGAAATCACACGCATTCCCGAAGTCGTGAACCACACAATGGCGGGTCAGGAGAGGGGAGTTTGGGCGTCTTCACTATCCTTCACATGGGCGAAACTTCGGCGAGGGCCGCGCGGACGGAGTCGGCACCATTCAGCGCGGCTGCCATTTCGGAGTACGGAGTGTAAGGCCGAGCTTGGAAACCGCTTGGGGAAGGCGGTTTTTAGCGCCACCACGCGGAAGAGATACGAACTACTTTACGGGGGTGGGGGGTGGATCGGCTCTCTCCCCCCCTCCGACGACTCGCCCTCTCCCCTCCATTCCCCGACTCTCTCCGAACCGCCCCCACCCTTCCCTCCGCCGCCCCATCGCCCCCGCCGTCTCTGCCCCCACCGCCACACTCCCAAGGAGAATGCACGTGCTCTCTGCAACTGAAAACACAGCGCTATCTCTCCAGCGACGGAGGGAAGAACGGAGGAAAGCGGGGCCGTGCGAGGGGGCGGGGGGGTGGAGAGATGGGTGGTGTGCGCACACAAAGGCAAGTCGAGGCGGACGGCGGCTGAGATGGAGCCAGCCAGCCTCCTTCCACGCGGCGCGCGGTGTTGCCAAGTCTCCGAGTCAATGTTCGAACGGCGTTGGCGGGCAAAAAGGGAATAGAGAGATGAAGGTGGGACGAACGGGGGAAGCCTCGCTTCGTTCCTCCGGCCGCCCCCAAACCCTCCGTCCGACCGTTTCTCGCTCGTGTTCTTCTTCCTCATCCTCTCTGGACCATTCCTGTTCGAAGTTTTTTTTCCCGTTGTCACACACCGCGCTTTTGCTTACCTTTCGGATCCCGCAGTCCTTTGAGACGAGTTTGGACTGCTTGAATTTAATCGATATTTGGTGTACCCAAACCTTTTTTGTGCTGCAGGCTCCATTAAGGCCCAAGGAAAACAATTCTTGGGGCTTGAACGAGGCTTCAGAGTGACTAGATATGTAATATTTATATAAACGTGTTCGTGTCAAATATTAGGGCGAATTGAATAAAAAAATTAATTACATTAAATTTTTGGGCGAATGCCAAGAATAAATTCGGAAAGCTTTGAGTGAATTCAAAAGGAAAAGGTTAGCGGAAAATTCGAAAGGGAATCCAAATGTATTTTGGCCATCCGTCAGAGAAGTTCATGGAAATACGTCAATTGTTAATTCATCAAAAAATTATGAAGAGTAACCAACAGTTTGGAAAAGGCCAACTTATTAAATTCCTTCCTTCAAAGCGTCTTCGCCAATATATCACAGAATGCCTCCGATAGTTTACCAACCGAATGGGTGGGTGAACCGATGCCTAAAGTTCAAATCCCATATAATGGAATAGAACATTACTGATAAATATCAAGCCTAATTCATCCTCCGGGCACGATGAAATACCCGCTCGTATATTTAAAGACCTAGCCTCGGAAATTGTGCCGTATCTAGGAATAACATTGAGGAAGTCACTGGTAGATCACAAGGTTCCCAGATATTGGAAAACGGCTAGCGTAACACCAATATTTAAAAACGGAGACAAGGAGGAACCGAGCATTTACAGATGTATTTCCCTAACAACCATTTCGTTCAAGGTTATGGAACATATAGCTGCCGGTTCGATGGTAAGACACCTCGATAATCAGAAGTTATCAATGAAAAATAAGCACCATTTCCGAAATTGTGGATGGACAACAATTTCGCTTCCAGTCCTGGACGCGGAACCCGGACACACTATCAAGTTCCATCAAAGTTAAGTGCTTGCAAGAGAGAAACATTATTTGCCTAGAGTCATAAGAGAAGCGGTAGAAATGATGATGAATCCCAAAAATTTCAACCGTGAGGCCGGCTACACCCTGACTTCTACATGCATAAGGGTGATTCCTATTCGCCACCAAATAAGAGCCAATCGGAGAGCTCCGGGCCAGTCAGCATCTCCAATATGCGTGTCTCTCTCCTGTACACGATAACTCCCAAATCACGACGCAGATCACTTCGACCTGAAGACGCCTCCAGGACTGGGGGCGAAATAGACATAACACCAACACACCTTCGCGACGGTAATTCCCGGAAGCAGCTTGGCTCCTTCAGAAGCCTTGATATTATTTAAACAACATTTTATTGTGCTGCTTTATACCCGGAATCAAACAATAAGCCGCTAACCAAAGACGCGGCTTTCAGGTTTAATGTATGTACGTATTTGTGAGGGGTTTGTAGGGAGAAATCCTATGGAGGCAGGAAAAATGGACGAAGGTCGCATTGATCGGCGGTGGGATGTTGAAGACTGTAATAGAGGGGAGAATTTTACATCTACATCTACTCAATACCCTGCAAGCCGCCGCAAGGATGTGTGGCGGAGGGTGTTAGGGCACCACCCGTAATTAAGAAAGACGAAAAAAGAAAAGAAAAAGAATCAATGAAGCAAGAATTTAGGCAAGCATTTTAGGCAAACGAGGAAAGGGCAGGAGCAGGATAGGGATGTCGGACGGGATGAAGGGAGGAAGGAAGTACACAGAGATGAAGAGGGACTTGATTTATAGTAGTAGATGTCCGGTTGTGTTTTCTTAAAAAGGACAAGGTTATTGTCCCTGTGCCATTGATAGCTTGTATCCATGCAAAAACCTACCTTAACCGGTAGATTACCGAAGAATAACACAATACAATAAACTCGACAAAAAAAATGTATCGCATCCACGGATGTCAAGCGCTCCGAAAAATTGGGATTATTCTAAATTTCAGAATCACTAAAAACACTGAGATTGGTTTATTTAAAAATTTAAACATCCCAATAACCGATAGAGAGAGCGATATTTCGACTTCCTTCTGTCTCGGAAATCGCAACATCCTAGACAGTAAACTTGATTGCTCGTGTTGCCTTACACCAACATCTCAACCAGAGACTTGGGCAGTCATCTACCGCAATGAGTCAAGAGAATTTCTCATGGAGCTAACGGGATTTGATATAATGTTTCGGAAAGAGATGAGAGAATCAAGAAGGCAACGTCCAACGAGCAATTACCCTGAGTTTAAGGTGCCCTAATAGGTACAGCTTAAGACCACCTACACTTTAATTAGTTTCGAAACACTGTAAACTTCCACATATAGAATTTATTAAACTTTATTAATGAATTTATTAAATTATTATTATTCACCTGATGATGTCGCTCAGCGATGGAACCCGGGTCGTTTAATAAATTCTATATGTGGAAGTCTACAGTGTTTCAATTTTTTACCATGAAGCAATTCCACAAAGTTACGCCTGAAACCATTACTTTAATTAGTTTCATTGGGGGGGGGGGGGACCCAGCACAACCTGCGATTGCGGTTCTAGGGAATCACTAAGCGGGGGTCATTTTTATTTACTGAAGGAAATCTTCTGAGGAAAATAATTTGCCTCGGTGGTACGTATGTATTCAAAATCATTTTCGGACACAAAAGTAATATTCATATTAAATTTTACAAGAGCCAAAAATGTTCTCTTAATGATCGCTCCTACTCAATGTCAGTGATTTCACCGTGGAAATAACATGTGAAAAATTAATTATTTCGAGGTCTAGCTTATTATATATGATTTTACTGAGATATGACTAATATGATACTTTCAAAGAGTTGCGAATTATGGAAGTATGCTTACCACACGTGTCAATGTCCGGAATTCTTTCATCGCTCCCTAACTGGTAAGGAAATTGACCTCAGAACTGGGACCGAATCGCATTTTTTCTCGAGGCCTTTTTATGTTTCTACATGTTACGCTCAAAAATAAACTCACTCTAGGACAATTTGAAAAGCAAACTTTTTTGTTCAAGGTGCTCGTTATTTGGGGCCCAGAAACGTATTCTATAAATGTTACAATCAATCTAAACAATCATTCATTTGTAAAACTGTGAGTACAGGAAATTACGCCAAGGTCGATGTCTTGGGGTTATTTATTTACATTAAATTGACTTTAAAGATGCGGAATCTGTAATTCAGTAGCAAAATATTCTCCACCATTCTCTTTCTGCAATGTGAACACCAATCCACCTCCGCACCCTCTTAATATATCTTCTAAATATAAATAAACTGTTCGACCTTTTATAATACATAACTTCTGTCTTTTATTTTTACGCCATCGCTTTCTTTTTCACTTCTCGTTAATATTGCCAACAAGATCTGATCTGCCCAATGATTTTTTCACAACAGACTTCCCCACCTCCAAATTCGATTAATATTCTCTCGCGTTCAAATAAATTTGCATCGTGGCATCCTATCTTCTCTCCTACGCACGGCACGCCTATGCCCTTTGGTATACCACTACCGTCCCACATTTGGGGCACTAACGAATCCTTCAAGGTGCGACCATTGCATCTTCCCAACAAGCGCAATCGTGGGCTCAGCCCCATCCAACCCACATGTCACACACGCCTCCTCGCGTACGGTGGGGAGGAGACTACATTGAAAGGGGACCCTAACCGATAATTTGTCAGCGAAGTTTCTTTGTGACAAAAAAGTTCCCGAACGTTTTGAACAGACCTCGGATTAACCTGTCAGATTGGACGGGTTAATCCGAGCTGAAATGCTCATGCTCTTCTCATTCTCTGAACAGGTGTAGCGGGCGGAGTGTTCTGGGTTTCTATCAGTTGTTCACAATTAGAGATTTATGAGGAATCCAAGACGCCAAATGGTAAGGGACCTTGATGGACTTCTTTCCTCCACTAAATACGCAAATGTCACAAGCCTCAGGGCTTAGACAGAAGTGAACTCTGCTAATGCCAACCGAACCTAAATTCAAGAGGAAGACAAGCTTTTCTGGCTGGCAGAGTGTTAACAAAATCTTATCTGCCCCACTCACATGGGCGTCACAAGAAAGAAAGAGACACTCACCTCAATTTTCCCCGACGGCCTTTCGCGGGCCGGATGCTAGCAGACTCAGGGCCGGCGTCTCGCAGGTTGGGTGTCCCTGGTCAACCTGCAAAGAATCATATAAAACCTGAATTGCGTATGGAGCAGCTGAACGAGGAAAAACGCTCCTCAGGACCCGCAAAACTCTTGCGCCCATTTCAACCGTTCAGTTTCGTAAAGTGCGGCGAGAACGAAGCCAACATCCCCAGGACATGTTTTCACTTCTACATCTACTCAATACCCCGCAAGGGCGTGTGGCGGGGGCGTCGTCTATAGTAAAAATATTAACACAAAAAACGAATCCTCCCAAACAAATTAAGACAATTACGACTCGTATTATTGGCTAAGGAAAGAATAGAAAAAAATGAAATGGATGAACAACTCAGAATCACAATTCATACTCAGAAGTCCACAGGAATTTTCCACTAGCGCACTGAAGGAACTTTCGGAAAACTTCGCACCACACTGAAAACAACTTGTTGCAAGAGAATGGAAAAACGTTTAGTATCTCGCGAATTTGAAACTATTTAAAATTAACCGAACTGAAAATGCGGCGATAGGGAGGATCCCCAAGCATTGACAGACACTACCGTGGAAATCCTGAAAAATCTTTGAATTTATTATTGTTACCAATATAATAACATTTATCGACAATAGGAACATACCCTGCCGTGACCTTAGCCTTAAAGAGGTAAGGCTTTATGGGATCGAGTGTTAATGAAGTGGTAAAAGACAGAGGCGTTACCCCAGTTTACTTACGCCGCATATTTAGTACGTGGTAAGTAGTTGGAATACATCAGAGGAGACTTTAAGTAAGGAATTGGAAAAGTTTCAGATAAAAAACGCTAGATTTGTTAAAAATTCTTACGAGAAGAGAGTCAGTACACAGGTTACGTGGGAGGAATAATATTGAAAGTGACTTGGTTTTTGAAGAGAGCAGACATGACTTCAGACAGGTACAGGGCACCCGAGTTATCTTGGGACATTGAGGGAATTAACATGGCACCAATCTACAAAGATGGATTCGACCACAAATATGAAATGTCATAGAAATATATATTTATTTATCAATATATTTTCCCTGCAAGCCATCGCCAGGGTGTGTGGCAGGGGGAGAATACACACCAGAATAATTTTACCCGAACATGAAAATACCGCGGTCGAAAAATGTCATTATGATCCCTTATTGTTCGTGGAAAATATGACATCTTAATCCGTCTATGCTACGTTCAATCTCTCTAATTTTATTAGCACGATATTTCCTACCGTAGTGCGATGGGGGAAATAATGCATTTTCAACCTCACTGCTAATGAGACCTCCTTCCAATTTATGCAAGGGCTTAAATCTGTAATTCAATCTTCGCTCCGTGAGCAATTCCCAGCCTAGCTCCTCTAATATCATATAATATTTTGGATACGCTACTAAGATTACCATAACAACGTTTTACAAATCTAGCTCCTCTACACTGCACACGATACAATTCGGCAATCAATCCAACATCGTGAGGATCCCATATACGAGGGTAACCCCATAAGTAAGGTATCCAATTTTTAGAAATGGAAAAAAAAACATTTATTTTCTATTAAATATACATCATTTTAAAGATTGATCAATTTTCTATGTTTCTACATAATCATTATTTCGGTGGATGCATTTTTGTAAATGCCGTGACAGTTTATGTATGCCCATGTCGTACCAGCTCGCCGCCATGTCCTCGAGGATACGTTGAACTTCATCTTTCACCTCTTAGTCGGAGCTGAATCGCCTTCCGGCCAAATGTTCTTTCAACTTAGGGAACAGGTAAAAGTCGCTGGGGGCCAAGTCCGGACTATAGGGTTGGAAGTTGACAATGTCCCCACCAAAGTCTTGCAGGAGAGCGACGGTTGCGCGGGTAACGTGTGGGCGAGCGTTGTCGTGGAGAATGCATACGCTCTTGCTCAACATTCCTCTTCTTCGTTTCTTAATCCTGTGGATGGTGCTTCGAGAAACATCAGGAACCAAAATGCAGAGTTTATCCAGCGTGATCCGCCGATCATTAAGCATGGTCTCCTCAACCTTCGCGACAGTCTCGTCAGAAATTGACTCCCGTCTCCCGCTCCATTGTTCGTCGTGAATTTCAGTACGACCGGATGCAAACTCTCTACACTACTTCCGAACGTTTTTGACATCCATGCACGATTGTCCATACACTTCCATCAATTGGCGATGAATTTCAAGCGGTTCAACCCCTTTTGCATTAAAAAACCGATTAACTGCGCGAGCTCACACTTGGCGGAAACATGCTGCGGGAGCTCCATTCTCAACGGCTGCCAATCCTAGACTGAGCGTCCCGGCGCATGCTTGTTCGGGAGATAATTGATCAATTCTTAAAATTATGTATATTTCATGAAAAATAAATTACTTCCTTCTATATCTAAAAACTTGGAGACCTTACTTTTGGGATTCCCCCGTACTTGCAGCATATTCCAAAGGAGGCCTAACCAACGACAGATAACGTTAACATCTGTCTATGACATCGTGAAAGACATTAAGTACTCGTACTTCCCTCGCAAGATACTCCATTATAACAAAATCGAACCCAAAAATCCAGAAATATTATACTAAAAATTTAATGGCCTAGTGAAATGTCAATTATTAAATATTGCATATAAGCATGAATGAGTGTATGAATACGAATTTTATGAGTTTATGAGAGCAGACATGCATTCAGTTGCATTAATGAACTCACATTCGTGAACGTATGGCTGGTGTCACAAAGGCCCGCCACGTGCCCACGAATCGGTTTGTTTAGTTATCTGCATATATGCGTCTAATGGCACAGCCCGAAATAAGGGGTGAAGGATTCCTTCAGCGTCAGACGGGGTAAAGCGCTCCCTCCGGAACACAGTGAAAATTAACAGGACACAGTGGACTATAGCACAAAAATGTTACTAGTTCATTTGGGGAAATGTGGATACGATCACAGTAATCAAGCAGAAAGTTGGTGTATGACAGATGAGGGCAGAGCTCACGTATTACTGGTCCCAACGGTGGACAAGAAATCTGCAAATCATCAGGGTGATAAGGGGCCTGTTCCTATTCTGTAGTTTTCCAGAAAAATCTGGTACCCGAAAAATCACGCGATTTGGTTGAGCGTGCCCATAGGCGTCATACGGAATCAATCTTGGGCCCTCAGGTCTGTATCCCAGCGCTATAGTCACTAAACTACCGCGCCCCACACCCATAAAATAAATAAATTTAGGACTTTTTTCGAAAAATAAACGGACGAATATCCGATTGGAACGGAACTAATTTTAGTGTTAGAGTTCAACGAGTATCGAGGGAAATCGAAGCGCGCCTCTCTTTTGATCTATGAGTGGCGGATACTCATTCTGACCTCAGGAACATATACAGAAGGATCCGGAGAAGACAGGTTTATTATGTATATTGCTTGTACCATTCACCGTCGTTCTGACAGAGTCTCCTTCATCATTCCATTTCTGCTTACTACGTGCATATCCTCCCTGACTCTTCAACGTCTAGTGACCATGTCGCCTAAATTGCAAAAACCTTTATCGAGTTTGCCTTTCTCTTGTCTTCTTTGCTTCGACTGCAGATAACTACCTCAGTTTGAATCTTATTTGTCACGAGATTGCAATTTTTCATCGTCTTCTCCAGAGTGGTAATGTCCATATTTGATCTCTCTCTCTCTACCCCGCAAATCGCAGCATACTTATCTTCTACCCAAGTAGTCGATCGCCACCTCTTTCTCTCTTGAAAATTTACATTTCTTGAGTCTCAAAAATTAACATTTCAATGCATACATCGGAAATCGAGGGTAATAAGGAAGAATTCGGACTTGCTCTTCACTAAAACAATCAAATATGGCGTAAATCGTTGGAATCGTTCATAGAAAATATCAAGTTCTCAATTTATTGTCTGTATTTAGGTTTATCAACAGAGCACGTTCAGACCTATCCGCAATTATGTCATTAACTCTGAAACATGTATCTAGTGAACTGAAGGTATATCTTTTTCACGATATTTGAGAGATGATTAACAATTTTCCTATTCCAATTTCTTTTCACTGGAAACAAACGACCCGCGTATACGTAATTTAACTAAAAACATGACTAAATCGAAATGTTTTCGGAGGAAAAGATGTGCGTGAAACAGAACGTGCATAACTCTTTTTTTGCGAGGGTGGAAAGCATTTGACACGAAAGCGAGCGAGGCCCAAGCATCACTTCGCGCAAACTGCATGACCCGTCGGGCCCACGTATCGCGGTGTTCAGTGCGTAAAATCTCGTTTAGCACGAAGCAGTTAGCGCCAAACAACGCGAAATATTTTACGACTCGTATGAAACGTGTGTACCGTCATGGGTGGAATTTACGACTGACACAGGGAAATGGGTCCGCTCTCTTTAAGGGTCTTCTTTGGAAGCAAAAATGATCCCCGGATGCAAATGAAGTGACGCGGAAAATATTTTGCAATCCCGAATGAATTTACGAGGAAACTCTTCCCTTTTCCGACAGTTTTCAGATCCTTCTCCGCTATCAATAACTAAGCCATTTCCAATAGGGGAACCTTCTTTCATTACTCGTAAATACCAACTTTGGCGCATTTTCCAAAAGCAACGACGCTAATGTATTCATTCATGGCTCATTTGCAATGAAAGCAAAAAATTCCGGTGGGGAATAATTACTCTCTAAATGTCGCATTTCAAAGAAGAACGGAAAATTTGCAATACAAGATGTAATTTTAGTGCATGACTTATTCAGAGGTACATGGTACTAAATATAATTGAAGCTGAATCGTAATTTTATCTCAAAATAAAACATCAGTGAATCGCGCGGAGATGACCTCGAAAAAAAAATACGGATTGAAAACGGAAAACGCAGCGAAATATTTAAAAAAAATTCACACTTAAGAAAACTTCATTTTCGGGAAAAACCTTAATTATTGGAATTACATGAAGTAAACAAATAAATAATAAAACTGCGAAATCATTTCGGTAGATTGGATGACTTGGAAGAGACTTGGAGTTCGCCCTATATGGCCTATGCATCCTCATATATCGAATGTCAAGCGATTGGATAAAGGGAATTAAACGGGGAGGAGACAGAAATTTACGACTATAATATAATATTGCGAAATACATTGCACCATTCTAAATAGGAGAAAGGTCCAGGTGCCCCCAAGCAAATCAGACATATACCATGGGCATGTGTGATGTGAAAATGTTTGTAATAAGATACGAGAGAAGGCTGATAACTAATGCACATATGCTTGTAGACCATAAACAAAATGACCTTCAGAAGCACTACTGTCGCCATGTGGAAGTATTATTTCTCCTCAAAACGCATGCGCAGGCTTGAGGTCGTTACATTCATCCAGTGTATTTTGAGAAGCGGAAGTATGGAGACGTGTTCTAATGCTATGTCAACGCGAGTTAAACAGAATGCTGTTATCAAATTTTTAACTGCTGAAAAAGCGACTCCTACTGAGATGTACTACTGTAAATCGATGGGTAGTGAAATTTCGTGGTCGAGAGCCTGGAAAAGCCACAATTGTTGATTAAACGGACAAAGTTGCAAGGTAAAATATATTCAGTGGGCCAGTGAATTGAGCAAAAATGTCAACTTAATACTCATATCTTCTTTCGCTTAGTGCGTACTATGAGCTGCACAAATAACCGCTAAACGTGGAGGGGATGGGGAGCTTGAGGAGTGGTAAAAAAATGGGGGAAGGAGGTTGAAGGATGATCGGGTTCTGAATGAATGTAGGTTGGATTCACCTAAAAACACTTGAAGAATGAAATAAAAGCGCGACACTGGATAGACACTGGAGTCATAGATAACATCAGCTCTGGGTGCGTGCTTGGACATCACGTGGGGGCGATGACGGAAGTGATGACTCTTTGGGTAAGTGGAAAAAAAATGATGATTACCAGGTGATAAGATGGAGTTGCAGTGGGATGGTCGTGACGGCTCAGGACAGATGCACGACTGGTTGAGGGGAGGGAGGGAAGATGGTAAAGTTATTGTACTGGTATCTTTGGGAAGATTTGAATTAAATTGTTAAATTTGCCCAGAGGCGATCAATTCCGTCCTCGTGCGGGCATCTCCCGGGAGACGCTGTGGTCGCGAATGACCTGAATCGAGACGAGGAGCGGGAGATGGAATAACACTGTGGGGAAGAATGGAGAGGGTCTCAATGCATGTAGGGGTGGGGGAGGGGAGGTGAAAATCTCTCAGGCGAGCGTTGCCGAAGATACTCTCAACCTGAAGAGTAACAGGAATAGAGGAGGGTGGATAAAATAATTTGTAAATGCGACCACGGCGAAATAGGAAGAGTGCAGAGTTGAACACGTATGCAATAATGAAGCCACCTCACGGGCGTGCGACGGCACTGGTTATGCACCATAAGTTGATACATGCACTCGAATATACATTAGTTTACACACAACACTACCCGAACGCATACATACACACTATACATGTCTACTTACATCACGCGATGGTTGTCTGCATAACTTAATGTTTGTCCTTGGATTTTGTAATGGCTGTGCGAGGGAATAAGGAGTACTTGAATCCGTCGATGATGGTGTTCAGCTCTCTTAATTTATTTCGGTAGTCCCATCTCCTCATTGCATAATTTGGGGCCATCCCTCCTTCTGTGTCATATGATTTTCTCGGTGCCACAAGAAAACTCAAGCGCCTTTCTGAAATTCCAAGTTTAGCCCGCTCTTTTCGAAAAAACCAAGGGTCGCCAAACCTAATTCCTCCCTCACACTCTAGAATCTATTACAAGAATCCTACTATCCTTCCTAAGATAAGGAGCAAGATGACTAAATTAGTAAACGAACATTAAAGGACAATTAGCTATTCCATTTTTGATGAGAAACGCCGAGATGCGGAATAAGATCACAGTCTTCGGCCAATCCGAATGCTCCTAGGACAACAACAATGCTCAACACGTGACCTGTGCAGTCTTTTGCGATACAGGCTCATTTACGAACGCTTCAATATTGTCGTATTAATTCAGGTTCCTTTTATTGTTTTTATTTTCAACTGAAACGCAGACCATGTAAATACCGTTAGTGTATTTTTTTGGTTCGGAAAACGTAAAAATGAGAGAATTTCACTAAAACTCATTTTAAATATGAAAACTGATAAAAAAATAAAAATTCAAAAGGTTTCCCAATCGGTATTCAGATGAATAATAGCCTAAGTAATGTAGACATGGTATCATCGATTTTTTAATCGACGCAACGGAGGAGTGGAACCACGAGTATGAATGATATTCTGACTGCCTCGTCTATAGAAGAGAGTAATCGCGGGAATGGAAACCCCTCTGAAAACATGGAATCGTAGGAAGCCAATTCGCGGTGAATAGGTAAGCTCTCAATTCATTAGCAAAGAGGCTAGAAAGATTTTCGAGGGATTGATACGTCGGTTATTGTAATCTTCCAACTATGATTATTAAGATTCATAAGCTAGCTAGGAGCGGACCGGAAATTTGTAAAATAGAAGAGAAATTAACTGGAGCGGTTAGACGTGGGACGTCTGGCAACGGGAAAATCGAAGTTTGGGAGTGGAATAACGGCGAATATTCAGAGTAGACGAATGTGGAAGGATTGCTTCCTCGCGAAGCATTAAATATTGATGACACTTCCTTTGAAAGGAGACCCCCAGGGAAAAGCGCATAACAAAAGTAGATATGGTCTTCCTAAGGAAAAACGTAACCCATTCGTTATGCTCTGCTCCATTTAAATTAGCCTATTTTTCAACAGTAAATAATGTTAATTTCTGTATGAACAACATAACAAATACGGAATAACGCATTTTGCATGTGCAGTTAGTGTTGAGTGCTTTACAATACCAATACGAGATACATTACAATAAGATTAACCAGAAGAAGACAACAGTCCCGTACTCTGTATGGAGTAAGAAGGCCAAGTTATAAACATTAGCGTTGACTGCAGGAAATTGGAGTGTGTGGATTGTCACACGTACTGGAGTGTTATGCTGGAGAGCAAAATGAATCTACATCTACATATTACCCCGAAAGGCGCCGCAAGGGCGTGTGGCGGGGGATGTTAGGTCACCACAAGGGAACAAACCCACATGCAAAATCAACACATACATACAAAACTGTACCCACAGTAACGCGTGCATTCATGCAAAACCCCTTTCAATTTACACGCATGCTAATACATATACTGTCATCTAAAAAAAAAATTGCACCTTAGAATGTAGTAACAATTTATCTTATAACGTGCAGGCTAGAATTTGACAAGAAAAACGGCGAAATTCTACGACCACATGGGTATGCAACATACAACGGTCTCCTACCCCAAGGCCACAGGTAGGGAATGTGACCCAACGCTGCAGGTAGCGGGAGGGTCCCCCCACAGAGAAAGACGAGGGATGCAAGGGGAAAATTAAGAACAGGGAAGAGCAAGGAATACTGTTCATCTACATCTACATAATACCCCGCAATCCGCCGCAAGGGCGTGTGGCAGGGGGATACTCTTAAGAGCATGACATTATTTAATGCTATACTTATTCGGTCATGTGGGAAGGGTTTTGGCAACAAAACACACGAGGTTATTGAAAGCGCTTGCAATTGAGTAGGAATATTTGTTTCGTAGACGCTGAGGGTGATAAGTGGCATTATTGCTGTTGTTAACCGGTGTTGTCCTTGGAAAGGAGTCTGCTAGTTCTGGCAGCTGTTTCCCGAATGTTATATACACGTACATGACCCAAGCGACCGATGTATGTTGGAGTGTGAATAATTTGCGAGACCTCGGTGCTGAAAATTCGAATCTGAATTTATTTAGTAATACCAGCTAGCATTGAATCATCTTTCTTCCAATGATTCCCATCCCAATTCCATAAGCATTTCAGTGACGCTTTTCGTTTCATAGTAACTGTGTTTAGCGAAATGGGCTGCACGGCGTTGAACCTTCTCAATTTCCAAAATGAGGTATTTTCCTAAATTAATGGAGTAGTACAGAATTTAGACATTAGAAGGCTAGAATTTCTTTGGCCAGATATATATATTTATGTGTTTTCCTATCCCCTTTCCTTATACCTATTTCTATGATTGAATGAATATTTGTGCGCCGCATGGCGGGACTTCGTATTTGAATATATATATATATATATATATATATATATATATATATATATATATATATATATATATATATACACATTCAAATACGAAGTCTCGCCATACGGCGCACAAATATTCATTCAAACATAGAAATTGGTATAAGGAAAGGGGATAGGAAAACACATAAAAGGCGAACACAAGACATGTGGGGAAGGCGGTTTTTGAGCAGATCACGAAAGTAAAAATGTTTCCTTGACCGGGATTTGAACACCGGATCTTCCACTTGAGAAGGGCCACAAATAAAGTAAAAGAAGAATGGTGGAAAACGCAATGCGAGGATATGGAAAGTTTACAGAAGAAGGGTGAAATTGGTGCTCTATACAGCAAGGTTAAGTTATTATCGGGAAGTAAGAAGGCAAGATCTGTGCTAACAGTTAAAGATAAATGGGGTGAGATAATAGTTGAACCAGGAAAAATCAAAGAGAGATGGAAGAAATATATAGAAACACTGTATGGTAAAGAACTTAGGCCGACAAGGTTAGACATAGAAAAGGAACATGACGTAGAAGAAGATAGCTTAGGTCCAGGCATACTCGACGATGAAATAGAAAGGGCATTAAAGGAGATGAAAGCAAATAAGGCTGTGGGGGTGGACAATATTCCTGTAGAAATGTTGAAATGGTTAGGGAAAGGTGGGAAGAAGGCCATATATGGACTGATTCGTAGTATCTTTGAGGAAGGAATCTGGCCGGAAGATTTTGTGAGATCGGTGTTAGTTCCTATTCCAAAAAAGGCAAAGGCTTCGTCATGTGAGGATTACAGAGCAATAAGTTTGATATCCCACGCAGTTAAGCTTATTCTCAGGATCATCAACAAAAGGATAGAGAGTAAGGGAAATGATTACTTAGGGGATGATCAGTTTGGGTTCACAAAAGGAAGAGGTACGCGTGATGCCATTGCAGCAATGAGATCACTAGTCGAGAGGAATATAGAATACTATCAGGATGTTTTTGCCTGTTTTGTAGATTTCGGAAAAGCGTTTGATAGAGTGAATTGGGAAAAATTAATGCGTGTATTGCAGAAAATAGGAATGGATTGGAGGGACAGGAGACTGATCCGCAACCTGTACATGTCTCAGACTGCTCAGGTGCGAGTGGGGAACGGAGAGTCCGGATGGGCAGTGTTAGGAAGAGGTGTAAGGCAGGGTTGCCCATTGTCACCGGTACTGTTCAACGTATATGTAGAGGAAATGATTAAAGAGGCATGGGAAGAACTGGAGGTAGGAATGAAAGTTGGAGGGGAATTCGTAAAATCGGTTAGGTTTGCTGATGACCAAGCATTAGTTGCTCAGTCCGCCAAGGGGTTGCAAGCATTGCTGAGTGAATTGGAGGTTCAGTGCGATAAATATGGGATGAGAATCAATATTAATAAAACAAAGGTTATGCGATTTTCCAGAAAGAAAAAGGCTAAGCTAAATATTAAAATAGGCGGGGAAAAAATAGAGCAGGTAGAGCAGTTTACATATCTCGGACGTGTTTTGGACCAATACGGTCAAAGTGGTAGGGACGTATGGAGAAGAATTGCGCTAGGCAAGGAGGCTTTCTCAAGGAGGAGGGAGTTGATGACGGGGACGTTGAGTAGGGATGTTAAGACAAGACTCGTAAAAACTCTGATATGGAGCGTAGCTGTGTACGGCGCGGAAACGTGGTCGCTGAAGCAGGAGGATAGACGTAGATTGGAGGCTTTTGAAATGTGGGTGTGGTGAAGAATGGAGAAGGTGAAATGGACCGAAAGGAAAACAAATTAGGAAGCACTGGAAATGGTGGGTGAGGAGAGGGGTTTGTTGAGAGAAATCTTATGGAGGCAGGAAAAATGGATGAAAGGCGTATTGAGCGGTAGTGGAATGTTGAAGAGGGTAATAGAGGGGAGAATGTTGGGCAAGCGAGGTAAGGGTAGAAACAGGATAGGGATGTTGGACGGGATGAAGGGAGGAAGGAAGTACACCGAGATGAAGAGGGACCTGATATAGATTAGTTTGCTAGGTGGGGAGTCACAAAATGTTTATTTGATAGTTGTGTCCATCCAAAAACCAACCTTAACCGGTAGATTACCTAATAATAATAATAATTATATATATATATATATATATATATATATATATATATATATATATATATATATATATATATACTATGCGATTTTCCAGAAAGAAAAAGGCTAAGCTAAATATTAAAATAGGCGGGGAAAAATAGAGCAGGTAGAACAGTTTACATATCTCGGAAGTGTTTTGGACCAATACGGTCAAAGTGGTAGGGACGTAAGGAGAAGAATTGCGCTAGGCAAGGAGGCTTTCTCAAGGAGGAGGGAGTTGATGACGGGGACGTTGTGTAGAAATGTTAAGACAAGACTCGTAAAAACTCTGATATTGAGGGTAGCTATGTATGGTGCGGAAACGTGGTCACTGAAGCAAGAGGATAGACGTAGATTGGAGGCTTTTGAAATGTGGGTGTGGAGAAGAATGGAGAAGGTGAAATGGACCGAAAGGAAAACAAATGAGGAAGTACTGGGGATGGTGGGTGAGGAGAGGCGTTTGTTGAGAGAAATCTTATGGAGGCAGGAAAAATGGATGAAAGGCGTATTGAGTGGTAGTGGAATGTTGAAGAAAGTAATAGAGGGGAGAATGTTGGGCAAGCGAGGAAAGGGTAGGAACTGGATAGGGATGTTGGATGGGGTGAAGGGAGGAAAGAAGTACACAGAGATGAAGAGGGACCTGATGTAGATTAGGTTGCTGGATTGGGTTTTTTTTGGAGTTACACAATATGTATTTGATAGTTGTGTCCATCCAAAAACCTACCTTAACCGGTAGATTACCTAATAATAAAATGATATATATACGTGTATATATACAAGAAAGGGATCGGTGCCAGGTCCGTTAAGTAATGATTTCGAGAAAAGCATTGGCCAAAGCATTTATTTTGGCTCTTGGGCTGTACGGTTGAGAATCCTGGTTCTGGGGGCAAGAGGATATGCGTAGGTTAGAGATTTTTTAAATAAGAGTTGGAGAGGGGTGGGGGAACAAAGAAACTAGCTATAAAATTTTTCATGTATTCAAAGAAAAGAAGGAGGCAGATGGGAAATAATCGGAGGATTTCGAAGAGGGTAGAAAATTGGGAGCTGGGAATATTCCTACTCACTCAAGGAGAAACTATTTGGGCAGAATGGAGTAATGATAAGTCTGCAGGAGGTCACGACATGAGTACGTATTGGCTGATAGTCGTCAGGTACTGCCCAAAAACCGATCTCTAATCGGTAGAGAAACTAGCCAAAAATTAATGGAGGTAGAGGATAATATAAACTGGAGACGGAGAAGAGAGAGAGCAAAAACAAGGAAATCATGACAGGCGCAACGGGCAATACCTACAGGGTACGTTCCAAAAATAATGCAATTAAATTTCCCGCGCTGCTCACATTAGTCGAAGTGGGATAAAAACATTTGGGGTAGAAGGGGGGCTCGAAGCTTTACCGGAAAACCGGTTTTAGTACTCTCCAAGTTGTGGAAGCGGCAGGACGTCAGTTATTGTAAACCTCTGCGTGCCGACCGTGTCACCAAAAAAATGGAATCGACCATCGAGAAATGTTACGCGATTTCTAAGTTTTGTGCTAAACGGAAAAAATCTCTTGAGGAGACTAAAAATATGATTCGTGAGGCTTCCGAGGGCTTAGCTCTGTCCCACTCACAAGCTTCGAGGTGTTTACAAGCCTTTAAAGAGGACCGGGAAGAGCTTCGCGACGAACAACTATCTGGGCGGCCGTCAACCAGCAAAACCGACAACAATGTGGCTCGTATCGACAACTGTTGGACTCTGACCGTCGATTGAGTATCAAGGTGGTTGCCAATGAACTGAAATTTTTGTCCACTGTTATCTTTCGCATTTGTTACGGATGATTTCGCGATGAGGAAAAAGTAGTTGCTGGGGAGCGAACCTTAGATTAGTTATGAATGAACTTATTTTGCGTAATAACCACAGTGCCGAAGGAGACGATTGGAAACGTGGAGAAACGGCTCGCAGGAAAAAAACTTCTGCATCTCACGAAAAATTATTTATTTACTCGTTGATTCATTATTGCAACGTACTCTAACAAATAATGTTGCAGTCAATAAGAGAGACAGGGCATGTTAACAAACGACTGAAAGTAGAAACTTGAGTGATGTAGAGCGAATAACGTTTGATAAGCGTTAGGCATGTTTCAGGGAATGAAGGGAAGAGGAAAGTGTGAGAGATTTGAGGATGTTTTACTGGAGTGGAAGGCGTTACGCTGTATCGGGGAGCTTGGATGAGTAATTGGTATTCTCCAGGCAAGGTAGGTTTAGGATAGAAACAGCCCATGCGATTGGTTGGATGCGTCAGCTGATGATACGCTGCGCGTGAGTCGCGGGTCAGGTGAGACCTCTGTAAATGATGAGACTGTGCCCACAAGAGGAGACAAGAGTGGCAAGTTATGACCCCGAGGAGGAGGAGTCAGGGCTGATGGGTGGGTGACGCTAGAGGGTCTTTGACGCTCTTGGGGGAGAAGATGAAAGGACACGAGGAGACGGAGGAATGTGGAATGTCTTGGGGGCCTCTGAGGGAACACAATCGGGGACTGTGGATGACGGCGAATGTATGAGTCATTTGAAATAAACGAATTTCGAGTAAGACCTGTATCCTCGTTCATCCGGCCAACCCCTCACTCGGGGAAGACGTCCCTTCTTTGTTACCAATATCTCGTTCGAAGACGAGCGTGATACAACAAATTGTACAAAATTACATTGACTTTCCTCTCCGAACAAAAACAAAACCTGACACCCGACACAACAATTAGTCTCTCTTCATCTCCGTGTACGATCCATTGGCTCACTCCCACCACCAACGGCCCTCCACCAAACTTCTTTGGAAATGTAATATTTAAGCTATGTTTACTCTTATTCTACTTTTTTATTTTATAACTCTTTGAAACAATATAAATTAAGCTTAAAAAGCAAAATTTAATAATGTAACAGTAAAGTTTACATTATAATATATAAAACAAAAACATTTTTCCTTAAAGAGAATCGAGGACTAGGACTTCCAGGTTATCAATCCAATCCAATGGACATTTCTCGAGTGATGCTCTGTTGCTTGGGGGCAATCATGATGAATCGAGGTCACACAATTATGTCCGGTGATATTTTGCACGACGGAAGTGGTTCGGCCCCAATGAATGCAGGCGGGGAGCGAGCAGCGCATGGCTATATTCTTTTCGTGGGCGGCCCGACGTTTCTGCCGCGCCTCCAAAAGCTGCACACAAATCGAACTGCACTGGCAGAGCGTGCTTGCAAACTAGGTATTATTCTTCGGAGAGCGGGAATATTTCAATCGATTCTAAACGGGGCGAAAAGCCAGGACTATGTACGGCGACGAGTGTGGCGCTCTTGGTGAAAGAAGGAAGGGCTCTTGGGAAAGAGACAGAAACGCGGACTCGAGGACGCAGCTTGGTTCAATTTTTTACTTGTCACGAGGGCGTGATGCGCGCGAGGGCAAGAGGTGTTCGGTTTGAAACTACTTCATCCACGTCGACTCGACCATGGCGAAAAAATCAGATTCGTATGTTATACGAATGCAATCATTTTAGCGAAACGTACAGTTTCCGGCTTAACTTTGCGGAAACGTTCCATATTGGAGAGAAATGATAATGGACAATTGTTCGAATATCATTGGAAGTGACCTGAAAATGAGACGAAGTGTTGAAACCCGGGTCGAGTGAATAAAAATGTTTAGTGGAAATCGCAATTGTTAATTATCATTTCTCTCCAACAATAATTTTAGTTACAGGTATTGCATTCGGCAAAAAATCTCCAATGAAGATTTGGGAGTTGATGACTAGGATCTCGAGTAAAGTTTATAGAGAAGATTAACGAAAACACTGACATGAAGAGAAGTACTTTCCGGAGAGAAAACTTGATGAGCTTGATTTGAATTAGATGGACCTTGGAATGTTGAAGACTGTGTTAGAGGGGAGAATGCAATCGCGACACGTGAGGAGGAAAAGGATGCTGGGGGGGGGGTGAACAACAACGAGAAGTACTTCGAAACGGCCTACGAAAACGTATCTTAACTGGTAGACTAGCATTATTGATAACATTCGACATCGGTGGGAGTGCAATGGTAGAGTAGTGCCTAACCCGTTTTATAAACATTTGTAGACTTTAGTGGGAAGGCCGAATTCACTTGTGTTTACGAGTTACGCAATATTTTAATCCAGAATACTTAAGTTAGGTAAATAAGCTCTTACGGAGAGGAAAGAGTTGATTGAAGAATGAGAGATGAGTGAACGTTTTGATATCGAGTGATTTGTCTCGGAAACGTGGTCGTTGAACCGATTGAGTAGCTTCAGGCGTGATATGGTGGGAGTCGAACAAAATGAATAAAAGGTGGTAGCACTTTTCCACTTTATAGAATTTATTTTACGATCGGGTTTTGATGCATTACGTCATCATCTGGTCGCATGATGATGACGTACATACATCATCACCATCAAAAAAATTCTATCAAGTGGAAAAGTGCTAACATCTATTATTCATATTGGTCGTTGAAGCTAGATGATAAGCGCAGATAGGAGGATTTTTAGATATTTATTTATTTATTCATGGACTTAATTGGACGAAATTGAGACTTATAGTCTCTTCTTCCTCCTAACCTTTAGACATGACATTGAAGACAAATGTAAACTCCCAAGCTCTAAGTGGAGGAAAATCAACCTAGAGCTTGGGTGCATGTATTGTATGGGGGTGGAGAAGGATGAAAGAGGGGTAGAGTACGATACTAAGCATTGAATGGGTAATAAGCAAGGCAAAGGGGAGAAAAGAGATGACCGGTAAGTAGAATTGAGGAACGCTTCATTGTAATGTGTGCGGTGTTGCAATGATTTGGTAGTATTGGCCATTCCTTAGCACTGCAGTAATTATTACCCTCTGCTTCCATAAACATTTACCTTTATACGATTGCCAACCTTAAATAATGCACCTAGTTCAACAATTTGACTTAAAAACGTCAATTACCGTGTCACGTCTTTCATTTTTGAAAATTAATGCTGTTTCAGCCCGATTTTCGAAACGGCATTGCACACACGGCTGAAAATCATTGATTGCACCGGGTGAGATCAATTTATTAGTTTCTCAGATTTGCGAGAAAACAGCTTTTTCCTAATCACTTCTCACAGTCAGTGCGCGACCCTTTTCCTTTATTTCCGAAATGCCGCGCGAAAAAGAGCAAGCCGGCCCGAAGGATGGGAGAGAGGGGCGATACAAAGCGTGACCTTGACTTAAGCCACGACGTGCCCTCTCTCTCTCTCTCTCAGTTTCTCTCACCGCTGACGTCACCGATCGACTCTTCCGTCACTCGCGGGCACCCATTAGGTAAGCAGCCGTGTTTCATTTCATCTTCCGCGAACCTGTGAAAATATCCGACATTTATTTTGAAATTCATAGAAGAAACGGAAACGTGACATTATGAAGATACGTAAATCGTCTATTGCTGACACCATCATTACGGGGTGTCAATCCGAGGATTGGCTTGCTGCAGGCCTCTCTGCGCAAAATACCTTCTTATTGGACAGCCTCTTCAATCCCTCAGAACTCTAAGCACCGACCTTTCCAATTATATGCTTCCCGTGTTTCATCCTTGGTCTTCCTCTTCCATTCGTCCTCTTCACGTGATTCCTTCAGGTGTGGTCTTCATTAGGCCATGCCGCCTAATGACGTGACCAATTAGCTTCACTCTCCTTCTCCTTCACACAAACTTCGAAACATAGGTTGTTCATTTGGAACTTTGTTTTGTGGGGTAATGTGACGAGGAGGCTAATAAGGAATGTTATCTTTTGCTGGTTGGGCCTCATTTAGAAAATGCGGCTAGAATATGGAATCCTCACAAACTTGTATGAATTACCGAATCGGCAATAAAAAAACGGTTCTAATAATTTGAATCGGATGCAAAGGGTATGTTCGACACGTCCTACTAGGTACCACGGCCCTACTTGGGGCATGGTAGTCAGGTCGAGTGCGACCCTGATGGGGCGCGGCAGCCCAGTAGGTAAAAGACTTAGCTACCGAGCAGAGGGATCGGGTTCAAATCCAACCTATTCATTATCTGGACACCTATGAACATTCATGACTACAGATGGGTGATATTTTAGTATCTACCAAATAGTTCTTCCCGGGAAACCACAAGAGGAAAAATGAAAAACTGGCCTCCCTTAATTCCCAGTTAAAGTGTGGAATTTTTACCCGTCGTATGGTATTAATACAAGGTGAGCTCAACCATCAATTATTTATCCTACCATCCTTCAGGGTGATTACCGAGGATATCCCTAACAACCCATCGTCTCTCGGCGTCCTTTTTCCCAATATCCATAGTATTTCTTCTCCTTGCAAACCTTTGTCATTATTTCAAGTCAGCATCTCCTCTCCTGCTTCGCTGTGTGCATCCTCGCTTTATCCGTCTATTTGACCTGCACCCGCCACCAGCACCAGGCATCGAAATCTCCTATTCTTCCCTAAACTCATAATTTAATGGTAGACCGCCTCTCTTCGATCCATAGAGTGCCAAAATCCACGAACTGATTCCCTCTTTACGATTGTGTCTCCGTTTACTATAAGAGCTGCCTCTGCACAGTAAAAATCATCTCGACTGGATCTACACCGCTCTTAGTTCTCCAACAAACCCCGCGCTGCTTCCGATGGGCAAGAAAAATTTGACTCACAACAGTAAGAGCTGGTGCTTTCTCAAAGTATTGGGTGTAGAACTTCCTCTCTCGGGTGTCTCCCACGAGGTGAGTCTCCATTCTGGCCGACGACGTTTCGATTCTCGCATCGGACATAATTCATTTTTTCTTCCGGAAACGGAAACATTATTGGCACTTTATATTATGTTAATTGAAATATTTGTTACATTTTACCGCGGATTAAATTGAAGATTAATTCTTAATCACTAAAATTGTTTAAATCAAGCATTCACTTACATTCTGATTAGGTTAAAAGTCTGATACGAAAAGTCGTATATCACCTTTAACTGGACTGAGTTAACTTCCGCCGTTAACTTCCTCAAGTCTAACCAACTCCACCAATTGTCTGAGTCTACTGATAAAGTAAAAAAAGGCCGCAGTGAATGAAACTGTATGGAACAATGGAACAACTATAACAAAAACTTTACGTAGATGATTGGTAATAGTCGGTGGCCCAGCAGCTCCTGCCTAACGCCTTCGTGGCAGCTGGCAGTGTAAGGTCGCCCGATGACACATGGTCGTCTTGCTCCTTTGATGCATGGCATTACGGCCAAAGAAAAGAACCGGGGGAACTTCGGGACAACAAGCGAAAGAGTGCAATCGGGAGACGTCTCCGAGGTGGGAGCGAAGCAAAACTTTTAGTCATATCTTTCAGTTACTCCTCAAGTGAATTTTGTAACCCCGTAAAAGGATATCACTGGAATATTCCAATTCACTTACGAGCAAAATTTTCGGATGAAAAATGAAACAGTCTTAAACTGTTTATGTAGGTCACCGTTCATCAAGGAATATTGCAGATTACTTCAAAGGCGTTGAGCATATTTACAATTCTTTCTGAGAAAATAAATGCGATTGATTTTCACCAATCCGACATGTCTGCGAAAACGTGGCGTATGCCAGAGAACCTTGATTCGGGCCTATTATTTACTGAACGAATGCATTTGAAATTTTAAGAGGTCAAAGGAATTCTCGAATTTGAACAGGACCGTTGCTTGAGGAAAAGGAATTCACCCGAGCGCGTCTCGTAATCGTAGCTCGTAGTCTTTCGAGATTTGGATGTGGAGAAGGATGGAAAAAAATGAAATGGACGGGAAGGAAACGCAGAAGAAAAACCAAGCACAGAAAGATAGGGTTGAACAGACCTTGGGATAGCAGTGATGGCATTGGTTGGTTGGGATTGGTGGGTTGGGATGGATGGGTTGGCACTTTACGTTGCGGTCGCAAGAATACAAGTTCGAATCCTGGTCAAGGCAATGTTTCACGAAAATACGAGAGGGTTGTGGGGAAATTCGAAGACGGGAAACTTCACTGGACACAGAAGATTTCACTGATTATCAGTTTATGAAATGAAAAGTGAACTGCGTAAATTAAAGGAGAACGAACTTTAACTCGCGTTGACATAGCACTAGAACACATCTCCATACTTCCGCTTCTCAAAATACAATGGATGAATGAAACAACCTTAAATTTGCGCATGCGTGTTAAGTGGGAATGTTACTTCCATCTGCCACCAGGAATGTTTCTTAAAGTCATTTTATTTGTGGTCCGCAAGCATGCGTGCATTACTTTTCAGCCTACCCTCGTGCACAGACGCGCAGAGCGTTGCTCTCGTCCCGCGAGCGGCGGGAGAGCGACGACGGTTGTTAAGCGCACGAGGAGAGGGTTGGCGGGAAGAGGAGAGGGGGGAGGGGGGGCGAGAGGAGGGGGGGGCCGTGCCATGAATGGCGTGGTGCGCGACGGCGAAGGGGAAGGTCGGTGGACGTGGCAAGCATGCGTGTGAGGGCCGCCCGAGGGCCGCATGCCGCTGCCGATGCCCGAGAGTGGTTTGGCGGGAAGGATGATCTTCGGGGGGAGCGAGGAAGGGTCGGAAGAGACGAGGACACCGGAGGCGGACGTAAGGTGAAAAACAAAAACCGCGAAAGCAGAAGCGCAATCGTCAAGGCTCGACTGGAATTGAAACCGAGGCGCGCACTTTTCCGCAGGATTGTTTTTAAACGACGCCCGCGGTTTAGAAATGTTATCTTCCAAGTATTATACTCAAACATCACCTCTGACAATGATTTATAAATGCTTCCACGCTCCTGTAGAGAAGAGATGGTCAATGGTTGGTGCTATTCCATGCGCAGTGATGAGCAGAAACAAAATTATTGCGTAGTCTAAGCCACGTTTGCAAGGTAATAGGGACTCATTCACTTACGACTCAAACTTTAAAATTTCATTAAGTACTCTTAAACATGAACTACAATTGACTATTCTTCATCTCTACTTGATATAGTATTCTATCGTGCCTCTACCTTCCGTCCAATATGCCTACCCCCTGTTCCTCCCTCTGTCTTAACAACATAATAGCGTCTACCGACATAATTTTCTTAATCCACTTCTCCTGCCTTATTCCAACATCTCCCAGCAACCCTTCTCTTATCTCATCATGCGTTGCCCTTAAAGGTTTACCTTTCTCCCCATACATTTCATCATGAAACTTTATTTTCTACGAACGAGGTAGAGACTACGACATCTTATGTTATACCAGAAGAAGCAAGAGGGAGAATCTTAACTCTGGGAATTCAGGCCTCCCCGCAAGGAAACGTGTAAAACGGCCACTTTTCCTTGCCAAAACTTAGGTTTATGCACAGTACTTTGAAACTTGTGTAGAGTTTGGCTTTCTATGGACCAGAAGCGTGGAGGACAGGGGCAGCAGAGGAAGAATAATGGAAGCGCTGGAAATGTGGTGCTGCAGGAGAACGATGGCATTAAATGCATTGACCGATTCGCACATGGCACGTCCGTGAGCGTGACCCCTGTGAGGGACCCAAGCACTCACACTTAATGGTTGTGCTTGCGTCCTCTTGGTGGCGAAATAAGGACAAGGTCTGTCCAAAAAGTACCGCAGTATCACTTATTTTTCCCGAATATACGGATGGACCCTCCCATGGACTACAACCTTGTCGTGGTGGAAGGGCTTGTGTGTTCCGATGACCCCTAGAGCTGTGCTGGCGGGAGTAATAATAATTACTCCTGGAAGGGTCACCCATGCCAGATAGGTCGAAGGTTAGGAGCCAGACGAAAGGTAGTCCACGAAGCGTCTGTTCCTCAGTGAGGCGGCTGCAATGGCGTCTGACCCCAGTGGGGCGGCCATTAAGTGATGGTGTCACGTTAAAAACACTATTGAGGAAGGCAACGGGAAACCACCTCAATTATGATTCCCAAGAATATAATGATGGGCACTATAGATAATATGAGTCCTGGCAACTACGGGACTCGGCCCAAGAGGCCGTGTGTCGTGCCCGGCAGCGAGAGAGGCAAGGCTTCCGCGGTCGTCATCCCACGAAACCCTTGCAAGGAAGAAATAACTGCAGCAGGACAGAAGACCCAGAAGAAGGCGAAAGTAGTTAGAATAGGAACCTGGAACGTCAGGACAATGTTGAGGAGAGGCAAATTAGAAAATATTAAGCGAGAGATGGAAAGAGGTAATATAGATGTTTTAGGTCTCTTCGAGGTGAGATGGAAGGATAGCGGGGATTACTGGAGTGACAATTATATAATAATATACAGCGGCGGGGACGAGAGCCAACGAGGGGTTGCCGTAATTTTAAATAAAGGGGTAGGAAGAAGCGTAGTCAACATAGAGCAAGCGACAGATAGAATTTTACTCGTAGAGATTAAAGCAGAGCCGATGAACTTGGTCATTGTTCAGGTATACATGCCACCGAGCAACCACAAGGAGGAAGAAGTCGATAGGATGTACGATGAGTTAGAGGATATCATCGCGACTGTTCCTGCAGGGACACATTTGATAGTGATGGGGGATTGGAATGCGACGGTGGGCGAAGGAAAAGATGGTGGTGAGGTGGGGGACTATGGGTTAGGCACGAGGAATGAACGCGGGGAGAAAGCAATTGAATTCTGCAGGAGACAGGGGTTAGTCATCACTAACACATGGTTTAGACACCACAAAAGGCGTAGGTATACATGGAAAATGCCAGGTGACTCAGAAAGGTTGTATCAGTTAGATTATATTATGGTTAGGCAAAGGTTTAGGAACAGTGTGATAAATTCGCACAGTTTCCCAGGAGCGGATGCGGACTCTGACCACAATTTAGTTGTTATGAAATGTAATGTTCGTTTCAAGAAGATAAGGCAAGGGCGGCGGGTTAGGAAATGGAATTTAGAAGCAGTAAATGGATTAACGAGGAAGGAGTATCAGCAGGCTGTAGAGAAAATGATGGATGACGGTAAAGAACTGAGTACTATCGACGAAAAATGGGAATGTATCAAGAAAGGGACATTGGAAGCCGCTAAAGACACTATAGGAACCGTTAACGGGAAAAGGATAAGGAAACCATGGGTAACGGATGAGATGATTGCAAAGATGGATGAGAGAAGAAGATGGAAAAATGTAAACACAGAGTTAGGCAAAATGAAGTACAAAGAGTTAAACAATAAATTGAGAAGGGCCACAAATAAAGCAAAAGAAGAATGGTGGAAAACGCAATGCGAGGATATGGAAAGTTTACAGAAGAAGGGTGAAATTGGTGCTCTATACAGCAAGGTTAAGTTATTATCGGGAAATAAGAAGGCAAGATCTGTGCTAACAGTTAAAGATAAATGGGGTAAGATAATAGTTGAACCAGGAAAAATTCAAGAGAGATGGAAGGAATATATAGTATAGAAACACTGTATGGTAAAGAACTTAGGCCGACAAAGTTAGACATAGAAAAGGAACATGACGTAGAAGAAGATAGCTTAGGTCCAGGCATACTCGACGATGAAATAGAAAGGGCATTAAAGGAGATGAAAGCAAATAAGGCCGTGGGGGTGGACAATATTCCTGTAGAAATGTTGAAATGGTTAGGGAAAGGTGGGAAGAAGGCCATATATGGACTGAATCGTAGTATCTATGAGGAAGGAATCTGGCCGGAAGATTTTGTGAGATCGGTGTTAGTTCCTATTCCAAAAAAGGCAAAGGCTTCGTCATGTGAGGATTACAGAACAATAAGTTTGATATCCCACGCAGCTAAAGTTATTCTCAGGATCATCAACAAAAGGATAGAGAGTAAGGCAAATGATTACTTAGGGGATGATCAGTTTGGGTTCAGGATAGGAAGAGGTACGCGTGATGCCATTGCAGTAATGAGATCACTAGTCGAGAGGAATATAGAATACAATCAGGACGTTTTTGCCTGTTTTGTAGATTTCGAAAAAGCGTTCGATAGAGTGAATTGGGAAAAATTAATGCGTGTATTGCAGAAAATAGGAATGGATTGGAGGGACAGGAGACTGATCCGCAACCTGTACATGTCTCAGACTGCTCAGGTGCGAGTGGGGAACGGAGAGTCCGGATGGGCAGTGTTAGGAAGAGGTGTAAGGCAGGGTTGCCCATTGTCACCGGTACTGTTCAACGTATATGTAGAGGAAATGATTAAAGAGGCATGGGAAGAACTGGAGGTAGGAATGAAAGTCGGAGGGGAATTCGTAAAATCGGTTAGGTTTGCTGATGACCAAGCATTAGTTGCTCAGTCAGCCAAGGGGTTGCAAGCATTGTTGAGTGAATTGGAGGTTCAGTGCGATAAATATGGGATGAGAATCAATATTAGTAAAACAAAGGTCATGCGATTTTCCAGAAAGAAAAAGGCTAAGCTAAATATTAAAATAGGCGGGGAAAAAATAGAGCAGGTAGAACAGTTTACATATTTCGGAAGTGTTTTGGATCAACACGGTCAAAGTGGTAGGGACGTAAAGAGAAGAATTACGCTAGGCAAGGAGGCTTTCTCAAGGAGGAGAGAGTTGATGACGGGGACGTTGAGTAGGGATGTTAAGACAAGACTCGTAAAAACTCTGATATGGAGCGTCGCTATGTACGGCGCGGAGACGTGGTTGCTGAAGCAGGAGGATAGACGTAGATTGGAGGCTTTTGAAATGTGGGTGTGGAGAAAAATGGAGAAGGTAAAATCGACAACAAAAACAAATGGGGAAGTACTAGAAATGGTGGGGGAGGAGAGGGGTTTGTTGAGAGAAATCCTATGGAGGCAGGAAAAATGGATGAACGGCGTATTGAGCGGTAGTGGAATGTTGAAGAGGGTAATAGAGGGGAGAATGTTGGGCACGCGAGGTAAGGGTAGGAAGAGGATAGGGATGTTGGACGGGATGAAGGGAGGAAAGAAGTACACCGAGATGAAGAGGGACCTAATATAGATTAGTTTGATAGGTGGGGAGTCACAATAATATTTATTTGATAGTTGTGTCCATCCAAAAACCTACCTTAACCGGTAGATTACCTAATAATAATAATAATACGGATGGAGGGACAGGCGGTGGTTTCTCTGCCTGAATTCGAGGGAGAGTCATAGGAAAGGCTGGGGGCCGGTGGTAGCTAGCTCCCAGCCTTTGCGGAGGGCGGTTCGTTTGTTTGCGAAAGCTATATAGTTTGACCTCGTTACTCTCCGTCATGAACCAGTTATTGTAACAGAGCTACGCCATCTGTTTCTGCTTGAAACTGTACAAAATCGGGAAACAGACTCATCGTATGCTCAAGACACCTTATAATGATAACGCCATGGGTAGATGGGGTGTTTTTGAGTGGCACAAGTTGTTTCGGTAGGGTGGAGGAGATGTCGAAGACGCCGAACGTTCAGGACGCCCTTCGACGTCAAAACGTGACGAACATCCTGCAAGAGTGAAGGTTTTTTGTTGGGACTGTAGAAGACTTAATCGCAGATTAAGTCTTCTATTTGTATGGTTTCAGATGAACATGTCTAAAAGTGATATGAATCGACTTGTGACCAAAAAATAGGCATTAGAAAAGTGTGTGCGAAATTGGTGCCGCGAGTGCCCGCGAGAATTGGTCCCTTGCGTAAGGGAGTATCCAGTTGTTACCTTCGCTTGGATTGCGCAGGGCAGAGCCGCTATTATATAATTTCTGCAGGTATGTCGTGCGTCTTGGCCGAATGGTTTTAATGCAAAGGGGTGGACCGCAACACGACCGACGCTTGCACGTGCGAAGATGACCGACTAAGTCTGCTTGAGTCGGCTTCTCAATGTCGTGTAATAATGACAGTCGTGTTACTTCTCGCCACGCCTATGTTTCCTTCGAAGTAAAAAGATGGCGAATGGAGGATCAAGAGCTAACTGCGGGACGGAAAGATTTTTTCTCCGAGGTTCGACGGTAGATGACAGAATGGGTTAACATTATAAATTATATAATCGACGATAACTTTGCTAATTGCTACTGGAAAATCACCAGCGATGGAAGTAGTAAGAGGGATTTAAAAATACATTAGGAATGATATAGGAGAGCTTTTGCCAGACGGGACAACGATGACAAACACAGGTATGTATTGTATTAGTGGCATAGGTGCAAGGGAGCAATTGATTGAAATTTATGCATGGAGTAAAATAAAAAGTGTCAGGGTATATGGAGTCTCCTTTTACTGAGGATGTAAGACGAAGGGAATATAAGTAGTAGCAGAAAAGAGGAGATCGGAGTTGCGATATGTGTTGCCATTGGGGAATTATGAGAATAAAATGGCTACACAGGCTTTGAAAATGGAAGGTATTACTAAGAAGAAGAAAAGGAAAACTGATTGGTCAGATCTTGAGGCACGATAGCTTAATGAAGGTCTTAAAAGAAGGAAACGAATTAAAATGACGAACGAAAAATTAAGGCCAAGGACGGACTAAGAGAATCAGTTGATGGTGGATGTGAGCTGAAGAAACTATGAAGACATAAAAGGAGATTGAAAAGGCAAAGGACAACTTCGAAGGATACAATTGAGCCCCTCATCATTTCGTGGACAAACACAGTTTTATATTTCATGCAGGGCTACAAGCGAGTGGCCGGATTCGTGCTTTCATTGATTCGCCTCCAGCCAAGTTGTCGGGGATAGACATTGGGGAGAAGCAGTCCCCACTCCAAAAAACCGATTCCAGGATCTCCAGGTACCGAGTGGACCTCCGACTCCCCTCCCCCTCTTACCTTCGCGGGGTGAAAGGTCGGACACGGAGAGGAGAGGGGAGTGAGTGGTTGCAGGGCGGAGGAGAATGAAATTGAGGGACATGTCGACATCTACTTTTTCCCGCTTAAATACTTAAGCCGCCGCAAGGACGTGTGGCGGGGGGTGTTAGGGCACAACCCGTAAATAAGAAAAAAACCGCATGAAAAAACCACAAATTTATACAGCTCACAAAGAAAACATTGCATACATTCATGCAAAAACCCTTGTAACCCACACACACGCAAACAAACTAAGATATACATGCACTTAAAAATATACCTGATGTCTTTGCAATGTTTAATTTGTTTCCGACTCGTACATTAAATGTTTTTAATGTTTCTAAAACGACTTCGGCTTCTTACTACCATGATTCCTGATTGTTCGGGGAGAAAAAATCTCCCTTTGTGGTCTGATCTACCTAAGTAGTGTGGGGCCATTATAATTCCTTTAGTGTTATCGTTAAACTCGTTGGTTCTAAATCTTTCTAAAAGTCTAAGTCTCGCTTGTTCTCTTCGTATTTCAAAGGGTTCCCAGCCTAAATTCCCTAAGAGATCTGTCACAGTTGTTTTATAAATATAATATAACAATTTTTACGAATCTGGCGGATTTTATCTGCACTATATCTAATTCTTTTTGCCAATGTCCTTTCTGTTCGAGGCCTCCGACGGGAGCAGGCAGAAATTATTCACGATCGAATCGCCGAATCTGTCCTGATTCGCATGGCCATTTGGCACGGGGTGGTTTGGAGCACCCAACCCCAATGCGACACGCCCAGATTGCGGTGAGAGGGTGGGGTCAATCCCGGAAGCGAAATGAGACCCCGCGGCGGAGAGCATCGAGTGCGGCCCTCATCAACCGAGCTCGATTTTTTTCCATTGAATGCATGATATAGTATCGCTGTTCACTGGTGTGTTTGTTATTATCTATCGAGCAAGGTGGTTATTAAAAGGAGACTAAGCACATTATTGACAGTGGTCGGGCTATCCCCGGGGACAGTGCACTTCTCCCTTACTAACCCTCGCCGAACATGACACTTCATACCCTGTAACTGTATATTACGTCGAATAACACATTCTTCAACCTATCCCTTCATTCCGTCCAACTCTCGCCCATTCTTTTTTACTCCCAGTGTACCTAATATTCTCCTCTCTGTACAGATATAACGGTCTTCAATATGCCATTGCCACTAAATATGCTCGGCGTCCGTTTTAACTAGCCTTTTTGGTCCAGCACCTTATCCCTTCCCCTAACGTCCCCGGGACTTACTTGTTCGTTTCTCTTCTTGGTCTCAACGACCAAGTTTCCGAGCCACACAGAAATACACTCCGTTTAACAGTTTTCACTAATCTTTTCCTTACATCTTCATTTAAGATCCTTGTCATCAACTATAAGTTTACTCTTTGCAGAAAGCTTCTTTACTTAACACAATTCTTCTTTTATTGTTCTCACTGCTTCGGAATGCAATATAAGATCCGAATTCGTTACAACATTGTTCGTCGTCTGATAACAGCCCAGGTTTAAGAAAATACGGAGGGAAGTGTCTTGTGAACAAGACTTAAGGGGATTGTTCGGGAGCAGACCTTACAAGGGCTCGCCTTGCTCTTGCCCTTCTTATTTCTTCGCTTCCCAACCGCTCCCCTTCGAGGGGGTGGGATCAACCACGGCAGCTGTGGATACACACGCCCCCTCCCGCCTTCCCCCCGGGCCTTCCCGCCTCCCCACCGGCGAAACAGCCACGAGTACCTCCTGCTTCCTATTTCCCGCACTCGCGAGTTTTCCGGCTCTCACGCGTCGTCCGAGGTTCTTCAACCGGCCCGAGCGGCCGACTGCTCTCCCTCGAGTGGAGGCCAAGCACATCCACGGATCCACGCCAATGTAACCTTTGAGGTAGATTTAATATATAAATTCCAACTTAACTACACGCGGGTACTCATTCTATGCTGAAACTACCGCATAGACTTGGCTCAAGCTGTGCAGGCTATGACTCAGGAATCGGAGATATGTCCAAGTAAAGGCGCTTGGGCACCTTCATGTGTATGTCAAAGTAAGAGGATGAAATAGGGAACAAAAATTGCACTTACTTTTCCAATTGTAATTTTCATTCAAAACTGAGGTGAGAGTCAGAATTAGGGTTGCGGTGACTCAGAGATTTCACGAGTATCTCATTAAATGCATTCACGTAAGATCGTCCAACAGAATGAAATAGAGAGTAAGATCTGAATTTAGTTTTCACTCGGAATCCACTAAATAGAAAATGAAATTGCTGCCAAAAAGGGATCTCGTTGACTCAGAAACGGATAGATGCCAACTGAATGCTATTAATTGATCACTTTTAAGAAATCGACATTCGGTACAGTCGCAGAATGAAATGGAGACATTAAATTGAGTTTCATTTTTAAATTGAACTTGATTCGGTGCAAAGACTGTTGAAATCACAAAATTAAAATATCTTCCAAGACATTACCGAGTACGAGCATTTCCATTTCACTGTATTCCGTGATACAATGGCTTTGCCATTAATTTGACACAGATTTCTCGAAGATATGTCTTGTCGAGAAGACTTATTGAAATGCAATCTTTTAGGATATTGGAGTCGTGTCCAGGCGAGGCTATGAGCGTAGTCACGGTTGTCCACCAATAACTTACCAAACCAGAAGAGTGATGTTGATGTACTTAGTATACTCTACTATCTAAAGTTAGGTTAATATCAGTTCTTGGTGCTTATTATTCACTACGTTACGCGCAAACGACTCTTCGCTGCCCTACATTATTTCTTGCCATCTTCGTAACTTCTACCTGCCTACTTTCTGTCTTAAAAACCAATTCTCCTACCTCTTATTCGCCGCACACCCAACACTCTCTCCTCCATCAGGTCCCTATCAACATACCACCACATTCCAATATTTCCTTCTCCACCCTTTTCTCTATCTACTATTTCAGATTTCCCATAGTAACATACTCTCTTCTTCACCTCTCCCCCTTCTTAAAACTTCATTGTTCGTCTTCATCTCTCAGTCTAAATCAACGCCTTCATTCTTCTCCTCACCCATGACTCAAAAGCCAATAATCATCCTCGTACTCCAGCCTCAAATATTAGGTTTTGAATCAATACAGTACCACCGTTTTTATTTAAGTCTAGCGACTATTTATGATCATGAAACTGGGAAAGGCCATTGCTAAATAAAAGCACTCAGAGGAGTTTTCTTACGAGTGACCGCTGAACTTAGAGTGGTGTCCTGAGTGAAAGCACATCGAGTACGCACATATCCAAAAAGCGATGTCGGCCACTCCCGCCCAGGGGTCACCCGACGCCCTTACTCCGTGCGCGACAACAAAGACCAACACCTCTCCACCCCCACCCCCTCCCCACTTCCGCCCCACATCGCACCCCTTCCAAGTGTGCAGCGAGGCATCGGCCCCTCGTCGTCAGGGAGAGGAACCTTCCCCTGCCGTCGGGAGGACGGGCTGATTTATGGCCGTGGACCCCTTGGGCAACCCGAGACCCGCGACGGGAGGGGGGAGGTAGGCGACAATCGGCCCTGAGAGCGGCCAGCCAGGGCAAGCAGGCAATCACGCGGATCGCCAGAGGTCGCCGTGCTGGTCCGCACGGAGAGCAGTCGCGAGGGACGGGAAAACCCTTTGAAGATCGCCCTCGAGGGACTGCTGGCATACAATTAAAAAAGAGAGGAGAAAACGAAGGCTAAGCTAAACTTTAAAATTGGAGGGAATTAAAGAAAAGGGTTCGAGCGGTCACCTGTGGGCGTCTTTCACACGGCAGAGCTGCGGGAAAGTAATGGAGAATCAGGATGGGCAGTGTAAGGCAGGCAGTTGGATACATGATGACATGCGGGTACCCTGCAAGGCACCGCTAGAGTGTGCGACAGGGGGTGATGAGAAGGTCGCTCGTTATCACACTTGCATGTAATAAAGGATTAGGAAATAGCAAGAAAGATTGCGAAGGGCTGATGACTGTATTGATTAAAGGTGGGTAATTGATCATGTAACCAAATTATACGGATGATCAAACTTTAATTTTACACTCATCGAAAGAATTGAACGCATTTCTTGGAAGAGAACTGGAATACTGGACTGAATGAGGTAAACTCTCATCCAAAAAATTGGATAGGAGTTGACCGCATTGTGGAGAGTCACATTGTGTCGTATTCGTAGATGCTCATCAATGTAGTAATGGTCAGTAAATTTGTCCAGTCATGACCTACCATAAACGGTAAACTACCATTTTAATAACTTGTATTTTGACTCAAATGAATGGCCCAATGAAGGGGACGATGTTTGGATATTGCGGTAGACCTCGTCATCACTCTCAATGAAACATGTGCTTATTCCCATGTGCGCCATCTCGCGAGTGCTCTCCTTGATGCTGATGGCGAGTTCTGGGATGGGGCGCTTGTTGAGAGAGTGGGAGGGGGAGCAGGGGAGTGGGAGGGAGGGAGCAGCCTTCAAACGACTGGAAGGGGAAATGGGAGCGTTTAAAAATGGGGCAATTAAGAAAAATGAGTGACGTGGTGATAGCTATAGATAGATTACCATTAATATTGGTACTGGCTTTGGTTTGGCATTTAATGGAACTTGGCACTTTACATTACTCCTGAGTCATGACTAATCATGCTGATAAAATTAGAGAGATTAAGTGTAGAACATATAATAGATTTATGATGTCATTTTTTCCACGAACGATAGGGGATCATAAGAACAGTGTTCGACCGCGGTGGGATCATGTTCGGGTGAAATTATTCTCATGTGTATTCACCCCCTGCCACACACCCTGGCGGTAGCTTGCAGGGTGTACATAAATAAACTAACATGTGACAAAATATCCTTAGACTCCATACTTCATGTGACAAAAAGTCAATATTTATCTCCCTAAACGACATCCAAAATGACGACCTTTTTTCTCCCTCTAACTCCTCATTCCACCACCATCCCCTCTACCACCGTCCGCAGCAACCAATCGCTTCGTAGTATCTCTTACATCCGCTTATTGTGTCTCTTCCAAATTGACCCAACATCTGCCAGTCTTCCCCTACCACAACTAGAACTTCATCGCCTGTTTTCCTTCCATCCATTTTACTTTCTCCAGTCTTTTCCATACCCATTTCTTAAAGGTCTGCACCTACAACTGCGCTTCTCCTTCATTCTCAGCGATTAAGTTTCTCATCCATATAAAACTTCGCTCCACATTAATTTTTTCTCTAGTCTTCCCTTTGCCTCTTCACTTAAGGTGCCTTACATCGACCCCCGCCTCTTTGGAAACGCTTCTTTACTTAACGCATTTCCACTTTTAATGTCTCCACCACTCTGCCTACCCTCAGCTAAAACACCCAAGTAAGTACATCCATTTCATTCAAGGTCATGGAATACTTAGTGCCTAGTTCGCACGTTAGACACCTTGAAATTCAGGAGTTATTTATGAAAAATGAGCTCAGTTTGCGAAAAGGTACACCATTTGAGACACATTTTTTTCAGGTTAGCACAGAACTTGTTGATCGCATAACGTTGCTCGGTCGTCGATTCCATTTCTTTCGTGATACGGTCGGGTAAACGCAGAGGTTTACAATAACTGACGTCCTGCCGCTTCCACAGCTTGGAGAGCACGGAGACCGGTATTCCGGTAAAGCTAAGCGCCCCCCCCCCTACCTACTCCAAATGGTTCGATCCCACTCCGACCAATAGGAGCGTCGCGGAAAATTCAATTTCATTACTTTTGGAACGTACCCTGTAGACAGAGTTAGCTCAAATTCAGTTGCTTTGCAAATTTTTTGACACTAGCTTGATATAGTAGTTTACTATGAGGTACTTTGTCGAAGGGTTTTCTTAAAATTTGGAAAAACCGCGTCCACTGGAACGTTATTCTCCCCCGAAATAAGAATATCATGAACAAAAAGCGCAAATTGTGCCTTGCAGGATCTACCTTTTCGGAAACCGTGCTGATTTTTTATTAATAACTCTTGATTGTCGTCATATTCGGGTCAAAATTGATCTGGTGTGTATTTAGCCCCTGCCCTAAACTATCTAAAAATGAATTATTTTACCTGTAACCAGTACCCCAAATTTAATCATTGTTTTAATATTCCGATGCCATGAAAATTTCATCACCTTCATTTTCTATTACTCGATTCTCATCCCATAACTCTGATTCTGCAATGCTCTAGGTAATGATCGTAATCCTTTCGCTAACTCGCTAACCTAACCTTGACCATCCACAATATTAACTATCTCAAAGACTTTTCCACCTATATTCAAAAGATATAGGCGAAGTGTACTGAAAGTTATTCATTATGAGAAACACACAGTTTGCACTTTTCCACATATCTATTTATTATGTACAACGCGTTTCAGTTCATCGAACCATCTTCAGTTATAGGAAACGCGTTGTACGTTACAAATAAACTCATACCTCAACTTCTCTCATAACCTCTCCACCTAATTTCACTTCAGAGCCTTCAGACTTCAGAGACTTCAGTTCTTCCAATGCATTTTAAATCATTTCCTCCACACATACGTTAATTTAAAAAAAATTGCAAAACTTGCAAAAGATTTGAGAAATGCACTTTTCAAATTAACTGTCATTTCACGCTATTAATAAAAACCTCTGGTATTTTTCAAAAACACGCGGCCATTTTAGATTCTTGGCAATAATATCGTAAATCGTTCTCTTTCAAAATTCTCTGCTCCGAGTAGCATTCCTTGGAACGAGACGAAATATGAATCGCACGAGAAATTCCCACTTCTAAACACGAATGAGAAATTTAGCGTTGAAATTACTACTTATTGTCACTTGAACGCTAGTCTAAAGCGATGTCAGCGCCAAGGATAAGGGAGGAGATTTTCACGAATGAAACTCTGTTATTTCCCTAAGACGGAATTAACTGATAGGCATTAAACTATGAGCACACATGCAGAAAGCAGGTCTGACATATCTTTTGGACGACATGGCCCCGAATGAAATTGTTTTATTTTTTACTCTCAGATTCCCTCTTCAACTTTACAGGTTGGGACAAGGTTTATTCAACTCGAATGTGTCCCAGCAATGATTAAAATGAAAAATGCTGTACATTCCACGGTAGGCTATTCAAGCCTCGTCGGTTTCCACGACAACTGTGAGTCATTATCAAGATGGACGTTTTAATGGAGCGTGAGGGAGAGGATTTTTCAGAGGGGAAGGGGAGACGAGATTGAGGGAATGGGAAAGGGGTGGGACGGGATTAGGTTTACACTCGGCATTCCGAGTCAAAAAAAGCGTCTAATTCATCCGCGTGGGAAATGCAATGGAGAGGAGCGTAGGGGAGGGGGAGGAGGAGGAGTGGATCTCCGGGAGCAGCGGTCGAGAAGACGGGGCATCGGACGAATGAAAGAAGGATTGCGATGTGAAAGGTAAGGCTACTCGCACTGGGTCGGAGGGTAGGTAGTTAAAAAAAACGGTCTCGATTGTACGTGTAATGTAGTGTTGACAGGATTACGCGAGTTTAACGGTGGATTTCAGTTGAAAGAAAATAATAAAATATAACACCACCAAACGTCACGTAATATCACAACGGGTTGAGAAACACAATTTCCAAGAGAGATCCGGGATCCGAACCCACGACTCTGGACTGTCAGACAGACACGTCGCCAGCTTAAGGTATGTAGCTTCACTCGATTAGGTTTCGGTAAGTGAAATATATATATATAAAGTATATGCGATCCTCACGAAGTTGGATTGATTGCTCAATTGGATCGCGTGCAGCGTGGAGGAGCTAGATTTGTAAAACGTTGTTATGACAAACTGAGAAGCGTATCCATAGTATTAGGGGAGCTAGGCTGGGAATCACTCACGTAGCGAAGGTTCCATTACAGATTGATGCTTTTGCATATATTGGAAGGACATCTTTAGCAGTGATGTTGAAAATGTATTATTACCCCCATCGTAGGTAGGGGAGATCATGTCAATAAAATTAGATATCAGACAGATTTAAAATAGTATTTTTTCCACGAATGAAAAGGGATTAGAATAATGTTGTCTGACCGCGGTAGGGGTAAAACAAATCGGGTGAAAAATAGTCTAGTGTGTATTCACCCCCTGCCACACACCCAATCGGTGGCTTGTAGGTTAATAAAAATGAATAAAAATATAGAAATAAAATCTATCATCTTGCCATGCTCAACATTGTTGATATGATGAACTCAGTAGGGTATCCAAAACATTAGAGCAATTAGGCTATGAATCACTCAAGGGGCGAAGTTTGAATTACAGATTGAAGATTTTGCATAAATTGGGAGGGAGACTCTTTAGCGGTGATGTCGAAACATATTATTACCATGGATAACATGAATAATCCCAAAAATGTAGTAGCGTACCCAAAATATTAGATAAGCTAGGTTGGGAATCACTTACGGAACGAAGGTTAAATTACAAGGGAGACTCTTTAGCAGTGATATTAAAAATGTGTTACTGCCCCCGTCGTACAATGGCAGGCGAGATTATGTCAACAAAGTTAGAGAGATTGAGTGCAGAACAGATAGATTTAAGATTTCATTTTTCCGCGAACGATAAGGGATCATAATAATATTGTCTTCCCTCAGTAGGGTCATATTCGGGTGAATATTATTTTGGTGTGTAAACACCCCCTGCCACACACCCTAGTGGCTTGCAGGGTACATAGGTAATTAAAAAAAATAGGAAGGAAGTGGTCGACAGGCTATGCCATTAGTTATCGGATATAATCGCGTGTGTTCCTGCAGGGAAGCATTTGATAGTGATGGGGGATTGGAATACGACAGAAGGCGAAGGAAGGATGAAAATGAGATTAAGGTTTAGGTACGAGGAATGATCGCGGGGAGAAAGGAATTGAATTCTGCAGGAGTCAGGAGTAAGACATCACCAACACTTAATTAAGACACCTCAAAAGGCGTAGGCATAAATAGAAAATGTTGAAGATTCAGGAAGATATCAGTTAGACTATATTACGATTAAGAAGAGATTTAGGAACAACGGGATGCATTCGCACAGTTTCCCGCGACGGTAGACGGATTCAGATCATAATTTAGTGATAATGAAGTGTAGCGTCCAATTCAAAAACATAAAACAGGGAAGGAGGTTTAGGAAATGAATCATAGAGGCACTATTGAGGGCAAAAATTTGTTAAAATATCGTCCTAAAACCACGTTTATTTATAACTCTGTAACTATAAAGCATTCATTAAATGTACGACACTTGCTGTAGAATGTGCAGGCACACCTAAAACAGGTTCATCCAGTAAAATTAAGAAATTAATTTGACCATTTTGCGAACTCCTTGGTCTCTCCTGGACTTTAAATCTTCTTCTGTCGTTGATTTTTACAGTGGTGTCTTTTGTTGTCACAAGCATTCAATCCCACCGGTTACCACTTCATCGCAGTGGACGCACGCATCTTCTCCGTGGTTACCAAGCGCAACTTCCGATTTCCGCTGCAGATTTCGGGCATGAATGAGCGTTGGACCAATGCCCTCAAAGTTCTTTTTAGAATCCGTCAATTGGTCGGGCTTGGATTACTTGTTCAGAATAATAACTTCCCGAAAAAATAAATATTCCCAGAAAAGAAAAAGCGAGAGAAAAATATTTCTTGAGCCAGGCAGAACGGGGACGGATCGGGGATGGAGGGAAAGCGAAGCGCGTGAGGGGATGAAACTTTATGGATGGAATGCCGGCGACACAAAAGGCAATTCCCCCCTGGAAGGCCGGCCTCGCGGCGGTAATTAAAAACAGCCGGGCTCTTTTTCAGAAAGATATGATGAATGGCGCGGAGCGTGGAAATGAACGCACCACGCGGTTGCGGCAATGAAGCACCTCCGTGATGAGTAGGGGTGCCCCGCGGGTGCAAACTTTCGGTGCTTCGTGGGCACTTCGGCAAGCACCATCCCTCTCTTCTGGCGTGTGGCCGTCGCTCACCCATCCACGACCACAGCGATGAAGGTTGCTTTTGACCCATGTATGGTAAATAAGGCAAGAAAACAAGGTGCCACTGCCTTAACCAATGACCCTGGGCACCGGTAATCGAAGAAACTACTTACAACACTAAATTCTCATTGCGAGCATCCCACATTTGCCCAGGATGGCATTACCAAGGCAAACCTTAACACTCCACACCGCACGCTCGTAGAGGGTCGCATGGTATAAGTTGGGCACCGACATAATGGTGTTTTCCAAGTAATTCTCTCCTTAGCAATCATAAAAAAGGAAAAAGAGAATCCACAATTTTATATTTTTGCAAAGTTAACAAAGTTACTTAATCAGGCAACTGTTATCATGGGAAGAAACCCAATCGAGAGAAATGCAGCAAGGATTACATGAAAATAAGTCTAGTTTCTTACGCAATTCAAGTCGTACTTAGGATCATCACTAAGATAATGGAGATAAGGGCAAGTGGTTACTTTTTAAATGATTAGTTTTGGTCCAGAAGGGTTTTGAGGTACGTGCCATTGACGGTAAGAAGTACGGAATACAACCAGGATGTTTTTCATGGAGAGATGTGAGTTCATTATCACCCATGCTTTTCGACGTCTACAGGATGTATGTATCATGTAGGACTGGAGATAGTAATGAAAGCATTTGGGGTATTCGTGAAATCAATGAGATTTGGGAATGACCAAGCCTTAGTCTGCCAGACAGCCACAAGGTAACAACCATTGCTGAGCGTATTAGAAAATCAGAGTAACAGGTTGAGAATCAATGTTACAAAGCCCAAGTTACGGAGTCTTAGAGAAAGAGGAAGGTTAAATCAAGCATTGAAATTTGAGGTAGCAAAGATATCAAGGGACGTAGTAGTTCAGTGATTAGAGCGCTGTGCTGCTGACCGGAGGGTCCGGATTCAATTACCGAGGGGCGTCCTCTGGGCACCCTCAGTTCCGCCCAAGCGGTGTGATTTTAGGGGTGCCAGATCTTCATAAAAACCATAGGCGGCCCAAAGGAAGGAACTGGACCCCATTCATGCCCTGACGAGTGGATTACACCCACCGTTGGGATTACCTCTAGGGCAGCTCCATCCTCAGCTAACCAGCCGCACTTGGGCTTATTACTGTGGAAATATATCAGAGGAAGAGATTAGACCATTCTCGGAAGTGTATTAGACCAAGATGGTCAAAAAATTAGGGACGCATTAAGAAGTTTTGCATTTGGCAAAGAAGCTTTTACAAGGGGGAGGGAGTTGATTACGGGGATATGTAAGGATGCCAAGAAACAGTCCGTCAAAACTTTTATAAAGAGCGTGGTTTTGCACGGCACGGGAAACACAGTCTTTAACGCAAGATGATAGACGTAGTATTGTGGCTTCTGAAATGTGAGGGCGAAGAAAGATCATTATTAGGTAATCACCATTTAAGGTAGATGTCGATGGAAATATAATGCAATGAGAATTGATTTGCCTGTTCGAATAACATGCAAGCGTGACACCCCACACTACAATAACCCCTTCTTCAATTCCGCATACTTTTTTCCTCCTTTATTTTGACTAATATCCCTATCCTATTCCTTCCCCTTCCTCGTTAACCTAACACTCTCCCCTCTCAATCTCAATCTTCAATATCGCATCACCAGTCAACATGCACCTCCACTTCATCGAGTTTTCCCGAAATTCAAAACCTAACTAAATGGTTTCCGCAATCGAAAACGTTTTGTACTTCTACATCATTAGCCTTAGTCTAGTTTTTAAGAAAAAATAAATAGCAAGAGCTCACCTATTTATGTATGGAATAGGGAAGTCTTAGGTTGTCATGGTCAGGGGAGGATTTTCAAAGGTGGAAATTCTTCACATCTCGGAAAATCACGAGGCATCCTGCTTATTCCGCCTTTGGCAGATTTCACAGTGGCATAAATTAAATCCTTTTATACAAAATACGTGTACCTTCAACACACTCCCTCAGGGGATGTTAATATGGATGTTGAAATCCTTCTCAACGGTCAACAATCTTCGATCAATGACTTAGCTAATGAAAATTGGCAAAAGTGCATCAATCGAAAGGTGGCAGGAGGCGAAAAAATGGCATGGAACCAGGTTATCAATTTAAGGAACATTTCAATATGCGCTCAATTATAAATAGAGAGTAGCGGCGACTACATAGTTAGTTCTATGCCACATCACGGATTCATTTCGATCGAATAACTCGATCAGGGCACAACTTTGGGAAATTTAATCAGGAGAGAGGATGGAAAGTACTTTTTCGATTTGGACCTAATTATGTATTTATTTGGACTCCTCCGGTTTATTCGCCTCATGAAACCGAATCGGGCCACGTCCTAAATAAGTAACTTGCATCTCTGTGAAACCAGTCACGGTTTGCTTTCTCGGCACAACAGAAATTGCCGCTATAACTAAAGTTTAATGGCACATCAAAATCAGTTTAGAGAATCAGAATTTTTACCTGAATAAACTTCATAGCCGCCAATGACCACACACTTGAAATGTAATCATTGATAAAGTTATTACCGAAAATCTTTTGTTCTTTCAAAATATGGTGCATATTCCGGATGAAATTCTTTGGCCCCGACCAGTGCAGAAGGATGCATAAATTGGTGGAATTTGGCCCACTTTTCCACGCTACATTAACACTATTCTCTCTATATTTTTAAAACTGTAGGAAATTAATAATTTAAAATCTTGTTTTACACTTATTTATTTTAAAACACGTTCCAATATTTCAATCAGAATGCTTCCTTACTCACTGCCTCTTTCAGTGCTTTCATCTTTCACTTCTGATTTAATTATGAAAATAATTTCTTTGCATTTTTTTCTTTCAACTTTCTTTCGACTTTTACTTTCATTATGAAAGCTTTCCATAGCAACTTCATTTTCAATAAACGTTCTCTCTACTTCTTTCCCCTTTGCACATACGCATCTCCACTTCCGATTCAATATACTTGCACTTTTCTTCAACTAGTCCTTCTTCTCGGAACTTTTGAAAATTTCATAGGTATTCAATTCTTTCCAGACGGATGTCTCTCTGCTCGCCAAGGATACTTTTGCAAACGGAAGTATTTTTCCGCCTGATGAAAAGTGATACGGAAAACTTCAAATATCACCTAACTCTCGGATAGATAATCGTAAAAAAAAATCATCGCGTTTCGTATTTGTACTTACCTGAATTCATTCTTCCTCCCCAACACACGGAGGGAACTGATTAGGCTGCAAAAAATGGTATTTTCCCTGATACAAAGCAGAAGTGCGTGAAGTGTAGGATGCCTGGTTCTCACAGTTTGGAACTGACGCACCGTTCTCCTAATAACTTGGACGTCGAAGTCGTCCACGGTGGACCTTGGACTCCTCTGAGGTTTCGCCTTCATTGAGTCTCTCTTGACGGAAGGACTCGAGCCATTATCAATAGCAGCCCCCTTCTTTGCATTGTGTTTGAGCGTGCTACTCGATACGCTGCGACTACACGCTCGCGCGCACGGTGGCAGTGATTCCCTCGACCACTTCTTTCTTCAAGTTAAAAATTTCTAAATAATCTCCCGCGCCTGACTATGCAACAAACTTCCCATTACCGACTTTTGAATCGATGTTTCCTAAGGTAAACTAGCCTAACATACCAATAAAATCTATGAATAAACCAAATCTCTTATAATTAATATAGGTAATCTAGCGGTTAAGGTAGGTTTTGGATGAGCACAACTACCAAATAAATATTTTGTCACTCCTAACAAAACACAATATAGCATCGTCTCTACATCAAGTCTCTATTCATCTCTGTGAACTTCTTCCCTCCTTTCATCCCGTCCAACATCCCTATCCTGTTCCTGCTCTTTCCTCGTTTGCATAACATTTTCCCCTCTATTCTTCAATTCCTCTAGTCTTCAACATCCCCCTGCCGATCAATACGCCCTTTATCCATTTTTCCGTCCTCCTTAAGATTTCTCCCAACAATCCACTCTCCTTCTCTCCCACCACACTTAGCACTTCATTGTTTGTTTTCCTTTCGGTCCATTTCACCTTCTCCATTCTTCTCCACACCCACATTTCAAAAGCCTCCAATCCACGTTTATCCTTCTGCTTCAGTAAACACGTTTCCGCGCCATACATAGCTGCGCTCCATATCTAAGTTTTGACGAGTATTTTCTTAACCACCCCCCTCAGCGTCCCCGTCATCAACTCCCTCCTCCTTGAGAAAGCCTCTTTGCCTAGCGCAGTTCTTCTCCTTTCGTCTCTATTACTTTGACCGTATTGGTCCAAAACACTTCCGAGATATGTAAACTGTTCTACCAGCTTTAGTTTTTCCCCTCCTATTTTAATGTTTAGCTTAGCCTTTTTATTCCTGAAAAACCGCAAAACCTTTGTTTTATTAATATTGATTCTCATCCCATATCTATCGCACTGAACCTCCAATACACTCAGCAATGCTTGCAACCCCTACATTGGTTGACAGACAATAGCTAGAGCCTGACTATCACTAAACATAACTGATTCCCCTCCGACTTTCATTCCTTACTCAAGTTCTTCCCATACCTCTTTAATTATTTCCTCCCTAATACGTTGAACAGCACCGGTGACAATGGACAACCCTGCCTTACACCTTTTCCTAACACTGCCCTTCCGGACTCTCCGTTCCCCACTCGTAAATCTGCTATAAATCAGCATAATTAAATAGTCTTAAGCTCAATATTAGTATCTTAAATATATGAATCCACAGAATGAACACATCCTGCAGTATGCCAGCAAATAATACAATTATTTTTTATTCAGTTCATGTAGCTGGATTTATCGATTATCAAAATCTCGCAAAATGTGCCAAATTCTCAAAGGAGAACATTTCTTTGTAAACGGTGAGGTGCGTCAATGAAGATGTAAAAGCCTTCTTGTTCTCTTCCCATTTGCCTCTCATTGGTAGCAACCTAAAATTATATTTTACAAATCCCCTCCCGTCTGTCGAATTAACTGATAAAGTTCCGCTGAAATAAGTTTTTACATAATTAAGCATATATGTTTTCCATGACAATTAACAGAAAACCTAATTAACATGTTAAGAGTTACTTGATAAAGTAACTTGTTCATAAACGCAGCATTTTCAGACATAACATTACGAAATGTATGCATTATACTTATGTGGCAGATATGGCACTTTTACGGAGTACTCAATTAAAAATTGGCAATGGGTTTCACCTTAACAAACTTTAATCCGACGGAATTTGTTTCCATGAATACAACGTAACAGAGCCACCTCATTCGTCACCCATTTCACTTGTCAATGTTTCTTAGACGTTCCTTCACAAGCCTGGGTCATATTTAGATGTGTCCGCGGGAGGCGATCACCAACCCGTCGTCCGACGCTGACGCGCGCATGTCAAACACGTGCGGCCAACGGCAGCTACGCACGATTCGGTGTGGGCTGAAGCATTCGGAAGCCGTTGGAGGACACGTTGAAAATTCCGCCCGGCCATTCCGCCCGCCCGCCCGGAGGTTCCACGCCTCGCGCGAGGTCATTTCGCCCGCCTTGCTCTCCCATTCATAAAAATAAGGAACATTCCCATTTCCCTTTCCTGCAAATGATCTCACCGACCGACTCCGGGCGGCGCTTCCAAGAAGGAAGGATACTGTTTACGGCGGAGAGGCCGTGTCGAAGGAGTGCCCCCCCCAGTGCCCACGCAACCCACCGCCATTGAAACCCATTGCGACGGTCACTTCCAGTCGCCGCGCCAGGCGGGGGTCCGAGGCGTCGACGGGGGTCAAGTTCAAAAACACTCTCGAACGACCGGCACCCTTCACCCTGGTTTTCTTAAAAGAGCCAAGTCTCCATCTGTCTATTTGAAGTGACTCCTTCTCTCGAAGTGGAAGGAAGGGATTTTGATTTAAAAATGGAATTTTGAAGACAGCGATAGAGGGGAGAAGGCTGAGCAGACTTTGGGAGGGACGGAGAACGAGCAGGTTGATAGGAGTGAAAAAGGAAGTACGGGCAACTTGAATGAGAATTAACTGAAGTTCAAAGTGTCGGTAGTGTTGTATTATCGGGGGCCTAGTGATGCACCCGTGGAAAGTCTGTCCATCTATCTCAACTGGTCGAGTGTCCTTGCTCAATCCGTTGGTCTACCGTTTGAGTTTGGTTTTGGGAATACAAACTTAGGAGCTCTCAATTTCGCGCAACAACAAACCTTACATCTCTCAGATTCTGCATTCATTCGGCATTTCCCATCATTCCCACCTATTCCTCTCCTCCCCTTTAAGAGCCCTTCGCAATGCGAAATTGCTGGATGGAAAAAAATGATTGTGTCGTGTGTGGCGATTGAGAAAGAGAAAGGAAGGGTTGTAGGGAGAAATTCGAAATTTCGAATATTTCTGATGCATGAGATTGCATAGAATGACATTGGAATGCTTAAGACGGCAATAGGGAGAGATTAACAGGCGAGGCATGACTTAGTTGGGAAGGAAGAAGAGAGAGAAGGCATGAGAGTTCGACGGAATAAAGGGAAGTACTACCCAGTCCAATAAATACGCGAACTGAGGCCACGTACGTAGAGGAAGTATGTGGAGTTGACGAATGATTTACTGTGATTTATTGGATTCTATGATTTTTAGTCTTCAGAGGCGGGTTCCGAATAGCAATAATCCCACTGGACCTACCAAAACCCTACTTCGATCATTGCGCTAAATAGTGCGGCTACTGCCGACACATCGGGAATAATTGTAGCGAACGGAACATGTTCAAAGCGGACGCAATACTGCCTTCAAATCAATTAAATTTGCGCCACTCATGCATTGCACAATACAACGTTTGTCTCAAAATTGGTAGGCCTTATTTTTTCCCAGATAGATAGACGGACTGTTGGGCGGCAGTTTCTCTGGCTGGGTTCGAGGGAGGGGAGTCTCAGGAAAGGCTTGTGCCGGGGGCAGTTGGCTCCCAGCCTTTGCGGAGTGTGGATCGTTTGTTTGTCCGCACCATGCAACCGCCCACGCTGCAAATGCTGCCATCTCCTAAGACCCTCCACCACCCTTACTACCGACTCCAAACCCAACGCGACCTGCACCTCAAAAAACACTATATATCGCCTCTCCTCTTCTGCCCTGCCTTCTACGTGGGTGAATGCACGACAACCCTTTCCCTCCACATGAATAACCACCGCTATTCCACCAAATCTCCCACCTTACTTATTTATTCCATTCCTACTCACAATGCTTCCCACAACCAGTCTTTTTATGACTGCTTCTCTGTTTCGGTGATTGAAACCTTTCCCAATTCCGCCAGTAGCATAGAGATGAGAACCCGCGAGATGGCAAATATCTGGGTGCTCCTGTCATTTAAACACCCCGGGCTCAACCAAGCCCAGTAAATGCATCCAATAGCTGCCTACATCCCCCCTTCTCCCCCTTGCCCGTTTCCTATTGTTCCCCTACCTCTCCTCCCTTCACCTGTACCCTGCACATGTCCTCTTCGCTCTTCCCCGAGAATGCCATTCTGATGACGACGGTCGTGCCGTTGAAACGTTAAATACATACTGTGAGTGTCCTTTCTTTGTGTCTCTGTGTTCTCAATATTTTATATCTGTGTGCTTGTGTGTTTGCGCGTCTCCGGAGAGCGTCCATTTAAAATATATAAAAATATATAAATATATATTTCTTTATACACACACACACACACACACACACACACACACACACACACACACACACACACACACATATATATATATATATATATATATATATATTAAAACTTGAAAATCCCGCCATACGGCGCACAAATATTCATTCAAACATAGAAATAGGTATAAGGAAAGGGGATAGGAAAACACATAAAAGGTGAACACAGGACATGTGGGGAAGGCGGTTTTTGAGCAGATCACGAAAGTAAAAATATTTCCTTATCCGGGATTTGAACCACGGGCCTTCCACTTGCCGGGCGGATGCTCTACCACCTAAGATAATAAGGAAACCTGATTTACCTTGAGATCTGCGATCTTATAAAGCGCCAAAGTGCTCCGATACATATTGCCCGAGAGATGGCGTTATGGAGCTGTTTCACCCACCAAAGGAGAATTAGACGGGACACAAGAAGGGGAAAGGATAGTAGAAAAGCATTCATACGATCTTATAAAGGATAGGAACGGTGCATTTCTTGGCACGCATAGCCAGAAGAAGAGACGAGCCACATTGGCCAAACACATTCAAACTTGAAAATCCCGCCATACGGCGCACAAATATTCATACAAACATAGAAATACTATAGGTATAAGGAAAGGGGATAGGAAAACACATAAGCTCCATAAGGCCAGTATATATCGTAGTATATATCGATATAATCGATATATATATATATATATATATATATATATATATATATATATATATATATATATATATATATATATATATCGATTCCCGGGCAAGGCACTTTGGGCACCTGCAGCTCCACCCAAGCTTGTTGATTTTTCGGGTACCAGATCTTCCTGGGAAACCATAACCGGCACAGGGGAAGGAACTGGCCCCTCTACCCTGATGTGTGAATATTCACACGCCGTCGGGCTTGGTACATGGGTGAGCTCTACCATCACCTACTAAACCGAACTTCGGGTTGATTACTTTGTTTATGGTTTAAACGAACGTTTTACCCGAAAGGAAAACAAATGAGGAAGTACTGGAGATGGTGGGTGAGGAGAGAGGTTTGTTGAGAGAAATCCTATGGAGGCAGGAAAAATGGATGAAAGGCGTATTGAGCGGTAGTGGAATAGTGGAATGTTGAAGAAGGTAATAGAGGGAAGGATGTTGGGCAAACGAGGAAAGGGCCGAAAGGGGATAGGGATGTTGGAAGGGATGAAGGGAGGAAGGAAGTACACAGAGATAATGAGGGACCTGATATAGATTAGTTTGATAGGTGGGGAGTCACAAAATGTTTATTTGATAAACAACAATGAAATTTGAAATTTGATAGGGAATGTAGAGTAGGTTTTCTTAGGAGTCACAAAATATTTATTTGATAGTTATTTCCATCCGAAAACCTACCTTAACCGGTAGATTACCTAATAATATATATATATATATTCGAGGCTCCGCATATATTGATTCCCTCTTCTTTTTCTCAAGCATTAAGAATTTCTACTACCAAATTTATAATACAAATATTAATAATAAATTTGTTTCACAACAGCGATTATTTTAGTTCGCTGTTATTGTACATGGATTTTTTTTTATTTTCATAACAAGTCGGGGCAGTTTGGTTTTCTCATCATTTGGCACTGACCGTCCTCTAAGTGATTATTTCGGATTCGGAAGGTTCCGCCATTTACCAGAAACGCTCTCATAATAAACTTTTCCCTGACAGAAAACGGTAACGCAATGAAATGGCACTTTGGACTAGATAGGCCAACAACGCAATAAAAAACTTAATGATAGGTTTTTACTGGCACAACTTTCTCCTAAGAATGCGCTTCGACACGCAAGACCTCAATATCTCGATAAGAGACGATCGATATCCAGAGAGAAGTGGTTTTCATTCGGCAAAGGGAGTGCGAACGAATGCCTACTCGATCGATTCCCGTCAATGGGGGACGCCGACAAATCTACATCTACGCATCCAACGCTGGGTTGGGTCAACACGCGGACGACGTCTCGGCCGCCGTGGGGTGTTGGTCGAAGCCGAGGGGGGCAACTCCCTCGAACCCCCCCCCCCCCACGAGGAAAAAATCAAACGATGAAATGGAGAGCGCATGAACCAACCAGAGCAGGCGAAACAGTGGGGCCATCTAGGACGAAGATGATCAACATAGCAGAGATGTAAAAAGAAGAATTGCGTTAAGAATAAGAAGCTTTCGAAAAGAGGAAGGAGTTGATGTCGCGGGCCTTGAGTCTGGTCTATAAAATAATTTTTTAAAATTGTCACATGTGACGCACCATGGTCGGGCTTGGATATACGGTGTTCGAGGCGACAGAATAAACCAAGGTTTTAGGTAGAATGGGAAAATTGAAAAGAGTTACAGGAAAGGAAAACGAAGAGGGGGATAAGATATACACATGTTATATATATATATATATATATATATATATATATATATGATTATATAAAGAACTTAGGCAGACAAGGTTAGACATAGAAAAGGAACATGACGTAGAAGAAGATAGCTTAGGTCCAGGCATACTCTACGATGAAATAGAAAGGGCATTAAAGGAGATGAAAGCAAATAAGGCTGTGGGAATGGACAATATTCCTGTAGAAATGTTGAAATGGTTAGGGAAAGGTGGGAAGAAGGCCATATATGGGCTGATTCGTAGTATCTATGAGGAAGGAATCTGGCCGGAAGATTTTGTGAGATCGGTGTTAGTTCCTATTCCAAAAAAGGCAAAGGCTTCGTCATGTGAGGATTACAGAACAATAAGTTTGATATCCCACGCAGCTAAAGTTATTCTCAGGATCATCAACAAAAGGATAGAGAGTAAGGCAAATGATTACTTAGGGGATGATCAGTTTGGGTTCAGGAAAGGAAGAGGTACGCGTGATGCCATTGCAGTAATGAGATCACTAGTCGAGAGGAATATAGAATACAATCAGGACGTTTTTGCCTGCTTTGTAGATTTCGAAAAAGCGTTCGATAGAGTGAATTGGGAAAAATTAATGCGTGTATTGCAGAAAATAGGAATGGATTGGAGGGACAGGAGACTGATCCGCAACCTGTACATGTCTCAGACTGCTCAGGTGCGAGTGGGGAACGGAGAGTCCGAATGGGCAGTGTTAGGAAGAGGTGTAAGGCAGGGTTGCCCTTTGTCACCGGTACTGTTCAACGTATATGTAGAGGAAATGATTAAAGAGGCATGGGAAGAACTGGAGGTAGGAATGAAAGTCGGAGGGGAATTCGTAAAATCGGTTAGGTTTGTGATGACCAAGCATTAGTTGCTCAGTCAGCCAAGGGGTTGCAAGCATTGTTGAGTGAATTGGAGGTTCAGTGCGATAAATATGGGATGAGAATCAATATTAGTAAAACAAAGGTTATGCGATTTTCCAGAAAGAAAAAGGCTAAGCTAAATATTAAAATAGGCGGGAAAAAAATAGAGCAGGTAGAACAGTTTACATATCTCGGAAGTGTTTTGGACCAACACGGTCAAAGTGGTAGGGACGTAAGGAGAAGAATTGCGCTAGGCAAGGAGGCTTTCTCAAGGAGGAGGGAGTTGATGACGGGGACGTTGAGTAGGGATGTTAAGACAAGACTCGTAAAAACTCTGATATGGAGCGTGGCTATGTACGGCGCGGAAACGTGGTCGCTGAAGCAGGAGGATAGACGTAGATTGGAGGCTTTTGAAATGTGGGTGTGGAGAAGAATGGAGAAGGTGAAATGGACAGAAAGGAAAACAAATGAGGAAGTACTAGAAATGGTGGGGGAGGAGAGGGGTTTGTTGAGAGAAATCCTATGGAGGCAGGAAAAATGGATGAAAGGCTTATTGAGCGGTAGTGGAATGTTGAAGAGAGTAATAGAGGGGAGAATGTTGGGCAAGCGAGGTAAGGGCAGGAACAGGATAGGGATGTTGGACGGGATGAAGGGAGGAAGGAAGTACACCGAGATGAAGAGGGACCTGATATAGATTAGTTTGCTAGGTGGGGAGTCACAAAATGTTTATTTGATAGTTGTGTCCATCCAAAAACCTACCTTAACCGGTAGATTACCTAATAATAATATGATTATATATAGATATGGTTTAGGGATTGCTGGAGGCAATCCGAAGGTTGGAAAGTTGGATGCAGGCGACTGAATCGAGTGCTTTTGGAATGCCGGGGAGGATAATGTTCTGAGTGATGATGGAGAATGCGATGGTGTGCGTTAAACGAGGCGGAGGGAGGAATGGGAATGAAGGAAGACGGCTGAAGAGAGTACGTAGTCTGCCCAATAAATACGCGAACTGGTGCAATCTGGCGACCATGACGCGGACTTTAGCCCCACCCATTAGCGGCCTGCCACCGGCGGCTTGTCTGAGGCCCAATGCGCCGTCTGGGCTTGGCGGATCGTCACGCTGTGCGCATGGTGCCGGTTATTTTAGTTTCTGTTGTCCTTGTTTTTACTTTTGGCCGAAATTGGAAATTGACGAAAGCACGGAGCGACGAATCAAAATCAAGTTTTTGGTAAAGTGCGGTAAAAGTTGTCAAGAAATTACTGAAATGTTGACAGCTGTTTACGGTGATAATGCTCTGAAGAAAACATCCGTTTTCAAGTGAATTAAGCGTTTTAAAGGTGGCCAAGACAAGGCGCCACGGATGATGCAAGGCCGGGACGCCCTTCAACCACCTGTGTTGACACAACAATGATCGTGCGCGGTCCCTTGTCCTTACCGATCGTCGAAAAACTGTCCAAATGATAGCTGATGAACTGAATTTAGGAAAATCAACGGTGCATATGTGTCGTTGAAGAATGGTTTGCTGCATGAGCGTGGTAATTTTCTTTCGTATGATGTGAGGCTTAAAGTGAAGCAATCTCGTCATTCGTCAAAACCTACTTTGACCTTATTGTAAACTAACTCTTAAAGAAACAGTCCAGGAGAGGTGGGGAAGCTGGCAAAATAAATACTCGAATTGCCAGAAACAAATATATAATCAGTGGTCACGGTTCCTGTGTCGTCACGAGTTCGGCATTTGTCGTGTTCCACGATGGAATGGAACTCCGCATATATGCCGTCGAGAGCGAACTACGTAAGCGATGAATCCCACCCACACAGCATTACATCTTGCTCCGCCAATTTATCTTGCTGGGTATCATTCCGGAAGGAATATTAGCAGACTTTTGAGGAGAGTGCTCCTCGGCGTCCTCGGGGAAATTATCGCAAGCGAGATGCATAACAACGCTGCCTCCGACATGAGTCGCGCCACAATCAGTCGTCGTTTGCTCTTTGTGTTTTATTAGCTCCGAACCAGAGTGAGAAATGGCCGCTCCTTCGAAATTCTCCGCCCTGCCGCGTCGTTATCCACGAGTAGCGTGCAATCATTCCCCTAAACCCATTTGCGTTGTGGAGATGCCTCATAACTTTTTTCTCAATTTTCTGTAGAAATTCCCAATGTTAGCTCTGTTGTGCAACCATCGCAGAACATAGCTGTAATTCCAGCATTCATTCTAATTCGCATAATTTACTTCGTAAAATCTTGGAAGTGTCAACTAAAACGTAACTTATGTAGCTTAACGTTAACGTAAATTAACGTAAACTCGGTCAAACAACGTTTCATAGCACCGTCATCTTTTTCTTTAAAACCATAAACACAGTAATCAACCCGAAGGTCGGTTTGGTAGGTAATGGTACAGATCACCCATACACTAAGCCCGACGGCGTGTGAAATTCACACATCAGGGTAGGGGGACAGTTCCTTTCCCTGTGCCGTTTATGGTTTCCCAGAAAGATCTGGTGCCCGAAAAATCACATAGTTTGGGTGGAGCTTCAGGTGCCCAGAGTGTCTCTCCCGGGAATCGAACCCGGGACCCTCCGGTCAGTAGTCCAACGCCCCACCCCCTGGACTGCCGCAACCCACCTTTCTCTTTAGTGATTCCTCAAATAAAATTCCCTTCTCCAAGTAAGATTCACTCTAATTACTTTTAAAATCCAACTTCATCCAAGATCTATAATATGCCTATGATTTACATCCGTTTGTTATCTTTTCTGCGACCCCCGAACATGTGGCGATGAAAGAAGACAAAGAAAAAAGTATCCGCAAGAAGGACAGCGATACGAACATGTGAATCAAAGCGAACGAGATAATTTCGGATATTTCTCAATCCCCCCGGAAGATGGCAATTTAAAGAAAAAAGTCCCTCGTGAAGCACAGAAGAAGAAGAGGAATAATTAAACAGAAATGGCGAAAGCAAAGAATGAAACAATAGGAACGGTAAATCGGAAACATTATAGCAAGCGATGGGTTACTCGTACAGAGAAAACGGTTAGGAAGACAGGCGGGAAATCGCAAAATATAAACAGAGAAACAGGGAGAAGAAAGTACGATAGTTAAATAATGGACTAATACGAAAAAACATTCGGTCGGAGGAAACAATTGTGCAAGGAGCAATTGCGAGGGAATTAATAGTTTACAGAGATTAGTGTGACGTACATATGTACAGATAGGCACGAGATGCAAACCCTAGAGCAAAAAATCATGTCTCCTCTAATTATACATTATATAAATTGATTATCCGATCATTTATAATGATATTAACATCAAAATGAAAAATAATCTTGATCCACTGGGATACGGAGATCTCTAGCTTCCCATTCTAGACCCACAGGGAAGATGGAGAGGGATTTTTCAGTGCCACCCGCGGTTTCCCTGGATGATCGGGTCACAGAAAACGCCTGGAGGAGTACTCTGGTACGAACTCCTCTAGAATTCATTGCCTACTGAGTTACCGCACCCCTTTGATCAAGTACTAGAGTACTTTGAAAGGTTTTTGAAATAACCTCATGATGTCAACACTGGCGCAACGAGTTTCCCGCGTAGCAATGGGTAACTTTTTATGATTAAGCACGTAACTCGTCAGTGCTCTGGGAAGAGATCTGTGGTGCGGACACCTCTCTACTTTGTTCCCGCTATACACAAGGAGAAGAATTGCATAAGACGAAGAAGCTTTCATAAGGTGGAGAGAATTGATGACAGGGACGTTGAGAATGGATGTTTAGAAAAGACTCGTAAAAACTTCGATATGGAACGTAGTTTTGTATGGCGCAAAAGCATAGCCAGGAGGACAGACATAGGCGGGAGGCTTTAAAATGCGGGTGTGGAGAAGGTGAAGTAGACAGAAAGGAAAGCAAACGATGAGGTGCTAGGTACAGGGGGGGGAGGAGAGGAGATTGGTGGGAGAAATCCAAAGGAGGTAGGAAAAAAAATGAAGGATGCATTGGTTGGCAGTGGGATATTGAAGACTGCAATAGAGGGGAGATTGTTAGACATACGAGGAAAGGGGCAGGAATAGGATCGGAATTTAGACAAAATGAAAGGAGGATGGAAGTATAGATAGATAGCTGTCTTTATTTTGGGGCGAGATTGAGACTATGGAGTCTCTTCTACTGCCTAACCACTACAGTATACGGTGAGGTGAAATGTGGTTTGTTGAAGAGAAAAAGGGTTTTGTTTTTGCTGGGAAAGACATGAGAAATACTTGGTAGTTGTGCCCATCCAAAACCTATGTTAACCGGTAAATTACCTTTAAAAATACGGCATTTACAAATACTATAGGCAAGTCCTTTGAATCGGTAGAATGCCTTTGGAATTCGTTAATTTACTCATTGAATTCAACTTTATCAGCGGAAAGGATAGGGACTAATTTTTTTTCACCCGACCAAAACATTCCAACTGAGAGGAAGGATTAGTGAAATTGATTCAGTACTCGGCATGACCGCAAAGGAAGCAGTTTTTTATGTGCCCAAATTGGACAGCGAATGACATTAGATTTCTGCGAAGCTCCCCTCTCACTTCTTTGGCCTGATGTCTTTCGTTCATTACCGTTTCCCTATAAGATTGCACGAACGGATTAAACAAAAATCAATGTGGAAACGTTCTCCAGTCTCCACTGCGGTGGTGCGATTAAAAAAAAAAGAAATCCGTTCGCGGAGGCAAATAATGTGTTGTAGGCCATTCGCAATGCAAATCAAAGTTAATGAGATGAGGCCTACCTTCGGTAAACATTTTCGGGTGAATCATTACTTTACCCAAGGCCGTACGTGCCCCCCGAAAGAAAACACACTCGCGCCATCTCTCACGAAGACGGCCAATGAGCGTCGTCGCTTCTTGCACCACGCTAACGAGCAAACGGATCCTATCTCAACTCTCGACCCATATCACCGGGCGTAAAAAACACTGATTTAAAGCCCATTTGAAGCCGATCGCGAACTTGGGAGGAGTATCGTCTGGGGTTGTAATCTCTAAAGCAAAGATCACCTGACATTCTCCATAAATTGTGAAGGACCCAGCAATACGATCCAGCCGAAAATATATTAGGAGCAGTTTGCTGACAAAGAGACTATAAGGAATTCTTACTTATTAAACTTTTACCAAATTCCACAATTCCAGAGGGGTTTCTGATTGACACAGAGACTAGCCACTGCTAAATATCTAATCCCGAGGGAACATTTTCCTCCTTTGCGAACACTCTCTCCTTCATTATTGTCTCCTACAAAAAATACAACTCAGAATGTCCTGCATCCATCCATGTGCAAAAAATTGCCGGAAGTGTCGCGAAAGCCACTCCAGCCGAGTCACACAATTGATGCACCCATCGAAACGCGAGAATATACACAATGCAGAAAAGTCACCTCTATAAGGATTCAAACCTTCATTCCTTCGGTTTCCGGCCGTGTGATTTAACTAGTTACTTCACAGGGTCCTTGCTTTTTAGTGGCCCTAACAAATTCACCGTGCAAATTAAAAACGCCTCGGTCTCGTAACTGCTAGAAGCACTCGGTCGGAGGAATCCAGGTTCAAACCACGCTCCAGACAAATGCGTTCTTCATTCAGTGCTTCAAGGTAATCCACCTATTCATGTTTGGCTTTGAATTGCATCTGACCAATATTGAATTTGCGTGGACTTCCACTTTATTGCCCTGCATATTTTTCTTTGGTTCACCATACAAATACGCCGCCTCTAAAATACCTATTTATTCCCTTGTTCTAAATATTTCGGATTTCACCAGAGTACATTCTTCTTATTAAAAAATTGCCGGTCATTCTTCATCCCTGTCAAGTCTACCTTCGCCATTCTTCTCCACATCCCCATCTCAAAAGCCTCAAAATATGCTCTGCTCACTCTCTTGCCTCAAAGCCCAGGTTTCCGATCTCTGAAATGCTTTTATTTACTTACACACATAGAAATAGATATAAGGAAAGGGGATAGGAAAACACATAAAAGACGAACACAGGAAATGTGGGGAAGGCGGGTTTGAGCAGATCACAAATGTAAAAATATTTCCTTATCCGCGATTTGAACATCGGACCGGACCCGGAAAGTACCCGCTAGGGTGTTTGGGTAATTACTGACTACTTTGCACCCAAAATACTTTTCCCCCTGCTGGGGTCGGACACTGTTATAATGAGCTCTTATCGCCCGTGGAAAAAATGACATCTTAAACCTATCTGTTCTACACTTTATCTCTCTAGTCTTATTGACGTGATCTCTCCCACCGTACTATGATAGGTCTAACAATACATTTTCAACATCATATGCTAAAGAGAAGACATCCTTCCAATTTATGCAAGAGATTTAATCTGTAATGTAACCTTCGCTTGGTGAGTGATTCCTAGCCCCTCTAATATTTTTGTAAACGCTACCAAGTTTATCTTAACAACGTTTTACAAATCTTGCTCCTCTACGCTGCACGCGATCCAACTCGTCAATCAACCCAACTTCGGGAGGATCCCATGTTGCTGATCCATATTCTAAATGAGGCCTAAACAGCGACGGAAAACATTTCTCTTTGGCCTTTCCATCACGTTTACCTGGTACTCTTCTAATTGATTCTAATTTTTTGTTAGCTTGTCCACATACTCCCTATATGTGTTTCACACAGGAGAGGTCGTGAGTGAGGGCATTGCCAAAGTACCCTCACTTACGTTTTAAGGAATCATCATTCACCTTGGAATGTCACCAGGTTAAATGCGCTCTATTATTAAATTTTCAGAGGAAGAGTATGATTGTTTTTTTCAAAGTATATTGTAAACTTCGGGTATGTGTAGCGGAATTAACTATTTCTACTATCGCCAACGGATATCGGAGGTAAGATTTGTCGGATGAGACCTCGGACTTTAAAATATTTTGGAAAGTTTTGTAATAACCTTTATTACAAACATCAACTTAAGATTATTACTCTCTTAAACGCAAGTGAAAATGGGCAATTTGAACTTGTGCATTCGGGCGGGATGAAAGAGAAGATCAGCACGATGGAAAAACGCCCATCAAGATTTAAACATTGTGGTCTCCCAATTCCCTGACCACAGTGGACGAGGACAAATCGAACGCGGTCATCTAAACATCCTTTTGGGCCGGACATGGGCCCCGGAGGCCAGTTGGGGGCCATTCTGCCCCTCTCCATTTCGCTATAATCCCCATCAAATTCCTCTTCCGCCCGAACGAACTGGAATTTCGTTGCCGGCTCCCAGAACGACCGCGAGATCCGGGATCGCATTACGACTGGTTGAGACAACCCAACCCGGTTCGAATATTTTGATGGTCCATGATGCTCCGATCACGCGCCGTTTCCCGCTTCTTTATATGACAGCCGAGAGCATAAGACGCCACGCGGGGCACAATAACTTGATTGCGTCAGGAGTGGCAATAAACGACGGGCCATTCGGAAGCGCTTCGACCGGATTGACGTCTGCTCGAGGCATAAAACTGGCGCCTGGTTGCCCACGGTGGCGACCATGTCTCAGGTGCCGCTGGGATATTTCTCGTTTGGCGGAAATGAATTAACATCATTAGGTTTTGGACGTGGAAAATGAAATGTTTTTGAATCCTAAATTCTCCCCAGTGTGCTGTACAATTAGTCGAAATTCAATTACTTACTATCGAGATTCTCCCAGTGCCACACAGAGTTTTACACTCCCTCAGATTCCTTCGAATGCAATAAAAACATAAATTCTCTTTTCCAGTCCAAATAAACTTGTCTCTCCTCAATCCTTTCTCACGAAGACGCTTCTCCCAATTAGCCTCAATTTTTGGCAATTACTCTCGGCTGCCACAACGATCTAACCAACAATATCCTCCAGAAACGAAAACCAATTGATTTCACCACACAAAACCTTTCCCCGACAAAAAGAACACTTCGAATCAAGCCATTTTTATCCAAAGGCCACTCGTCTATTTTCAAAGGACATATAACATTCATCTAAATCTCCGCGTTCTTCACGAAAAAAGCTTATTTTCCCTACAAAAAGTGTTTCTCATAATATTAAAAAATCCCGAATCAACCAAATACCATACACCTTTTACTGGGCAAAATAAACGTCCAATCCTCACAGTATTTAGCCTATTCAACACTGATAGACTTGTGATTAGCTTGTCTATTATGATTGTTGTCAAATGGTATTCTAACAGTTATGACAGGTTTTGGACAGACTGACAAACTTACCACCACCTGTCCTGAGAGAAAATAATTGCCCCGCCCCTGCATAACGTCTCGAAGCGATACTCGGGGAAGGGATGGGCCAAGCCCTAATCTTCACCTCACTCCGACCCTCAGGAGGACGGACATCAACCGACCCAACCGATTCTCTGGATAAAAAATAATCCTGATCTTATTTGTGTCTTTTGAGAAAAAACTCTTCAGCCTGGAGGTTAGAGGCGTGACTGAAGTCATGAGATAAGACGGACTCAAGTAATAATTATATCAAGAATATGAACTCTGCTACAGTGCTCAGTGCTTCGTGAAAGCGTGACTGTAGAGTCGTTTTTTTAGTAGTTTTTATGGAAGGCGATCGTCAGCTAAGGTCATTTGCGACATTAAGGATGGATGGGAAAGGAAGGATGGAGAGAAACCCGGCGTCGGCATTAGCCCACGTTTAACGTCCAATCCGACCGACGTCGTACTCACTCAAAGTGCTGTCAACTAAACACCTCAAGCAGGAGTCGGGATACTACTGAAAAATATTTGTGGTCTCCAGGATTTTAACCCGGGTCTTCTCGGTGGGAATCTGTACATTAGCCTCCACACCATCCTGAACCCCCTGTAGAGTCCTTTTTCCAAAAAAAATAATTCTGTTGAGTCGTATTTACAAAAAAAAATTAAGGAGTCTTGCTTAGGCACTCTCTTGTTCTCAAAGTATGGAAAAGTCCTAATTTCTCGCTTTGAACGTAGATGCAACCCTACGTGACGGAGATTAGGATTTGAGGGAGCGCAATTCATAGGTATGAAATCCATTGATTTATTTCCCTGTGAATGAAATAGAGAGAGAGAGGGGGGGGGGGCTAAATTCAATCACTTGAAAAGAGAAGAGCACTAATTAAACACATTAATGAAATTATGCCCCCGTCATGGCCATGAAAATTTAATCGCAGCATAGCACGCAATCGTTCAAGAGAGGGGCGAAGAATTATGCTATGGGCTGTATCCACCAGAAAACACGAAGCATTTTGAATTTAGAGTGGGAATTGGGCCTACGTATGTGCTTACATATAGTATACGCCGTGTTATAAATGTGAGCATGATATAAAATATGCACAAATAAAAAGGGCACAAGATATATTTATTATGTTTCGAGGGTCATGACGGCTTCTTCAAACGAAGAACTTTTGAAAAGAAAAAGAAGAAAAGAAAAGAAAGAAAAAGAAAAGAAAGAAAAATCTTTGCCTACTCTAACGAAACATACCCACTCCAACACTAGATACATTAAGACCCTCGATTCCACATATACTTCCTTCCATCCAACATCCTTGTATCCTATTCCTGCTCCTTCCTCGTTTGCCCAACATCCTCCCATCCATCACAGTCTTCAGCATCCCACTGCTAGTGAATATGCTCTAAATCCATCATATTTCCTGCCTTCTTTGAATTTCTTCCAAGAACCTCCTCGCCCACCATACCCAGCACTTCCTTTCTCTCCCCTTCATCTTCTCCACATTTCAAAAGCCTCCAATACACGACTATCATCCAGCTTCAGTGACCATGTTTCTGCGCCGGACTAAACAAGTTTTGACAAGTCTTTTCTTAACTTCCTTTCTCAACGCCCATGTCATCAATCGCCTCCTCCTTAAAAGAACTTCTTTGCATGCAGTATAATATATGTAATGCGTGTGCGTGTACACACGCACATAAAAACGCGCGAGACTAAAAACTTAAAAAGCTCTAGAAACTCTCGAGTCTCATAAGTCAATATTAACGTGTTTCAATTATTTCGACGTGGCCCCAGCCAATTCACGTGGGGAGCGGGAGCTAGGGAATAATTCACGAACGGAAACATATGAGGGAATATAGGATATAGCCGTCGTACGATACCGTGCATATGAATTATTCAGCCGGTCCTCTCGTTCGCCCTCTCATTGGCCCGATTTCACGTAGATGGGGCAACGGCATACACCCGTGTATGTGACATGACGAGGCAGGGAGAGACTTTGTTTAGACTTTCATCAATGTTTCTTTTACCTGGGCTGTGCTGAATAACACTGTCCCCTCCTTGCCCAGCTCCACCGTAAATAGTATCTACATTGCTAACTAGGACCCTTGATAATGGACAAACGGGAATATTATTTATTGGCGGGATTTCAATGGATAATGCGGATGTTAATTATTAATTGAAAAGACAAAAATAAAAGATATTTACGAGGTGCATAACTACTATCTAATTGAAGAAAAAATAGCAATTATGTATGCAAAGAAGCATACGAGAAGTAACGCATGTAAAATGTAGAGTTAAGAGCTATAGGAAAATGTAATATCACAAAAACGTTACGTGGCGCGAATGGAGTCTCAAAGAAGGAAGCCTGGCTCGAGAGGACAAAGAATAATTACGGATGGATGGCTTCGGAAAACCTCTGATGCAAGCGGCTTGCTGCGGTCCCGTGGGTTATCAAATGAATGAATCTAATGACTCGCATCAGATGGTGCGATATGGGGGGGGGAACACAGAGTCTTGTCTTAAGGACTTGGGTTTAGTGCTATAGCGAGCGGTTGAAGGCATGGCTCGCCTGTGAATATTACTACTAGTGTCCCACAAGTAAGCGTAATTGGTCCCCTTCCTTTTCTCGTTTACATCATCCAACTTCGTGACGATCGCATAATCTTGCAGCATAATTTAAATGAGGCCTAACCTGCGACAGATAATATTACTCTTTTTTGAGTTACAGATATATTATTACCCCTTGCCATTCATTTTGAATCTCATTATCCCAAGTAGGTGCCGGATCGTATTTGTCGAAAGATGTTTATATTATGATTACGTAATCTACCGGTTAAGGTATGTTTTTGAACGAACACAACTATGGAATAAATATTTTGTGACTCCTAACAAAACACAATCCAGCAACCTATTCTACATCAAGTCCTTCTTCATCTCTGTGTGCTTCCTTCCTCCCTTCATTCCGTCCAATATTCCTATCCTGTCCCTGCCCTTTCCACGTTTGCCTAACATTCTCCCCTCTATCACAGTCTTCAACATCCCACTGCCGATCAATACGCCCTTCATCCATTCTTTCCTGCCTGCATAGTATTTCTCCCAACAAACCCCTCTCCTTGCTCACAGTACTTCCTCTTTTGTTTTCATTTCGGTCCATTTAACCCTCTCCATCCTTCTCCACACCCTCGTTTCAAAAGCCTCCAATCTAGATCTATTCTCCTGCTTCAGCGACCACGTTTCCCCGCCGTAGGTAGCTACGCTCCACATCAGAGTTTTTACGAGTCTTGTCTTAACATCCCTACTCAACGTCCCCGTCATCAACTCCCTCCTCCTTGAGAAAGCCTAGTTAGTTTAGCCTTTTTCTTTCTGGACAATCGCATAGCCTTTGTTTTATTAATATTGATTCTCATCTCATATATATTGCACTGAACCTCCAATTCACTTAGCAATCCTTGAAACCCCTTGGCTGACTGAGCAAATAATGCTTGGTCATCAGCAAACCTAACCGATTTTACGAATTCCCCTCCCACTTTCATTCCTACCTCCAGTTCTTCCCATGCCACTTTAATCATTTCCTCCAAATATACGGTCAACAGTACCGGTCATAGTGAGCAACCCTGCCCTACACCTCTCCCTAGCACTGCCCACCCGGACTCTCCGTTCCACACTCGCACTTTAGCAGTCTGAGATATAGTATGTGCAGGTTGCGGATTAACCTTCTGTCCCTGCAATCTATTCCTATTTTCCGCAATACATTCATTAGTTTTTCCCAATTCACTCCAGAAAATGCCTTTCGAAAACTACGAAACAGGCAAATACGTCCTGATTGTATTCTATATTCCTCTCGATTAGTGATCTCATTACTGCAATGACATCACACGTACCTCTTCCTTTCCTAAACCCAAACTGATCATCCCCTAAGTAATCATTTGCCTTACTCTCTGTCCTTTTATTGATGATCCTGAGAACAACTTTAGCAGCGTGAGATATCAAACTTATTGTTCTGTAATCCTCACATGATATAGACTTTGCCTTTTTTGGAATAGGAACTAACACCGATCTCACAAAATCTTCCGGCCAGATTCCTTCCTCATAGATACTATGAATCAGTCCATATATGGCCTTCTTCCAACCTTTTCCATAACATTTCACAGTTTTCAACATTTCTACAGGAATGTTGTCCACCCCCACAGCCTTCTTTGCTTTCATCTCCTTTAATGCCCTTTCTATTTCATCGCCGAGTATGCCTGGACCTAAGCTATCTTCTTCTACGTCATGTTCTTTTTCTGTCTAACCTTGTCGGCCTAAGTTCTTTACCATACATTATTTTTATATATTCCTTCCATTTTTCTTGGATTTTTTTCAGGTTCAACTATTATCTTACCCCACTTATCTTTAACTGTTAGTACAGAGCTTCCCTTGTTACTTCCCGATAATAGCTTAACCTTGCTGTATAGAGCACCAATTTCACCCTTCCTCTGTAAACTTTTCATATCCTCGCATTGCGTTTTCCACCATTCTTCTTTTGCTTTATTTGTTGCCCGTATCAAATTATTATTATTTAAGATGGAATGGGATGGTGGGTGAGGAGAGGGGTTTGTTGGGAGAAATTTTATGGAGGCAGGAAAATGGATGAAAGGTGTATTGAGCGGTAGTGGGATGTTGAAGACTGTAAAAGAGGGGAGAACGTTAGGCAAACGAAGAAGGGGCAGGAACAGGATTGGGATGTTAGATGGGATAAAGGGAGGAAGTAACTATTCAGAGATGAAAAGAGACCTAATGTAGAGTAGGTTGCTGGATTATGTATTGTTAGGAAACACAAAATATTTTTTTGGCAGTAGTGCCCATCCAAAAACCTACCTTAACCGGAATATTACCATATAATAATAATAATAATAATAAAGGATCATGTAAAATAATAACATTGGATATCGAATGAAAATGAAGTGACAGTAAATGTTAGGGGTGACGACGGAGATCTGTGTTCCCTTGTACGGTAAATGGGCCATGTGGTAGAGGAAGAGTTTCAATGGAACAGGTGGAGGGAAACCCAGCCTGTACATAAGCCTACCAATGTGATAACGAACATCCCATGATATCACGTTACGAAAGGTACCGCATACCGTAAATTACCGCTGGGTGATCCATCAAATTACCTGGCATCCGTGTCGTTTAGCGATATTACACGAATATCGCAATCGATACATTTCAATATCGCGGAGTGCTAGCCAAGGCGAACGGTGTCCCGACGCGGAAATTGAAAGCGCACTCATGCCGCCCAGCGGCGGAGAAAATTTCGATACGGCATTTTGAGATAACCGATAACGCTTTTTGTCACTCAAGAGCGCACTTAAATGCTCACTCGGCCGAGAGCGCTCTCGCCGATTTCGATTCCAACGGAGGGGCGGGGGCGGGCAGGGGCGGGCGGGGGCAAACTCGCCTGCATCGGAAGGTTTTTGCCTCCCCCATTCTTCCCAACTACCCCTCCACCCCTCTCCCGCATCCCTGCCCGCACTCCTCCCGAAACATTAATCATTTTAGCTATCGCCAATTTACGGAGGCAATTATCTCGTGGCTGCTTGTCGTGATGGGCGGGCATCGTAAATCATGATCAAAAAATTTCGTAGGAACAAGCGATTCCGGAGTGGACCGAAATGGCGAAATTGCAGCAAAAAAAAGGCGCGCCAGCGGGCACAATGGAGGCCAGGGAGCGTAAATTATGCCGCTCAGTCCGCTTAATGCGAAACTTGAGGGGGAGTGGGGGGGGAGGCTTGACGGCGATCGGTTTGCCGATGGGCACGCGTTATCTCCTCCAGGACGCCTAACACTGCACGGCGGCGTCCCGTCCCCCCAACCACCACCATCCGTCCATCACCAAGACGACCACCAAATACGAGAATCAACCCTGCCAAATTATTTGGTTATTCTCTTAGAATTGGAGAGATGAGTAAAGATTTCAGTGAGTGGCAGCACTGAAAGGATCAACAGTACTGGGCTCCTTTCTCGAAGCTTAAAGCTGTCACCAACAACTCCTCCAATTGCGGTAAAAAAGCTATACTCCACATGTATGTATTAATATATTTACATATTTATATACATGTATATATTTATATATATGCACAAATTTCTGAAATTTTTTAGGTCTGAAACATTTCAGACCACCCACGTACTCGAAAATTGATATGTGGTAAGGGTCGCGGTAGACCATGGGTAGAGCGTTTGGGCTATTGACCGGAGGGATCGGGTTCGATTCCCGGGCAAGCCTCTTTGGGCACCTGCAGCTCGACCCCAACTATGTGATTTTGCGGGTACCTGATCTCCCTCGGAAACCATAACCGGCACAGGAAATGTAACTGGCCCCTTCTATCCTAATGTGTGAATTTTATACGCCGTCAGGCTTAGTACTGGGTGATATCTTTAAAGTTAGAATGCGGTGTAATTTGAGCAAGTCGTGAGTATTACAATATAATTTTTGCCATTGGCAGACTCCATGTGTGAAAGTAACAAGAACTCGTAAACTATCAGCTTTGAGAGACCATTCCGAGGTTTTTGAGGTGAGATTGTGAGCGTAAATTAGATACTTTTGCACATACGTATTTCTGTAGAGATGAATGAGGAAGGCGAAACTTCTCAGGGACGAAGTTTTGGGCATGGCAAATTGGAAGAAGATAGGAAGTCGTCATGTGTGAAGTCTCCATCAATTCTCTCTTATTTCTCCTGCGAAGGTGGGAGACTAATGTGCTAAGAGATTGAGTGGTTCTTGGGAATGTAAACGTGGCGATATCGGAGGCCGTCTCAGAAGGAAGAATGTTGAGTAAGCGGGGTGGGATAAGGAAGAGAGAAGGCTCCGAGGACGGCATGAATGCCAGTGGAAATGACGAAAAAATGCAGAAAGAAACAATGCAGGACAAACAAGGATAAACGCAATCTATGCGTGTATGTATGCTAGCGAGGAACAGTTCAAAACCTACCTTTGACATGTGAATTACTTGTGAATTTTCTCCTCGTAGGTAAATGTCATCATATTTAGAAATGATATAGAAATAACGACGCTCAGCGTCGTCATTAATGGATATTTATGTCAGTATTCTAAGCAGAGGCCACCATTGGGGAAACACTGGAATGCTTTCGTGGTTGGAGTTATCCCATTATCGCAAGCTGCATAATGCAGGAATGTGAGTGAGGGCGAGGGAATAAATATAGAATTAGGGATAAAACTACAGTCACAAACAAGAACTTATACTTATGGCGGGTAAGTATTCTTTAAAATGAACAACTGCTGCCTCCTTTAAAAGGATTTGGATGATTTCCTGCACCGGGAATGAGCACATTTTGGGTAATTGATTGGAATGATGCGAACATAGGAAATGGTAACTGAAATCTGTGGGGATATCACCAACCTTTGCAACCACGTGAATTTAACGGAGTTAACAGTCGGATTTAAAAGTTATTTGGGCGGAGGGAGTAGCGAAGTTTGACCAATAAACAATAATGCGTGAAAAACTGTAGAGCTCTTTCTCATCTCAATAAAAATAGAACCGCACCCTCGTGGCACATTTTACGGAATAATAAATAGCAATGTATGCAATAATTGTTGGGGGCAAAACTAAGAAATGACGAGGCACAGGCAGAAGGTATTTGCAATGGATGTACAAAATAGCAGAAAATGGGTTCAATGCTCAATAGCAGAAAATGAGAAAACGCGTACAAATGTTCAAATCCTGACTAGAAAGGCTGCAAATAGACTTTTGAAATCTTTATCGACTTGAAAAATCGAATTAAATTATAATCAATTGTAGAAAAAATACTTTTTGCTTAATAATGTAATATTAAGCAGCTGAAAGTTTGATTCAGATAAGTTGAGGACGCTAAAGAATTGAAATTGAATGAACCAAGGAAATAAAAGTGAATTAATGGGAATGCTGAGTCGAGATATTAAGTTGGGAATTGTGTAGTTCAATAAAAGTGGCAATTTATGTGTGTTTTCCATTCGTCAATTGCTTAGCAAGCGCATTTTACTTCACGCCTGTTTTTAATCGACATGTTTTTTTGAGATTCGTAGATATTTCAGGTTATCTTCAGATGACATTGGTTTTGCGACCCATTTCATCAGCATACACAGATGAAAGGAGATCCATAGATCGTTTCGCAAAAGAATCTGCTTCCCCGCAATAAAATATTTGACACGATCGTTACCAACGAATATCGAAATCCTCTGGGATTGATCCGCTCTTAACTTCGTCTAAACCGATCTAGCTGCGTCACAAACATTTTCATACGGAGAAAAGACTTTTTAGACCCTCACCATTTTACACGAAGAGACCAGCATTTATATTTCATTTTTTTGATGTATTTCATCAGTTTACGGCGTTCTCAGCGAGTCGTCCCACGATTACCTCCTTTACCGCAGTCCCATGGCAGACCAACCACGCGGATGAAATTATTTTATAAGATGAAATTAATTAGAAGCCAATGAGAAAATTTCGATTATCCAATCAATCAGAGTCCATTCGCATTCCCGGAATGAAGGATGGTGAAAATTCTCCAGCGATGGAGTTGACTGGAGCGAGCTACCCGGAGGGGCGGCCAGAACCCTCGCCACGCCAGCAACGCCAGCGCCGGAGACTTCACGCGCCCCTTAAGAATGTTTCATCTGGACTTGCGAGTTTCTGCGAATTTTAACACCCTCATCATTTGCTTTGTTGTCTAAGGAATGAAATGGGGGTAATCAATTTTAACTAGAGCGTTTGAAATACCAAACTTGAAACACTAGTTTGAAACTAATGAAGGATATTAAACGTTAGTATTCTTGAAACATAACTTATGTAATACAATCCAACATATAATTGTATAGTGTAAAACTTGACTCATCATTAATATGGAAGCTCTAAGTGATTGGAATGGAAGCCATGTTTATTTATGGTATAATCAATGGCAAATTATACTTTATAATTGTGTGCTAAGATTTAGTTTTAAAACGTTTACTTACTTGGATTTTTTTAATTATCAAAAATACTATATTAAATAATTCTTCGGCAGATAATAACAAACAGACCGGTTTGAGTTAAACTGGGAAACGAAAACAAACCGCGAAACGTATTTTAGTCATGGGCCCAATTTTTCTATTCAAGATATGAGAAACTGCACATCACGGTGACTTAACAAACGCTCGTACCTCTCCTGAAGGTATGGGCGTCAGCGTCTTTTTTTGGGATATTTCGAAAAATTTAACGTTATTCTGAACTTGTAGTATGATTTTTTTCATTATAAAAGGTTTTACAAACGCAGAAGCCGTCAGTTTCAATCAGCCAAAAATTCCACAGTAAAGATATTTTTCTTGAAGTTAATGCACGGAAAACGTGTATGTCACATTACTGAGACTTACAACATGAATACAGCTGTATTTAGAGAGATGATTCGGTGAAATATATTTCCGGGATTGTTCGATCTAATGGGAAAACCACCTCTAATGAAGTATCTTTATCACTTGGAAAGGGAATGGAAGCATTATTTCAAACATTTCTCCCAAACACGAGAATTCACGATTTTCACTTGACCGACGCCTGAAAAAAATATAATTTTCATAATCGAAGGTGAAAATGTCCGCCAATTCTCGCTGCTGACCGCTGCTAATGAAATATTACGTGCGTTAATTAAACACACGTCAGTTTTAAGCACTCAAAGCTTCAAAAAAAGAGAGATCTCTCCCGAATGAAGTCCGATGCACATGCAAACACTCTGATGGAAATAATTTCTCATTAGTGCAAAAGTATAGGTACATGGTTTCCATGGAGAGGAGGGGGTGGGCCCCACGCAAACTAGTCTTTTTCACCATTAGACCGTCGCAATTTGAATATTTCTATTATTTTGGCCCTACATGTTACCATCATGTACCTATTCGCTGAGGTTCAACGCTTCGAACAAGTCGTATGTCATTTCGTTGTCTTTTCATTTTCCTGTGACATCTGATCTGAACGGGCTGAATTGCGACGGACTCCTGCAATTTGTGTTGAGTGCGAACATGCCTCCAAATGTGAAAAAGAAACTGCGTCGATGTGGGGAGGAAGGAATCTGTGGTGCCGCGAGTGGAGATTATGAATTCACACACATGTTAAACGAACAATACCCGACGACGCCGAACGAGGGCGACGACTCATATGTATTCACGCTGTTTTCGCGGTCTCGCCGCCATTTCCATTAGCTGTGACTTTCCTCGTAATTCCGGAAAGGAAAAAGACATTAAAAAACAAAGCAAAGTCTAAAACTCACAAAGGTGACAAATAGTGATATCGGATAAAAATAACATATATGCATAAAAATCTTTGGCGAATAACATACTTGGTGATTAATATTATATAATAGGGTAAGCGAAGCATTGACAATTACGCGTACACTCTTGCTCATAAATATCCCTGGATAACGTAGTAATTAACACATTGAGCAAGAAATATTGAATAACTGTAACTTTTCCCATATAAAGTATACTTTTACGGTTATTTTTAACAACATTCAATGATGCGACGTAATTATTTTTTTCATTTCAATTTCACTAACATAATATTATATATATATATAATTTTAAATGTATATATATATATATATATTTAAATGTATATATATATGTGTGTGTTTATATATATATATATATACATTTTGCCATGTATATATGGCATATATAATGCCATTCTGATGACGACGTTCGAGCCGTCGAAACATCAATACATACTGTGAGTGTCCTTTCTTTATGTTTCTGTGTGTTGAATATTTTGTATCCATGTGCTTGTGCGTCGCCGGAGAGCGTCAATTTCAAAGATATATGTATATATATGTATGTATATATATATATATATATATATATATATATATATATATATATATATACCATTTTGATTCTGATGACGACGGCCGTGCCGTCGAAACGTAAATATCCAATGTAAGTGTCCTTCTTTTATGTTTCTATGTGTGTAGTGTTTTTTGTGTTAGTGTTTGTGTGTTTATATATATATATATATATATATATATATATATATATATATCGATGATGCGGAAGTACTCACGAGAGCAATATAACTTTTGGACGGCACAATAGAACACAGAATAAAACAGATAACACGTAAAAGGACACTCACACTGTAGATGATTTAAGCTTTCGGCCTACTCCGAGGCCTTCTTCAGGTCAGACTGAGAGGTTTTGAGGGAAGAGAGCCTGGGGAAGCAAGAAGGGGGGCGGAAGGTTTAGGGACTGTTGGGAAAGAAATTAAAGATGGCGGTTAAGGGTGGGAATTTTAAAGGATCGGAAATATAGGATGTATGCGGATTCGCGAGTTCTCACCTCTATGTTGGTGGCTGAATCGGGTAGGGATTCTAGAACTGTTAAGGAAAAGCATTCGTCAAATGATAGGTTGTGTGAACTTGCGTGTAAAGGGATAGGAAGAGAAGAGAGTGAAGCAGAATTACATGAGTAACGGTGATTGTTCATTCGGATGGATAATGGGTTAATGCATTCGCCTATGTAGAATGAGGTGCATTGTTTGCACGACAAGAGATAGATAATATTTTTTGAGAGGCAATTAGCGTGGGAACGGGGTGAAGGGACAATGAGGGGATGTGGGGAGAGGGGAGCAGATCTGATTAGGAGACATGTTTTACATCGGGGGCGATTGCAGGTAGGGGAAATATGTGGAAATTTGCCAGGGCGGGGTGTCAAAGGGTTGGTGGATCTCAGAAGGTTTCTGAGGTTGGCTGGTCGTCTGTAAGCGACAGAGGGGCATTGGGGCAGTAAGGATGTGGTCGCGTCATTGTCATGTAATATAGGATAAAGTTCCTTGAGAATGGTTTTCAGTCTGTGGGATCCGGGGAAATAGGTTGTGCAAAGGTTGAGTCCAGCGTCAGATGTGGGGTTGTCATTCTGTGGTGTGTGTGGTCGGGTGGAGCGGTAGATTTTATCCTGTAGGAGCTTTTCTGGGTAACCGCGTTTGTGGAGTGCATGGTGTAGATTGTTGAGGTATTTGTTGAGGGTATCTGTGGTGTTGCAAATCCGATGTCCGCGGATAGAGAGAGAGTTGGGAATTGAGCGTTTGGTATGAGAAGGATGACTACTGGTATAGTGTAAATATTGTTGATGGTTAGTGTCTTTGATGTGTACTGAAGTGGTGAATTTGTTATTATGAATTGAGATGTCTGTGTCAAGAAAGGTGATGGTGGAGTCTGAAATGGACGAAGTGAATTTAACAGTGAAAGAAGAATTTAAGGCCGATTAGATATTGTCAAGAGAATCAGAGCCGTGTGTCCAGAGCATAAAATTGTCGTCAATGTAGCGGACCCAGAAAAGAGGTTGGAAGGGTTGATGTGAAAGGAAATTCTCTTCAAGGTGGTCCATGAAGGGATTGGCGTACGATGGCGCCATCCTCGTTCCCATAGCTGTGCCTTTCGTTTGGAGATAAAAACAGTTTTGGAAAGAGAATGCATTTTTAGTCAGGACGAAAGTGGCGAGATTGAGGAGAAATTCGGTCGAGGGGCACTGGGGTGGGGGGCGTAGAGAAAGATGGTGTCGGAGGGAAGATAGGCCTTCTGCATGGGGAATAGAAGTATAGAGGGAGGTGACGTCGATGGTGGCCATAAGCAGGTTGGAGGTGGAGGGAATGGAAACAGAGTTTAGACGGTGGAGGAAGTGATACGTGTCTTTCGTGAAGGAGGGCAATGAGAGTACGATGGGTTGTAGGTGGTAATCAAGGAATGCGGAGATTCTTTCGGTGGGAGAGTTGAAACTAGAAACTATAGGGCGACAGGGGATGTTGGGTTTGTGTATTTTTGGGAGGAGATAAAACTGGGGTGTTCTGGGGTTTGGGGGTGAGAGTAGGGATATGTCTTGGGAGGTGAGGCCTTCTTCTGGTCCAAATTGGAGGAGAAGAGACCGAATTTCCTTTTGGAAGTTTGGAGTAGGGTTGTCGGTGAGAGTGGTATTGGTGGATGTGTCGTTGAGGTGACTGAGGGCTTTGGAAATATAGTCTTGGGTGTTTAAAATTACGACTGAGGAGCCTTTATCGGCGGTAGTGACCACGATGTTAGGATTGGCCAGTAGGGTTTTAAGGGCATGACGTTCGTTTGTGGAAAGGTTGTTTCTTGGTTTTAGAGATTGTGTGAAGGATTTATTAGAGACTTTTTGGAGAAGGAGGCGTATGAATATTTCCACGGGATGATTACTAGGTAGGGGTTTTGGCTCATGAGTGGAGGCCGGGCGGAATTTGTTGAGTGCGGGATTGGTTTTAATTTGACTCGAAGAGTTACTTTGCGATTTCCAAAATGCGCGCCAACGAAGGTTTCGGCAGAAATTGAGTGTGTCGGTGAGTAGATTGATTTGGTTAATATTTGGTGTGGGAGAGAAAGGCCTTTACTTAGTACGGAAATTTCGTTCTCAGACAGGCTGGTGTTGGAAAGGTTCACAATGTCATGGGAATTGTCGGAGGGGGGGGAAGTGTTGGAACCCTTCGGTGGTGGTTGGCGCTTGGGGAAAACCGGAGGACCTTTGGGAGGAGGGGGGAGGTTGTAAATGCTTTGGAGGTCGGGTTTGTATTGAAAGAGTGGGGGTGGTTTGGGAGGAGGAGGCGGTAAAGAGTAAGAGTGCGGAAGTTTGAGACCCACTTGGAAGAAAGAAATGCTTAGATTTGACAATTTTGTAAGGGGACGTTGCCGTTTCTGTTGGAGGGAACGTAGGGCAGATGAAGCTGGCGTTGAGTTTTGGAATTAGGTGAGGAGCAGTCATGGAAATTATTTTGAAGAGAGAAAATAGGTTTGATATGTGTTGTTCTCGAATTTGTTGGTACTGGGTAAGGATAAGGTGGGCATATTCTAAAGATTTTTGGTAATTGAATGCATTAAGTTGCGGGTGGATTTCAGGAGGGGCAGCAGATAAAGGTAGGGAAATTACTAGACCGTTGGGAACGATTCCTAAGGACAAGCATGAGGTGAGAAACTCGGTGTGGCTGGTGTATTTGGCGAGTTTATATGCGTGACGGCGAAAATTTCGGTACCAAGATGAAATAGGAGAAGAGTGGTTCATATTAGGGTGATTGGAAAGGATCTGGGAAAAGAAATTGGAAATAAAGGAAGACAGTGGTGAAGGAAAGGATAGCACAGTCACGATGGAGCAGGATCAGCAGCGGAAGGTTTGGTGCTTTGGTGGTTTTGCACACCCATCCGCCGTGAGACAGGCTGCATTTGATAAACGGAGTGCAAAACGAGTCCCTCCGAAGCAAGCAGTTGTAGGGTTTGGGAGAGCGGAGGACGCAGGTTCACTGGACATGGATATTTGAGGTTAAAGAAACTAGCCAGACGTTCCAGGCACAGAGTACCCTCAGTGCCCTGGGATAGGTGTCAGATTCCTAATGCAACTGAATGAGGCGCATACGGCAGAGTCTCAAGAATGTTCTGCTCGCTACTCGGGGAATCGTCTGGTGCGTTTGGAGATTGGTTCCCCTAGGATAACTCCCCTTCCATACCATGCGTACTAATGTGATTGCTCCTTGGAATTATGCGAGAATCTTACCGTATGTTCAAGTGGTATATCACAGCACATTTTAGCGGTTGACCCTGCATTTCCCCAGTTAATCGCGCTCCCGGCTTGTTAGACTCTTGACTTAGACAACATTTTCACATTATGGTCAAATATACTACGTTCATTTAGGTTAAATACATAAACATTTTGCAGTCATCGAGGCATGCCTTTGAAGGAGATACTTCTTTACTTTTTTAAAAATGTCACCATAGGTCCTTACACATGCAGATGAATTGGCATTCCATTAAGAATAATTGGATACCACTACAGTAATTCCATTACCACCAAAATTAATGAAATATTTGGAATTTCACAGTTATACCTTTCTCATTTGCAGTTACTTTAATCTATCTTCAATATTTTGTACTTGTTTGTAAAGTATTTTTCCATTACCAAATCATACTAGATAAAGCTTACATCAATACATCAGTAATCATATGGGATTTGATTACGTTCATGCCTCTCGTATTACTAAATAACCCAAGGTATTTGTTCATTTGATTCTTCCAGCTGGCTTCTTGCTTTCCACATTCCACTTCCACACTGCTCGTGCCGCCATCCTGATCAAGATACAAACGCTATGAGGTCCATTTTCTCATTTCATGTTAACGTGCCCTCAATGATGACTCACAGTGTCATGCACAATTGTCCCTAAAATTGAATCTTCTAAATGTTGACAATAAAGTCACGTTCATCTTATCACATTGCTCCAGTAGTGAGTTCTATTCTGAGTAAGTGGTCCTCTTCATGCAATCTAAGGATGACTACTTTCTCATTGCAATTTAGTTAGTAGCATTTTATGCATCGTAATTCACTTCAAAATCACCACATGGCATTCTTCTGGTCGTAATTCTATCGGCTTCGACTCACAAAACGCCCAAAATGCTTTCAATAGTATATTACTTCGTTCCTCACCCAAGGTGAAGGTGTTACCCGTAATATAGCTAACTGGCAAAACACTCCCGATACTAGGCTATCAGGGCTATCGTGAATGGTGGGATAGGAGATGGGATTGTTGGGAGAAATCTTTAGGAGACAGGAAAAAAGGAGAAAAAGCATATTCATATTGATTGGCAGTGGGATATTGATGACAGTGATAGAGGGGAGAATGTTGGGAAACGAACAAGGGGCAGGAATAGGATATCAGATGGAATGAAGGGAGGCCGGTAGCATAAAGAGTTGAAGAGGCAGTGATAGTAGTTTTTTGGTTTTGTTTTGCAGAGGGAGGCGAGGGAATCGTTCGGTAGCTTGTTTTCAACGAAAACCTATTTTGGATGGGCTATAACTATTCGGTAACTGCTAGATTACTTCTAATATTAAGAGAAATGTTTCCATTTAACTAGAACTTGCATTATGGTTATGCATAGAATTAGGAATACATAGGAATACATGAAATAGTTTTCCAGTGTTTGGTGCGGATTCAGATAACAATATAGTGCTCTTGAAGTCAAATGCTTTCGGATTAGCTTCCAATTCCTCTGATTATCTTTTTCTTTTGAATTAGGTTATCGCTTTCCGAAATTCATTCTCGACTTTCGCACTAGATATCTAATAATCATTAGTGATCTAATTCCTTTTGTCTCCAGACGCATCATCTTTTATATTTTTCACCCAGGCGTGTCATATCCTTTGGCATCGTGAGGATTTTCTAACATCCACGTTGTACCATCTAGGTTCCATGTTATCTTGGATAAATGTACTTCGAATGTACCAGATGACTGCTGAGCGCGTGATATAAAGAACGTGATCCCATGTATCGTCAGTATTTTGGTGTTTACTACCTGCCTTTAAATTTGTAAATTGACTCTGGAACATGTATTTTAAGGTATTATAGTCGCCCTTTAAAGCAAGTAAATGTTTCCCTAGGTCTTCTTATTCCGGACCTTATTTAGGGAATCCTTAGGATTTACTGCACTGTGGTCACTGATTCGCTCAATAGTTACTACATTTAAGACTTGTCCGTGTCTGTTCCTTGTTAACAAACCAAGAATATTAACGCATCTAGTCGGTGAAGTGACAAGTTGATGTATGGGGTTCAGCGTAAAGGAATGTAATAGCGACTCGCCGGTATATTTATCTTGGCCCCCTGTTTTAATACTATTTCCCCGTTTTTTAAAACTATTTTCGTCTAGCGTATGATGGCCTATTTCCCGCAATGGGGCCTCACATGCCTTTCGTCACTGCTGCCTAACACTTGAATCCCCCTGGTATCAAGTTTATTTTCGAAAATGGAACTGCAATAGCGTGAGTTTACTCGATGCCACTCTGTCTACAGAACATAACAGATAGGACTTCACAGCTTTTAGGAAAACGTACAACACGGGTCGTGCGACCCATGCCAGCTCACGCCATCATTTTTCCGAGAAACTGGCTTCCTTTCGTTTCCTCTTACACAGGAACTCAATCATTGCATTATCTGAAGCATATTTCAATCTGGAATTTGAAACCATCCAACGCATCGCGGTAAAGAATGCTTGTATCAAACATTTGTTTGAGAATATACTCGTCAACAAACTGCAAGTACTTCCGAGCTCAGAATCTTCTTTCTATACAACACAAGAGGGGCAACAGAATCAAAAAGTTGGGGAATATCGCAGAGAATAGTCCAAAAATTCCCGAAAGAGAAACTCAATTGAAGCATTCCACAATACCAACCCCCAGAGATCTTTGAATCGTGGATCTGAAGATAAAATAAATAGGATGGAAAAAGCAGTATCTACAAATTAAGGTGCAATGTGAGCGCCTCCGCATACATCGGTCAGACTAGGAGATCTTTCAACGTAAAAGCCGAAGAGCTACGTCTTGAACATCCTCGGATAATTGACCTGTCTCCCAATTACGCAGTGTGTTTAACCTATGTATCAGCCTACGTTGAACTAGTGGCTCCCATCCCATTTCTTGCAGTAATGACGCGAAACTGCTAAATTGTTCATAAAAACCTTTCACGAATCTCGTAAGTGTTCTACGTTGCCCCCGATCTAGTTCCAAAGCTAAGCCTATCTCGTGAGGATCCATGACACCGACAGTGTACTCTGGGTGGGGCCGAACTAACATAAACTGACAAAGCTCTTTAACCATATTGTTACATATTCCAAGTATCCTTGATATAAATCCTAACTTTATATTTGCTATTCCGCAAATTTCACGAATGTGGTTTCCCCGAAACATGACTCTATCTGTCGTAAAACTCAAATATTTTACCGATTCGGTGTTTATTATGTTGGTATCCTGTGTAGAGTACGTGCTTTCGGGCGAAATACTGTTCCTACAAAATTTTATCGAATGAATCGAAAAATATCAGAAAATAATGAAAAATATATAAAATAATTCATCGATTTAAAACGAACCACACAAAGGATATGGCGGTCAACCAACACCATTTTCCTTCCCCGCCCACTCGTCGATATCTCCCTAAAATCAACGCATTAGCGACCCTTACACCTAAATTTTCCCGCCCTCCCGGTTCGGAATTCCTTTCCCTATCTGCATAACCCCACTGCTTACGCAGCGCTCAAACCAAAACCCCACACTCCCCCACCCACCTTACCCTCCTATCCCCACCACCGTGTAAATATATTTGAGTGATAATTGCTGTTTGTCTTATTACTTAAGGTGAAAGTTCAAAAGCCAGCACGCGATACCATTGAAATACTATAATTTTAATTCTGACGTTTTTATAAATCAAACCACTTCACTTTTCCACATAAACTTTTTAATTTTCACGACCCAGGTTTCGTTATAGCATAACATCATACATAGCCAGCCAGCCAGCCCTCTATTTGTTTGGGTGTTACCCCGTTCTCTAAATCGCTGCTTCGGCGCGACTCTGTCCACCCCCTTCAGCGTCAGTGGTTGTGCTCTCTGCAAGTTACGGATCCGGGTTCGAATCCCGGTCAAGGCGAATGATTTTTACTCTCTGAAATTGTTGCATTATAATACACATAGCGGATGACTCCGTTAAAAGTTACTGTTGCGGCATCTCCCGCAGTTTCTTGAAAGAACAGCCTAAGTGTTTGAAATTGGCTTTAACCTCGTGGACTGTGGCGCCTCGCGCACGACTACGAATGCCTGTGACATTGTATGTACGTTATTTCGTCACAACATCTTGTTCCTTTAAAGCCCCCAAAATTTCAGAGTGTAAGAGGACGTCTCGGTAGCTTAATTGGTTAAAGCACTCGGCCGGATATCGAGGGATCCGGGTTCGAATCCCGGTCAAGGCGAATGATTTTTACTCCCTGAAATTGTTGCATTATGAACCAAGGGGCGTTAGTAAGAGTTCGCAAGATTTTATTTTGAAAGCGTGTCAGTTTGTTCAGGTTTTTTGCAGCTACTGATCCCCAGGCTGGATAACCGTAGGTTATGATAGGTCGTATCATGGATTTGAACAGAAGTACCTTAGTAAGAAGACGGAGGGGAGTCGTGCGCTTTATGAGGGGATAGATTGAGAAAAAGGCCGCGTTGGCCTTGTTAAGTGCATATTGGGTGTGTGCTTGCCAAGTGAGTTTCTTGTCCAGTTGTACACCAAGAAATTTGGCAGATGATGATGCCTGGGGGATCTTTTCCTTGCCGTAGTTAATGGGGGTGTTATTAGGTTTTTTCCATTTTCTGGCGTAATTGACGTTGATGCATTTTTTTGGGTTTAAGGTAAGTTTCCACTCGGTCATCCAGTTTTCTATGCTGTCTAAGTGTTCTCGGATATTTTCTGCAGCATGATTTGGGTCGAAGGAAGTTGACGCTATAGGGGTGTCATTCGCATAGAGGTAGATTTCAGTTTTTGGGTGTGAGGGGAGATCGTTAATGAAAAAGTTAAAAAGAACGGGTGATAGAATGGCTCCTTGAGGGACGCCTGCTCTGATGGATCGGGTAGTTGATCTGGCATTGTTAACAGCTACAAATAACGTGCGGTTAGTAAGAAAAGAGTGGATGATCTTAGTTAGATATATTGATATATCAGTTTTGAGCAGTTTATGTATCAGGCCAGCGTGCCAGACCTTGTCAAAGGCTCTTTGGAGATCAAGGAAGGCTACTTGGGTGTGCTTGTGAATGTTGAAACCGAAAGTGATCTGTTCAACCAATCTTGTAATTTGCTGGGTCGTGGAATGGTGACGACGGAAACCAGTTTGCTCAGGTATGATCAGGTCTAAGGCCGAGATTTCTTCTTGCAGCCTGTTTAAAATACATTTTTCTAGGAATTTTCCCATGCAGGGGAGCAGGCTAATGGGCCTGTAGTTAAGGATATCAGAAGGGTTTTTATCGGGTTTTGGATAGAGGATAATTTTGGCCGTTTTCCACGCCTTTGGGAAGTACGATTGGGTAAGGCAGGCGTTAAGGATGGAAAGTAGGTGTTGGATGAAAGATTTAGGAAGGTTTTTGAGGTGATTGTAGGAGATTTGATCGGGGTTGATGATTGGTCGTTTATTGGCAGAAGATGTTGCTCGGAGGCTGGCGGATGGTGTTGATCGGAGGCTGGGGGAAGGTTGAACGATGACTGAGGGATCTCAACGGTTTCGGTTTGATGGTTGTGCCAAGGGTTTTGGAGAGGGGGAAACGATTGCGAATTAATATTTAAGTCCGGTTGTTGCGGGGGTGTGCTAGTGGGCTGTAGCTGCAAGGCTTCTCTTTTGTTGCGTAATTTGAGGAAAAGTTCACGGTGAACAATACATCCTCGATAGTTTGCGGTGTGTGGTCCACCACAGTTGACGCATTTGGCTGGAGAGGTTTTGGGTTTCTGGCATTCTCTGTAATGGTGGTTGCCAGCGCATTAAACACACCGAGGAGGGAGGCCGCACGTTTTGTAGGTGTGTCCATAGCGTTGGAAACTCAGACACTGTGGGGGTCCAGGTGGAGGTCTGTACGGTTCTACGGAGGTCTTGAGGTGAAGTACAGATTTTAGTTCTAAAAAGTCTTTAGAACGGGAGGAGTCCTGGAGTCGCACTTGGTAGAGCGGTAGTGGGTGGGGATCAATACGTGGGAGCTCCGCATTAGGGTTGGCACTCCGGATTGCTTCCCTTTCTGCTCTCTGATAATTGTTTGGCCTGGTGGAGCGCAGCTGAGAGATATTCTCCGCAGGAAAACCGATGTCCGCCAGAGCTTCTTCTATGGCTTCTTTAGGTGTGTTTGCAGGTATTCCTCGAAGAACAAAATGAGGCTTTTTATCGGTTTGGCGTTGGTACGTGTAATAGGCGTAGTTTTTGGAGGTGAGCCTTTTTGTGACAGCTCTAAAGTCGGCAATGGTTTGGCATTGAACTCTAATCTCATTACGGATGAGGTTGGCCACAGGAGGGATCGTGCAGACTTGTCGGATTTCATTGTATTTAATTTGCCAGTTGGTGATGTGGCGGAGAAAAATAGGAGGGATACGGGTTTTAGGAGGTTGAGTGGGCTGAGCTTCAACATCTGCATCTTAGCCAGGGGTTTCCTTACTTTGGTCATCCATGAGGGTAGGGGAGAGGCAAGTAAAGTGGTTAGTTGTAGGAATTGGAGAGGTCTGTTGGGCTGGTTGGTTTTTGGCCTTTCGTTTGGTAGAGACAGTTTGGTAGGGCTCCTCAGCAGGAACAGAGCGCTTGTTTGTAGAAGTTTGGGTTAGGTAGGTAGCAGACGGGTTAAGGCCTTGAGTGGTAACTGGAAGAGTGTTATTCACAGCGCTTTTTGACGAGTGGGCTGGCGAACTGGAGTAACGGGAAGGGTTTAGAAGGTACGCGTTCAGGTCTTAATTCATAGGACGAAGGTTCTGTCGAAGTAGTTACCTTTGCTCATCGGGGCCGGGTGATGACAAGTCAAGCACAGTATATATACATATCTCTGGGCGGAGGGGGAGAGGAGGCAGAAAAGAAAGGATTGGTTGAGCTAGGAAGAGGGGAGCTAAGAGTCTATGGTTTGAGGCGGAGAAGGAGGATTGGTAATATTGACAAATTAGCAATAATTGAATAATTAGGTTAGATAAAAACCAATTAGATAAAAAGCAGGCTGGAAGGCTATGGTCAATACAATGTTGCAAAAAGCCCACCTGACATCGGATTAGTTGGCCGAGGATTAGGGAAATGTTTATTGTGAATGGGGAGAAGGGCACTTAGTAATTAGTCAGGTGACTCAGTAGCGGGCTGGGAGGAGTCGCTACATTGTTGAAAAAGTCTCACTTGGTTTCAGGTGAGCTGGCAGGGGGTGAGGGAAAAAACAATAACGGGGAATGTGAAGGGTAAAGAAAATCGTTGGTCAAAACATCTTCCCCGTAATTCGTGTGTTGAAGGATTTCCAACTGCTCCAGCGCATCAAGACGGTGGCCTTTCTTCTCAAAGTGTAGAAATTCGGGAGTGAAATCGCTGGTGTGGCCACAATCTCTCAAGTGCTGGGCGAAGAGTGATGCGGAGATGTTATTTTTAAAGCAAGCTCGGTGCTCCTTTATTCTTGTTTCAAATCTCATCCCCGTCTGTCCAATGTATATCGGTTGTAGTCTTTGCAGCGGAGTTTGTGTACTCCACTTTTATGGACCTTACCTGCGTTTTAGCAGCCGAGAGGAAGTAATGGAAAAATCGCAGGAAGCACTGATGGACATACCGAAAACCGAATATAAAAAATGTTTCGAGGATTGGATCAAGCGCTGGCGTAAGTGTGTTGCAGTCGATGGGGATTATTTTGAAGGGGACAATATAGATTTAGATGAATAAACTTGTATTTTTAATTTTCTGAATAAATTCCGGGAACTTTTTGATCAAGGTAGTAAAATACCCTTTCTTCCCATCAATTGGAGGGCTATTTAACTGATGAGCGTATTGAAATCAATATGAGACGATGGTTAAAAAAAAAGGCATGCCCCAACTGCCAACTGGAAGATAATCTTCTGGTGGAGCGCGCGGCAAAGAAGCAATAAGGATATCCCAAAGTTTTAGCAGTTATAGTATAGCTGAAGTGTTGGAAGATTTTCCCATATTTCATCCGCTAACATATATAACGCATTATGAACTGGAAGTCCAACGGGATAAGCTTTCCATTGGCCTCCAAGGTTTCTTAATCTACAGATAAATATTTTCGGAGAAAATTATCAAACTGTGCATGTCGTACACTGTTCAAGTGCGTAAAGTGAACGGAGAGACGGGATCAACAGATTTACTAAAAGGGTAGGCCGGGGCCTCGTTGAAAAGTAAGGGTGAATATTGTCACCACTATCAGCTGTATATCTGCAGGGCGGAAATGATGAAAAAGTAATGGAAAAAATGGAAATTCTGTGTGTAATCCATAAAATAAATTGAGTAGGTGGACGAATGATCAAGCTTCAGTTAACCAGTAATCCAAGAAATCCCAAGAGTTGCTGAACGCATTGATAGCCAGTGTTCTAGGGATGGCATTGAGGGAGTTGTGTGTGAGCTTTCGAAGGTGACGGTCGCATCTTTTTTCACTCCGTACTTCGTGTTTTTGCTTCCGAACCGTACGCGCCCTTTGGGGTGTACCGTTCCGCCAGGCGGGCTTTGGGCCCGACCGTCTCTGCTGTACGACGTCCCCTCCCACTTGGGTCGGTCGTGTGAGTCCTTTTCTTCTCCTCCCGGTACCCCGCTCGGACGGGCGCCTTTCCCTTCCCTCCTCCCGCATCGACGCTACAGAACTTCTTCTCATGCGCTGGACTGAGTGATGAGAATAAGGAGATTTTGTCCTCTCCACCAAGACAGCGGGCCGCTGAACCGCCCGAGGCGCTCTGGCGACTCCGCATTACTCCTTGACTCCACCAAACACCGCCGTGATAGACCTCCGGTGAAATCTGGGCCCTCCATAAGGACCGCGACATCCCAAACTGTGGTGCCATCTCCTGTCAAGCCCTCGGCAGCCATGTCTCCTGCGCCGCAGTCCACGGAGGGTCTGCGTGCCGCTCTTGCGGCACTTTCCGTCTCGGAGCGGTAAGCCTTGCTGGCCGATTTCCGAATTGTTTCTTCTACCACCGCATCGTCCTCAACATCACGGAAGGGCACTCCCTCGCAGTGTTCTTCGCTTACCTTACCAACCACATCTTCACCTCCCACTCTGCACCCGACTACCTCTGCTTCAGCTTCCGAGCCCATGGACATCGCCGCCGCTTCCCCTCCGGTGAGTGAGGATCCCCTTGCCGGTCATATTAACTCCGTCGGTCCATCTGTAATTGACACCAATAGTCAAGCGGGCGCGCCAACCGACATTCCAAATCACCCTGATGGCCTGGGTAATAAAGACGAGCAATTCCAGTTAGTTGCTTCCAAACGCCGGCGGCATATGGCCGCCGGTTCGCTGTCCGCGAGCCCGGTGTCCAAGGTCGCTGTTTCCAACCGGTACACGCTTCTTTCCGAAGCCGCGGCGCCGCAGGCTGTAAACACTTCCTCAAACCCCACTCAGGGGTCCCTGCCCCCGATTTCCTCCGCCCCCGCTCCTGCGCCGGGCGACAAAAAAGGGAAAATCCCGCCCTTCCGAATCGCAGACACGTCCAAGTGGACGGAAGTACATGCGCGCATCTCTCGCGCATGCAATTTCCCGCCGATTGCCCATTCCACGGGCGCGAAGTCGGCTGTTATAAAATCCAGCACGCCGGACGACTACCGCAAGGTCTCCGCTATTCTCCGGGAACTGTCCGTTCCCTATGTCACCTATCAACTACCCGGTGACCGCCGCCGCGAATTCGCGATCCGCGGTATTCTCCCGTCCATAGAGGAGGCGGACATTCTCTCCCACCTGAAATCGCTCGGCCACCCGGTCGTTTCGGTTCGCCGGATTCATTCCACCCGCCCTTCAGACATTGAAAGGTCCACCGGCATTAACGAGGTCGCTCGGTATCCCACGAACACCTGTCATATCGTGTGTGAGAGTGCTGTAGACGCGGCAGCTTTTCTACAGATTCATTCCCTCGCGGGCCTTCGCGTCTCGGTGACCGTGTATCGGAAGCCGAATGAACCCGTGCAGTGCCACCGCTGCCAAAGAATCGGCCACACAAAGAACCACTGTTGTTTGCAGCCTAACTGCGTCGGTTGTGGTGGTAACCATGCCAGCACGGAGTGCCCCAAACCCCGTGAAGAGCCGGCCACGTGTTTCCTTTGTGGACTGAATCATCCGGCGAACTACCGCGGCTGCGAAGTCCATAGGGAGGCAAAAAAAATGCAAGCCGAGCGGAGAAAGATCGCGGCAACTGTTTACCCGGCAAGAGCCCCGCCTCCCCTCTCCCACGGTTACGCCCGTGCGGTGACCTCTCCTTCGGAGTTCCCTCCCCTACCACACACCCAGCCTTCCTCTCCGTCACCGCCTGCGCCCCGAGCGCCTCTCGCCAGGGCACCCTTTCACCCCTCCCCCCCCCCTCACCGGCCCTCGGCCACCTCCCCTAATTTCTTCCACTTCTCCCAATGCAATAGAGCTCTTGCAATGGTTTCGTACGATCATGTAGGAGATCCAGCAGGCTCCGACGCTTGAAGCTAAAAAAATTTTTATTCTGGAGCAACTCCTTCGCCTTCAAGTTTGATTCTCCACCTCGTACTTCGCGACAAACTTTAAAACTTCTCTCCTGGAACGCGAACAGCATCTTAAACAAGAAACTAGAACTATCTCAGTACGTTTCGACGCATCACATCGACATTCTACTCCTTCAGGAAACCTTTCTCAAGCCACATCTTACCTTTCACTTTCCGGGCTATTACTCTTACAGACTGGACCGTAACACGCGCGGTGGAGGAGTTGCAGTCCTGATTAAACGGGACATCCCGCATTCACTGCTTGACGTTCCTCTCCTTACCAGCATGGAAGCTCTCGGAATACAAGTCCACACTACCCAGGGCAACCTGAATATTTTCTCCATATATCAATTGTCCCTCCCATGGACTACAACCTTGTCGTGGTGGAAGGGCTTGTGTGTTCCGATGACCCCTAGAGCTGTGCTGGCGGGAGTAATAATAATTACTCCTGGAAGGGTCACCCATGCCAGATAGGTCGAAGGTTAGGAGCCAGACGAAAGGTAGTCCACGCAGCGTCTGTTCCTCGGTGAGGCGGCTGCAATGGCGTCTGACCCCAGTGGGGCGGCCATTAAGTGATGGTGTCACGTTAAAAACACTATTGAGGAAGGCAACGGGAAACCACCTCAATTATCATTCCCAAGAAAATATGATGGACGCAAAACAGAAATTGAGTCCTGGCAACTGCGGGACTCGGCCCAAGGGGCCGTGTGTCGTGCCCGGCAGCGGGGGAGGCAAGGCTTCCGCGGTCGTCATCCCACGAAATCCTTGCGGGGGAGAAATAACAGCAGCAGGACAGAAGATGCAGAAGAAGACGAAAGTAGTTAGAATAGGAACCTGGAACGTCAGGACAATGTTGAGGAGAGGCAAATTAGAAAATATTAAGCGAGAGATGGAAAGAGGTAACATAGATGTTTTAGGCCTCTGCGAGGTGAGATGGAAGGATAGCGGGGATTACTGGAGTGACAATTATAGAGTAATATACAGCGGCGGGGACGAGAGCCAACGAGGGGTTGCCGTAATTTTAAATAAAGGGGTAGGAAGAAGCGTGGTCAACATAGAGCAAGCGACAGATAGAATTTTACTCGTAGAGATTAAAGCAGAGCCGACGAACTTGGTCATTATTCAGGTATACATGCCACCGAGCAACCACAAGGAAGAAGAAGTCGATAGGATGTATGATGAGTTAGAGGATATCATCGCGAGTGTTCCTGCAGGGAAACATTTGATAGTGATGGGGGATTGGAATGCGACGGTAGGCGAAGGAAGAGATGGTGGTGAGGTGGGGGACTATGGGTTAGGCACGAGGAATGAACGCGGGGAGAAAGCAATTGAATTCTGCAGGAGACAGGGGTTAGTCATCACCAACACATGGTTTAGACACCACAAAAGGCGTAGGTATACATGGAAAATGCCAGGTGACTCAGAAAGGTATCAGTTAGATTATATTATGGTTAGGCACAGGTTTAGGAACAGTGTGATAAATTCGCACAGTTTCCCAGGAGCGGATGCGGACTCTGACCACAATTTAGTTGTTATGAAATGTAATGTTCGTTTCAAGAAGATAAGGCAAGGGCGGCGGGCTAAAAAATGGAATTTAGAAGCAGTAAATGAATTAACGAGGAAGGAGTATCAGGAGTCTGTAGAGAAAATGATGGATGACGGTAAAGAACTGAGTACTATCGAAGAAAAATGGGAATGTATCAAGAAAGGGATATTGGAATCCGCTAAAGACACTATAGGAACCGTTAACGGGAAAAGGATAAGGAAACCATGGGTAACGGATGAGATGATTGCAAAGATGGATGAGAGAAGAAGATGGAAAAATGTAAACACAGAGTTAGGCAAAATGAAGTACAAAGAGTTAAACAATAAATTGAGAAGGGCCACAAATAAAGCAAAAAAAGAATGGTGGAAAACGCAATGCGAGGATATGGAAAGTTTACAGAAGAAGGGTGAAATTGGTGCTCTATACAGCAAGGTTAAGTTATTATCGGGAAGTAAGAAGGCAAGATGTGTGCTAACAGTTAAAGATAAATGGGGCAAGATAATAGTTGAACCAGGAAAAATCCAAGAGAGATGGAAGGAATATATAGAAACACTGTATGGTAAAGAACTTAGGCCGACAAGGTTAGACATAGAAAAGGAACATGACGTAGAAGAAGATAGCTTAGGTCCAGGCATACTCGACGATGAAATAGAAAGGGCATTAAAGGAGATGAAAGCAAATAAGGCTGTGGGGCTGGACAATATTCCTGTAGAAATGTTGAAATGGTTAGGGAAAGGTGGGAAGAAGGCCATATATGGACTGATTCGTAGTATCTATGAGGAAGGAATCTGGCCGGAAGATTTTGTGAGATCGGTGTTAGTTCCTATTCCAAAAAAGGCAAAGGCTTCGTCATGTGAGGATTACAGAACAATAAGTTTGATATCCCACGCAGCTAAAGTTATTCTCAGGATCATCAACAAAAGGATAGAGAGTAAGGCAAATGATTACTTAGGGGATGATCAGTTTGGGTTCAGGAAAGGAAGAGGTACGCGTGATGCCATTGCAGTAATGAGATCACTAGTCGAGAGGAATATAGAATACAATCAGGACGTTTTTGCCTGTTTTGTAGATTTCGAAAAAGCGTTTGATAGAGTGAATTGGGAAAAATTAATGCGTGTATTGCAGAAAATAGGAATGGATTGGAGGGACAGGAGACTGATCCGCAACCTGTACATGTCTCAGACTGCTCAGGTGCGAGTGGGGAACGGAGAGTCCGGATGGGCAGTGTTAGGAAGAGGTGTAAGGCAGGGTTGCCCATTGTCACCGGTACTGTTCAACGTATATGTAGAGGAAATGATTAAAGAGGCATGGGAAGAACTGGAGGTAGGAATGAAAGTCGGAGGGGAATTCGTAAAATCGGTTAGGTTTGCTGATGACCAAGCATTAGTTGCTCAGTCAGCCAAGGGGTTGCAAGCATTGTTGAGTGAATTGGAGGTTCAGTGCGATAAATATGGGATGAGAATAAATATTAATAAAACAAAGGTTATGCGATTTTCCAGAAAGAAAAAGGCTAAGCTAAATATTAAAATAGGCGGGGAAAAAATAGAGCAGGTAGAACAGTTTACATATCTCGGAAGTGTTTTTGACCAATACGGTCAAAGTGGTAGGGACGTAAGGAGAAGAATTGCGCTAGGCAAGGAGGCTTTCTCAAGGAGGAGGGAGTTGATGACGGGGACGTTGAGTAGGGATGTTAAGACAAGACTCGTAAAAACTCTGATATGGAGCGTAGCTATGTATGGTGCGGAAACGTGGTCACTGAAGCAGGAGGATACACATACATTGGAGGCTTTTGAAATGTGGGTGTGGAGAAGAATGGAAAAGGTGAAATGGACCGAAAGGAAAACAAATGAGGAAGTACTAGAAATGGTGGGTGAGGAGAAGGGTTTGTTGAGAGAAATCCTATGGAGGCAGGAAAAATGGATGAAGGGCGTATTGAGCGGTACTGGAATGTTGAAGAGGGTAATAGAGGGAAGAATGTTGGGCAAGCGAGGTAAGGGTAGGAACAGGATAGGGATGTTGGACGAGATGAAGGGAGGAAAGAAGTACACCGAGATGAAGAGGGACCTGATATAGATTAGTTTGCTAGGTGGGGAGTCACAAAATGTTTATTTGATAGTTGGGTCCATCCAAAAACCTACCTTAACCGGTAGATTACCTAAAAAAAAAAAATATCAATTGTGTGGTGAGGCGAATAGAATGAAGAAGGAAGATCTGTCGCGCTTGCTCACTTCTCGCGCGTCGGGCCTTTACATAGGCGATTGGAACGCCCATAACAGATTGTGGAATTGCTCTTCTACCACTCCCAACGGGAAAACTCTCCACGAATTCATTAACAACCTTCCTTCGTCTGTTCTGGCCCCCCTGGGGCCCACTCGCCTATCTCGTTCCCCTTCCTCCATTAGCATCATAGACTTCGGTCTCTCTATCAACCTTCCCTTTGTCGCACCGCCTTCCGTGGTGCACGGTTTCACTTCCGATCACTTACCGCTCCTTTTTCATCTCCCTCTCTCATCCTCCCGTGTTTCTCCCCCCTCCACTCCGTCCGTTGCTTGGACCCTTTTTCCCGACACCCTTGCCGCCGTCCTGGAGTCGTTGCCACCTCTCTCTTCCCCCTCCCCCGTTGACCTAGACCGTCGTGCCGAGGCCATATCCGATGCGTTCGCAGAAGCGAAAAGCAAAATCACATCGTTCGCTCCTCCAAAAACTGGGAGAAGCAACCGCCCCTTTCCCCCGCACATTCTTGCGAAGATAAAAGCCCGGAATGCCGCTCGTCGTGTGTGGCAGAGGGATAGGTTGCCATGGGATAAGTCCCTTTACAACCCACTCACCGCCGACGTCAGACGCTCCATAGCTGCCTTCTCTTCGCAAGAATGGTCGCGCCACGTCTCCTCCTTGTCTTTTGAGGATAACTCTCTCTGGAAAATTTCCAAATCCCTTCGCCAAAAACCTAAGCCCACGCATCCTCCTCTGCTTTTCAATCACGAATTCATCTTCAATCCGGTTCGCAAAGCGGACACTCAGGCGTCTTTTCTGGAAGATACAATGGCTCACGATACCTTCCCTTCCTCTGCGGACCGGAAAATCCGCAAATTTCTTGCCAACCTTCCCTCAAATCCCTCTAATCTTCCTCCAATTACGTCCGCGAACGACCTCAGCGCTCTCCTATCCTCTCTCCCTCCCAGAAAAGCACCTGGGTTTGACAATGTGTCCAACAGGGAATTAAAACTTGCCGCTTCCGTCCCTGTTTTTCCTCTCCTACTTTCGGACCTGCTGAATCATTGTTACCTTTGCGCCCACTTCCCATCCTCTTGGAAAACAGGGAAGGTTATCCTCCTCCCTAAGCCGGGGAAGGACGCTACGATCCCGGGTAACTGCCGCCCGATAACCCTGCTCTCGAACCTGTCCAAAATTTTTGAACGGGTCCTTCTGACCCAGCTCGAATCTCACGCCCACGCTCATGACATCCTTCACCCAGAGCAATTCGGCTTTCGCTCTCGCGTCTCCGCGGATCATCAGATTCTTCGCTTGTGCGAACGCATCTCGCACGGCTTTAATCTCCGCCGTTTCACGGATGCCGTCTTCATTGACGTCGCCCGTGCTTTCGATAGGGTCTGGCATAACGGCCTCCTGTTTAAAATGCACCAGTACGGTTTCCCGCCTCCCCTCATCCTTATCCTCCGCAGTTTCCTTTCTGATCGTCATTTTCGTGTGCAGATGGGTGATTCCCTCTCCGATGTAAAGAAAGCTGAGGCGGGTGTCCCCCAGGGCTCTCTCCTCAGTCCATTCTTGTTCAATTTATTCGTGAATGACATGCCGACAACGCCCCACACGTCCCTATACATGTATGCAGACGACACCGCCATTGCCGCAACGTCGCGTGCGCGCTCGGCGAACATCCGACGCCTCAACACCCACCTACGGAAACTTCAAAAGTGGACCAAAACATGGAAAATTCGGATACACGCGGACAAAAGTACTCATGTCCACTTCACCCGACGCCGCCCCCGCACACCACACCTGTCGCTTACTCTACATGCACACTGCATTCCGAGAGCTTCGTCGCACCGTTTCCTTGGCGTCATTCTCGACAACAAACTCACCTTCAAACCCCACCTGGACTCTTGCCGTGCGAAAGCCACCGTTGCTGTCAATCAACTCCGCTGTCTTGCGTCGGCGGCTTCCCCGATCAGTCATACGGACCGGGTGCGCCTATTCACGGCTATCGTGCGGCCCAAATTTCTTTTTGCCTGCCCAATTTTTGCAGTACGGAAGACGATATGGAAACACCTCGAAACAAAACAAAACATCTCCATCCGGCGCTTGTTAATGGTTATCCGCCTCACGCGGATGGCCGAGGTGCGTGCCGCTCATCGTCTTCCGTCCGCCGCGGACTTCATCCGCTCTCAGGTCGCGAACTTTCGTTCGCGACTCGGCAAAACTGGAAATGCTCTGCTATCCGACATCTGGGATTACGATATCAACTATAAGCATACATATACACTGCCTAAGGACGTAACTCGCCTATGAGTCTTTCCTATGTCTGTTACCATAAAGTTTTATTCATTCTCCTCTTAGTGCTAGTTTGTATTCCACCTTAGTCCACCTGTACGGACAATATTCCAAATTCACACATATTCTTTCAAATTGTATGCCATGTAATAACTTTTCTCCGCCAAGTTTAACCTAGTTTCTAAATGAGCCGTTACCTGTCGGCTTCAACCACTATTGTAAACCTCTGTTATAGCATAGCTTACTTTAAATCATAAGTTTCTCGTCTCTCACAAACAACACGCACACGAATGAGATGTTCTTTTGGAATGTCATGGCTTTATCTTGTTTGTTAAATGACCGGTTAGGGTGGGTTTTTGCTCACCGGGACGGTGTATGTGTGCCCTTATGGGCCGACAATGAACGCTTGAAAAAGGGATGGCATTGAATGCATGCACACAAAATTAAGAAAGGATGTTATTTTCGTGAAAGAGGTAGGCTATGTTCAATCCAGGTATTCTAAAGTAGAGGGTAAAAATTGAGTGGGTGGATCAGTTCAGCAATCTTGGAATGGTCTTGGACCAAGATGATTGAATAATTATAGAGACAGAATAAAAATTAAACACGCTTTTTCCGGCGAACAGCATGACAGTAGGAGGTGGTCATGAGCTACTAATAGACAGACCTGATTACGGGGGATGAGCATACAATTAATTTGTTGAAATTATTATTTAAATGCTGGTAATCTTGCTATTTGTACGTCCAGACGAGGGATTTAATTAGTTCAGATCTTTTTTTTATTTTCTAATGAACTTTTCCCAACATTGTCCCGTTGTTCAACTCATTCATTTTCAATGAATTCCCAAAAGTTATGATCGACACATCTTGTAAGTCAGTCCTTATGTACTACATGCTTTAAGGAAATCAACAGAAAAGTTTTTGTAAGCGGATTTATCAATGAATCATCGACATGTTTAAATCGTTTAAAATTATCTGGAAATTCAACCAGTGCAAATTACAGCATGGGTCACGGTTCAAAAATGTATAATTGGCAGTGTTGCTTTTAAAAGTTATTTTTTATCTAATTCAATCCTCTCTTATAACAGCGTCTGTCGGACGGACGAAATTCGTTCCATAGTTTAAAGGTTTCCCCAGTGAAGGGGCAATGCTGAGTACGTGTTGACAACCCTTTGGGCCTCGTCGATGAAAATAAATCATTGTTCCCACCCCAAGCAACGGCGACACACCCTTAGGTTTTATTGCATCGGTGGAGTGTCGAGTGGAATCTTCATTGCCTACGCGTGTTATAGTCAGCGTTGTACCCCTTCTATCCCTTAGGAAAACCTCACGTTAATCAGTTAGGAAGTAACCTTGTGGCGCGCCCTCCTCGTCCTGCTTGTTTCATATTTAACACAATTTGATGAAATAAGTGTTAATGGCTCTTTGAGTAATCTTTTCATATTGTACAGCGGTAAATCAGTTACAACGGTTCTGTATTCCAATATCATAATCTAACCAGTATCTTATTGATGGGCAACGCTGTAACATTATGCGAAATGTCTCATTTACATTAAAATCTAATTTTCTTCCCACGATTTCAGTGAGGATTGGACTGTTGGCATCTCCTTCATCCATTAACTCGAACATATTTGGACATTTGGAAGTTTCAAGTGAATTAACTGTTAGTTCCACTGTACGTGTTTTATTCTTGTTTGCGTAATAAGGTGTCGTGCATGTTCATTGATTCCTGTGCCCCGAAGTAGAATAGCAAGAGAGAAAAACGAAGGAATTCCCTATTTTTTTTAAACTTGGGTAACGTTTTAGCGTTCAACGTGTATGTGGAGGAAATGATTACAGAGGCATGGGAAGAACTGGAGGTAGGAATGAAAGTCGGAAGGGAATTCGTTAAATCGGTTAGGTTTGCTGATGACCAAGCATTAGTTGCTCAGTCAGCCAAGGGGTTGCAAGGATTGTTGAGTGAATTGGAGGTTCAGTGCGATAAATATGGGATGAGAATAAATATTAATAAAACAAAGGTTATGCGATTTTCCAGAAAGAAAAAGGCTAAGCTAAATATTAAAATAGGCGGGGAAAAAATAGAGCAGGTAGAACAGTTTACATATCTCGGAAGTGTTTTTGACCAATACGGTCAAAGTGGTAGGGACGTAAGGAGAAGAATTGCGCTAGGCAAGGAGGCTTTCTCAAGGAGGAGGGAGTTGATGACGGGGACGTTGAGTAGGGATGTTAAGACAAGACTCGTAAAAACTCTGATATGGAGCGTAGCTATGTATGGTGCGGAAACGTGGTCACTGAAGCAGGAGGATACACATACATTGGAGGCTTTTGAAATGTGGGTGTGGAGAAGAATGGAGAAGGTGAAATGGACCGAAAGGAAAACAAATGAGGAAGTACTAGAGATGGTGGGTGAGGAGAGGGGTTTGTTGAGATAAATCGTATGGAGGCAGGAAAAATGGATGAAAGGCGTATTGAGCGGTAGTGGAATGTTGAAGAAGGTAATAGAGGGGAGAATGTTGGGCAAGCGAGGTAAGGGCAGGAACAGGGTAGGGATGTTGGATGGGATGAAAGGTGGAAGGAAGTACACAGAGATGAAGAGGGACCTGATATAGTTTAGGTTGCTGAATTGGGTTTTGTTGGGAGTTACAAAATATTTATTTGACAGTTGTGTCCATCCAAAAAACCTACCTTAAACGGTAGATTACCTAATAAAAAACGTTTTAGCGATACTGCGAGATTCGGTCACGTGGTCCACTTTTAGGCGATGCACAATTTGTTATGCGCTGTGTTTTATTTCTATGATCTGCGGGAAGTTATTTTTATTACAAATATTCATCTCCTAATATAAATTTAGAGCATTATTTTGTCTTTTCTCGTTCCGGTTTGGCGCTGGCGTGCGTCTTTGTTGTTTTCCCTTGTTGGTGCCTGTGGCACTTGGTGTTGCAGACCGGCACCACCGGTCGGCTTCGGCATGTCAGTCCGGCCTTGTCGTCCATGTCCGCCTCCGTTCCCAGGCTGTCCTCTTTTTCAATGGCCCTAATGGCCCTTTTTTTTAAACGCGTTTGCATTTCATTACTCCAAACCCAAGATTACGTTTAAGGCATTAAGTTTTTTTGTGAACATGCGAAGTAATTTCACTCTTTTAGGGTAAAAAAGTCTTTTTCAGGGATTACCCGCACCCACGACGGAGGTTATTGTAATTTATTCATTCACCATAAGCATAGAATTATGCATGGCTTTGCCAATACATGTTTTACACTTCATTTCAGTAAAAAAACATTATGCAAAATCAAAACAATATGCAAAATACAAATACATACAATTTACAACTTTTTGGAATTAACACATTTCAGTTATAGATTTGAAATGGTATGCATTAGAAAATCATCTACACTATAAAATAATTTACATGAAAGTAGTTTTTTCACGGCACACTTGAATTTAAAGGAACTTTTGATATTTTTAAAATAAGCAGACAATTTATTGTACATAAGTATTCCCTGATGATCTATCCCTTTAATCGTTTTATTTACTCTGTGCTGACTTACATGGAATGCATTTTGGCTTCTCGTATTATGACTATGAAGGTCACAGTTTTTAATAAACATGTCCAGATTTTTGTTAATAAGAGACACTGTTTCAAGAATGTATAGACAAGGAAGAGGTAAGATTTCTAGTTTTTCAAAAATAGGTTTACTGGGAACACTATTATAAGAATTAGTTATTATGCGAATAATCTTTTTTTGCATTTTAAAAAATTTTGGAAGGAAGATAGAGGAGCCCCAAAAGGGAATACCATAATGGAGAAGTGACTGCGCATAGCCAAAATATATAGTCCTCAATGCCTGAATGCAAATGATTTCCTTGAGTACACGGAATGCATAACAGATTTGTGCCAGTTTTTGAGATAAATTATTAATATGTTCCTCCCATGAAAGATTAGAGTCAATCCAAATACCTAAAAACTTTGTTACCTTTAGTTCTTTTATGGGGCAACTGCTAACTATTGGATATAAATTTATCAACTTCTTCTTGAGATTGAAGTTTAAATAATGGGTTTTACTAACATTTAAAAATAGCTCATTGTCAGTAAGCCAGTTCATCAAATTATGTGTAGTTTCTGTTACCTCGTCCATTAACTGAGTGGGATTATGGTTATTAAAAATTAAGTTAGTATCATCAGCAAATAGTATTGTATTGGAGAGTGGTAAATTTGCAGGTAAATCATTTATGAAGACTAAAAATAGTAGTGGTCCAAGAATGGAGCCCTGCGGAACTCCACAAATAACAGAAGTTGTACTTGATACAGATGAATTCATTTCAATATATTGTGACCTATCAGTTAAATATGATTTAAACCAGTCCTTTGCATTGCCTTTTATACCATATGTTTCTAATTTTTTTAAAAGAATTCCATGGTTAACTGTATCAAAAGCATTTTTAAATCAATAAAAAGCCCTGCAACATGAATATTACTATCTAAGGCATTCCATTTATTTCTTGTCAATGAGAAAAGGGCATAATTAATGGACTTATTCCTTCTGAAGCCAAATTGATGATTGTCAATTACAGAGGATTTATCAAAAAAGGAAATCAATCTCAGATACATGACCTTCTCCAAAATTTTGGAGAAACCTGAAAGTAAGGAAATTGGTCTATAATTCTCAATGTTTTCCTTCTCTCCTTTTTTAAACAGAGCTTTCATTTTTGCAACTTTAAATTTGGAGGGGAATTGACCAGCACTTCGGAAAAGATTACAAATTTCAGTCAGTGGTTCAGCAATAAAGGTGGCACAACTTTTTATAACAGCATCAGGTATACCATCAGGGCCACATGAATATTTATTATTTAATTGATTGATTATCCTCAATATTTCATTTTTAGTAACAGGTTCTAGATATATAGAGGAGGAATTGATGACCATTTTAGAAGTACCTGTGTTGGTGGGCGACTGTTTGGGAGTTTGATTGACACCTACTTGGGCAAAGTAATCATTGAAAATGTCTAAAATTTTTTGGACACTTTACAAAGCTGTCAACTTTAGTATCAAGATCAGTAGGGTAATTAATATCCTCCCATGTTTCTTTTGACATTAATTGACGTGCCTTATATCATGTACATACACCATCCACCCGGTATTTTGTATTGTGATCTCTGGGCAAATAAAGTAATAATAATAATAATAATGTATTAAAATATTGAAGACTATAAGGATCATATGTTCTTTTATAAATAATTTCTGTATTTAACTTTTTATGGTGTCCATCGTCATATGATAGGGATAAGAGAATTGCTTTGTGATCAGAAAGTCCTGTACAAATAACTTCAGAGGTATTTTCATAGAAGTCATTCCCAATAATAAATTGATCAAGACATGAGTTGATCCTTGTTGGGTCTTTAATCGTTTCTGTCATATCATGAGAGCACAGAATAGCAAATAAATCACGTTTAATGTTGGACTTTTTCAAAAATCTATATTAAAATCACCACATATTAAAACTGGTTTCTTTTTGTTTTTAAGTAACCCAATAAGAGTATCTAATTTATTTAAGAATAGATCTTCAAGGCTGTTTGGAGATCTATAGAAACAAACTATAAAAATACTACCATTGGGAAGATAGATTTCAACTACAGAATGCTCAAAGTTTTTTTCCTCATTTAGAAATGAAGTAAAGGATTGTGTTTTGGCTTTAATATTATTTCTGACGAGAATAGCTGTACCTCCATTTTTGCAATGTGTTCTGCAATAAAGACTAACTAGATTATAATTGGCTAGATAAAAATGCTCACTTTCTGTTTTGGTTAACCAATGTTCAGATAAGCATAGTACATCAATATTGGTTCCTAATGTGGATAAGATTGCTTCCAATTCAAACACCTTATTTCTAACACATTCAATATTTTGATGGAGTACATTGAGCTTCTTGTTTAGTCAAGTAGACACAGAGTTTGATTCAGGTCTAGCACCAACACCTGCAGAGTAGGAGCTTGCAATAGGTATTACTTTTGTCAAAACCTTAACTATTTCATTGGAAACAAAACGTTTTCCCTGCTTGTTTAAGTGTAAACCATGAGTTGTATGGAACCTGCGATCAAGTTTACCAATGTTAAGGATCCATACATTTTTAAAATTTTGGCAAATTTTAGATATCAGTGCATTTACCTTTTCCATTTCTATATTTACACAAGAAGTTGTTGGTAAGTCGTACCGATATGGTAAGTGGCAGACAATTCTTGGTGGGATAAGCCTCAAGGAATCCTCACGGTCCTATGGGCCCGCGACGAAACTTTGGAGGAACGCCAAATTGAAAATAAACCAAATCTAAAAGAGGGGAGTTAATATCTCTCTGGAAAGTAACTTAAATGCGGCTGGTTAAAGCAAAGAAGCAGCCGACTTCAAGACATCTTTTGGCCCTGTTATTGATTCATATGTAAGTTTTACTTTCATATGCATTATTTAAGGATTTGTATTTTAGTTTATGGATTTTATTTTATCTATTAGTTAAATGTATATCTTTACAATATGCTGTTTACTTCATTGATTTTTACAGAATTGATTCCCCCCTCACTTCGTCTTTCCGGACTATGCTTCCGCTAAATACATCAACTAACGTTGATTTTATCTTTCATGCTATACATGATTTCGATCTAAAATTGTTCATTTATATATATTTTAATTTAAATCAAAATGTGCGTAAAAAGTACTTAATTGAGGTGTAATTTTCAACCAATCGAACAACACAATCAAATACATCCTAAAATACATTCATTTATTATTTCATCCGGAAAAATGAATATAAATTGCAATGACAATGTTTAGATTTTTTTACCAATTAATGCGATGTTGAAAATGTATTATTACTCCGAGTACTGCGGATTGAGAGATTATGTGAATGAACTTAATTTAGTCAATAAAAAGGTAATTTTTTCCACGAACGATAAGGGTTCAGAATTACAGGTACATTGGCCGACCGCGTTAGTGGTAAAAATATTCGGGTCAAAATTCGTCTGAGGTGTATTCACCCCCTGCCACACACCCTGGCGGTGGCTTGAAGGGTATTGTGATGTCTCCCAGTCAATATTCCAGCAATAGGCTCTACATACCCCAAACCTAGCGTTATCGGGGGTAATTCAGGGCAAGCGGACTGTTCCTTCCACTAACGGGGTAATAATCCTAAGCCCTCTTCTTTTACTTGAATTTTCGAGGCGGGAATTAGCTCATCCGTTTATACAATGAATATCATTTTTCTAGTCATGGTACCACTTTCAATTAAAAGGCATTTTATGAATTCCTGTATCTACGAACTCCATATTAAAATACCTGAATAAGATTCATCTTTCTAATGTTGGAAATCACTTAACCAGTAGCCAGGGAAAATATGTTTTCGGAATTAATTGAAACTAATGCTTATTATTATTTTTCCCCAAGTAGATTTATCGCCTTTATAAATAATAATAACAGAGTATTACATTTATTTTGTAAGCTCAGAAAGGTGGTATTCTTAACATACACATTTATAAACTCCTCTAATCAAAGGTTATCTTAATATTCCTATCTATTGAAATTAAAATTGGCGGACAAACTTTTCCTCCTTTTCTTTTACGGGGTTCGTCCGGAAAATAAGTGTACTGAGCTCAGGAAAAAAATTTATTACATTTTTACATATCTTAAGCTAATATTCCTCAAAATAGGACCCTTGTGAGTCGATACACTTGTTCCAGCGGCGTTCCCATTCCTGGAACGCTCCCGCGAAGGCATCATCGGGAACTTCTCGAAGACACGTCGTCACGGCCTCTTTGACGGCGTCCAAAGTCCCGTATCGCGTTCCTTTCAAACTCCTCTTTATCTTCGGGAACAGAAAGAAGTCCGGTGGTGCCAAGTCCGGGCTGTAGGGCGGGTGCGGCAGCGTTGCCACGCCGTGCTTGGCCAAGAAGTCCGATACGACAAGCGCGGTGTGAGACGGCGCATTGTCGTGAAGCAGCCGCCAGATGTTTTTGATCGCTGGCCGGACGCGGGCGACTCGTTTTCGAAGCCTGTCGAGCACTTGGACGTAAAATGCAGCATTTACAGTTTGTCGTTCAGGTACAAATTCGTAGTGGACGACTCCCCTTTTGTCAAAAAAGACAATGAGCATCGCCTTGATCCGAGATTTGCTCATGCGAGCTTTCTTTTGACGGGGTGATGATGGGGTGTGCCACTCCGCACTTTGTCTCTTCGATTCCGGGTCGTACTCAAAGACCCACGTCTCGTCACCCGAAACATCGTTCTCTAAAAAATGTTGATCATTTTTGCAGTGATCCGCAAGTTGTGTCGCGATTTCCAAACGATTGAGTCTTTGATCATCACTGAGCACTTTCGGCACCAACTTTGCACAAATTTTTGTCTGTAATTGGTCCCTAATAATCTCGTGCACTGTTGTTTTTGGCACATTACACTGCTCTGCTATCATCCGAACACTAAAACGACGATCAGAGTTCAGTATATCGCGAACTTTTCGCACATTTTCGTCGGTGAGTGTCGTTGATGGGCGTCCAGGCCCTGGTTCGTCGTCGACCTTTTCTCTGCCCTCCACGAACATCTTGTGCCACCGAAAGATCATGTTTCTGGACATGGCTGACTTCCCGTAAGCCTGGTTAATCATACCGACAGTTTCGGTAGACGATTTCCCAAGCTTTACCGCAAATTTGATGGAATAACGCTGCTCCAAAAACTTCGGCATCGCGTTCCGTGACGTGGGTCGAGCGTGGAGGTTCGCATTAACAGAGCTCCTCATTACACCACAACTCAGAGCCGACTGCTTTTTTCAGCGTCGCTTGACAACATACCCACCTCCAATCGCAACCCGTCAGAACGGTGCTGGGCGCGCCTGGAGCGGCGGGAAAAAATCAGTACACTTATTTTCCGGACGAACCCTGTATTATTTGATTGCCATTATATACCAAACAGGTTTGCATGTGGTCTAAAAGAAATTGAACGCTAAGGGTATTCATGATGGCAGTGAATATCCTTAGCGTTCAAGATTGAGGGATCGATGCTTAAAGTATAAATATCGAGTTAACGACGAGACGATTGATTTTCTAAAGCAAGGAAAGTTAATTTAAGTCTTAATGTAGAAGATATTTTATGTAAATAAAGCGAACATGTGCCCGAACACCCAGGGGGCAGGGGGAAGCGAATCGGGAACGTTATGGAAATGGTCAGCTCTGCCGGCTAATTCTATTTGAGAGTGTCGTTTATAGTTGGTTACATGCTGCCATGTGGCCTCGGGGACGCAGTTTTGTCATCCCTGACCGAAACAACGGATGCTTATGAGATGAATTCGGAGAGAGAAAGTCTCGCAGGCAGGACGTTGTGATTTCAAGAAAAGGTTGAAGATGGGATGTCGAAGGTCGTGACAGAAGCGGTGTCGAGGTAAGGGAGGAGATATAGAGTATTCAATATTTCAATGTACCACCGACTCCTCTTAATCGTAGATAATTCAGCAGTCTAAAATTAATAACCCATGATAATTTAGTACTCCTCAGACAAGCAAATGGAATTATCGCGATTAACGCAATTAAAATTGACCATAACGCCATTAACCTAAACTTGTGGACCTGTATTAATTTATGAGGAACTTTGTGAAGAAATAATCAACAACTCAACGAATGAGAATATACATTAAAGCCGAATGGATCCAAACGAAGACTATTTAAACAAGAATTTTTTCGATTTAATCCCGTTTTACTACCTGTAGGAAACTACGAGTTGATCAAAGGTACTCAAAAGGATAATCTCAAACCTTTGTTAATTACTCCTGCCAATTCAGAATGGTGATTATACTTCGCACCCTTACCTTTTTATTCCTCCGCGGTTCTTTTTTCTTCAGTCGCCGATCCTCAAAACTAGATCTCGTTCCTTCGTTCTTCAAGACGAACAACCGCATTACAGTTCGTCATCCACCACCGGAATCTTCACAGAATCAATTAGCTAATTGAGTTGGAACGCTTCGGCTCAATCGTTGGGACATATGGGAAAGGAACGAGTCCAACCATTACCATTACATTTGATATGGCAAAATAAGCGTTTCGTCTGGCGAAAGGGCATCCTGTTATATTACATGTCGCCAATTTATTCTCTAGCGATTAAAAAAAATCACCGTGGTGGAATAATTTACATGAGAAGAGTGTCACTATTAAAACTTAAAATATATAACGTTTTATCCAGGCAAACTATATTTCTCTCTAAAAGAAACGAGGCTGCAAATATTAAACCCTTTGTTGGCGTTAAATTCAAAACAAATTCAGAATTTTGAATTGTTCTTTGCGAAATTCGAAACTTACGACTCTGAAGTACAGTGTTTGATCTAGAGCGCCTCTTGCTGACTTTGCCAAATGATAAGTATTCGCCAAAAGTCTTAAACCGCTGGTGGATGGTTACACGAGTGAAAGTAAAAATTCAATCCTAGAAAGTGGCCCGAATATTCCATTTTCGTTTCGTAACCTCGCCGAAAGTATCCTTATCTGGAGAAAGTAATTAAGTGCTCTTCCTTCGTAGGTAGATGAAGGTCTTTATTCGGGCGAACTTAAGACCGTAAGGTCCCTTCTTCCATGTAAACCTTCTTTAAACACATAAAAATAATAATAGGGAGTCCAGGCAAGAAGAACCCAGGAAAAAATTTCGCAAGAAAACACCCACAAAAAAAGGAGGCCGTGTGTATGTTTGTTGGTAGTATGTGTGTTTGCATGTGTGTGGGTTGAAAGGGTTTTTGAATGAATGTATACCATGTTTTGTTTCAGGATTGTATAAATTTGTGGCATTTGCACGCGTTTTAATCTTAATTAAATATGGAGACGTGTTCTATTGCTATGTCAACGCGACTTTTCTCGAATCCAGGACTTGAAAGCTGCCTTCACCTCATCGCCAGTACTAGAACTCGTCTCCATACTTCCGCTTCTCAAAATACCCTGGAAGTATGGAGACGCGTTCTAGTGCTATGTCAATGCGAGACAAACAACGTGCTGTTGTCGTATTTCAACTGTTGAAAAAGTGACTTCCACTGAGATTCATCGTCATTTTTGGTGGCGATGCTGTTGAGAGGTCTAATTTGAAATTTGACTACCCATCGATTTACAGTAGACCTATCAATGAATGAATCCTATTCTGAATGAGTGCGCTCTTACTCCACATTTAATTCCTTACGCTTCTCCACTGACGGGAAACAAGACCGATAATTCTGCAACCACGAGCGGAAATAGACTTATTTTTTTAAATTTATCTATTTTACCCTCAGTGGTATTTTATCTTTAGCAGACGCCCTTTATATTTCGGTTGATCAGGCCACAAAGATAAGATAAGGGTGAAAGATTCCAATACAGACAGATGCGAATATATTCCCTCTCTCTCTTTTCAAAACTCGTTATTTTTCCGAGAAATCAGGAATAAAAATATTTTGAAGCCAAAGACATTTTTTAAAAATATCAAAGGCATTCGAACTGCCAGCAAAGACAAGATTAAACACTGCGTAGACATGAGGTGTATTCGTAGGTGCATGTGCAACCCCATTGATAGCATGTGTATTTCCATGCGTGTGAGATAGACTGATTTTCGCATGAATAAATAAATGCGCCTCCGTGGGTTCCTGACCAAAGGAGCGTAGAAGAAGCAGAAGAAGCGGCGGTGCCAAGGGCGGAAGGCCTCCCCTTCCAGGCGAGGGAAGGCGCCGTCCTCTTTGGGGAGTTTACATGCACTTAATTCCCCTCAAGCCGCCGCAAGGGCGTGTGGCGGGGGATGTTAAGGCACCACCCGTAATTAGGAAAACAAACCGCACGAAAAATCTACAAATTTTTTCAGTCCACATACAAAACAATGTATGCACTGATGCAGAAACCCTTACAACCCACACACATGCAAACACAAACTACCAACTAACATACACATGCACCTACAAGTATACCTAATATATTTCAATGTTTAATTTTGCTCCGACTTGTATATTAAATGTTTCTGATATTCTTTAAGTGTCTACGGTTTCGAACCACTTTGATTCCTGAATGTCCGGGTAGAGAAGGAGTATTTGCATCCACCTGTACTGGAGTCGATCGTGTAGTAAATATCCTTCAGGAGTCAACGCCCTACAGTGAAATTCACCAATGGCAATCATTGACAAACCCTGCGTTGAATATTACCTCCATTTATTATTATTTGTGGCGATACGAAAGAAAGGTCAACCAGTCTGCGAAGAGATTGCAATAATAGCTCGGTGCTCTGCAGATCTACTAGCAGAGTAGTAATTGGATGCGAAATTATCGTAAGAAAACGAATATCTCTTGTTTCTCATCTAATCTGATGTCTAATGTAAACAGCAATTAATTTTGGAGAGAATCGAGAATGTGGAACAAGGGTAAGGACGTGGACCTAAGGTGACGATGTAAAAAAATGATTTGAGAAAACATGAACATGGGGATTAGATTTCCAATGTCTCCCCTGTTGCTGAAGAAATTAATTTTTTTATCGGAGATATTTCAATGTTGAGATCAACTGAGATAGAACAATGTTGGACGGAGAAAAAATTCCTAAGCATGGTAGGAAGGAGAGAATAAGTAGAAATTCGAAGAAGGCTGAGTGATGGACATGTTGCGTTGAAGACCTTAGGATGCTATATAGAGTAATAGAGAGAAGGGAATGTAACCCACGAGAGATAGCGAGAGGTAATGTTTAGGAATGCTAAACGCAATGGAGGGAGGGATAAATTAAGCTTAATTGAAGAAAGGATACATCTTCATCTACATAAATACACCACAAGCCACTAAAAAAAGGCGTATGGGAGGGGTCCAGTACAAGGAGGAAAGGGTAAGGGATGAGGGTGTCGGGTTTCTCAAATGGTTGAGGGAAAAGGAATGGAAACTAGCAATACATATAGAAATATATTGTCGTGGTGGAAGGGCTTGTGCGTTCCGATGACCTGAGAGATAGAACTGCCATCCCCTAGAACCCATGCCAGAGAGGTCGAAGTTAGGAGCCAGCGAAAGGTTGTCCACGCAGGGTCTCTTCCTCAGTGAGGTGGCTGCAAAGGCGTCTGACCCAGTGGGACGGCCTTTAAGTGATGGTGTCATGTTAAAAACAATATTGAGGAAGGCAACGGGAAACCGCCTAAATTATTATTCCCAAGAAAATAATGATGGACAACATAGAGAAATTGAGTTCTGGCAACTGCGGGACTCGGCCCAAGGGGCCTTGTGTTGTGCCAGGCAGTGGGGTAAGGCAAGGCTTCCGCGGTCGTCATCCCACGAAACCCTTGCGGGGGAGAAATAACAGCAGCAGGACAGAAGACGCAGAAGAAGACGAAAGTAGTTAGAATAGGAACATGGAACGTCAGGTTAATGCTGGGGACAAGCAAATTAGAGAATGTTAAGCAAGAAATGGAAAGAGGTAATATAGATGTTTTAGGTCTATGTGAGGTGAAATGGAAGAATAGCAGGAATTACTGTAGTTCTAATTATAGAATAATACACAGCGGTAGGGACGAAAGTCCAATTAGGGGTTGCCGCAATATTAAATAAACGGGTAGGAAGAAGCGTAGTCAACATAGAGCAAGCCAATAATAGAATCTTTCTCGTAGAGATTAAAGCAGAGCTGACGAACTTGGTCATTGTTCAGGTATACATGCCAACGAGCAACCACAAGGAGGAAGAAGTCGATAGGATGTACGATGAGTTAGAGGATACAATCGCGTGTGTTCCTGCAGGAAAACATATGATAGTGATGGAGAATTGGAATGCGACAGTAGGCGAAGGAAGAGAAGGTGGTGAGGTGGCGGATTATGGGTTAGGCACGAGGAATGAACGCGGGGAGAGAGCAATTGAATTCTGCAGGAGACCACCACAAAAGAGTGAATTGGAGGTTTAGTGCGATAGTTATGGGATGAGAATCAATATTAATAAAACAAAGGTAATGCGATTTTCCTGGAAGAAGAAGGCTAAGCTAAACATTAAAATAGGAGGGGAAAGAATAGAGCAGGTAGAGCAGTTTACATATCTCGGAAGTGTTTTGGACCAATACGGTCAAAGTGGTAGGGACGTAAGGAGAAGAATTACGCTAGGCAGGGAGGCTTTCTCAAGGAGGAGGGAGTTGATGACGTGGACGTTGAGTAGGGAGGTTAAGAAAAGACTCGTAAAAACACTGATATTGAGCGTAGCTATGTACGGAGCGGAAACGTGGTCGCTGAAGCAGGAGGATAAACGTAGATTGCGGGCTTTTGATATGTGGGTGTGGAGAAGAATGGAGAAGGTGAAATGGACCGAAAGGAAAACAAATGAGGAAGTACTAGAGATGGTGGGTGAGGAGAGGGGTTTGTTGAGTGAAATCCTCTGGAGGCTGGAAAGATGGATGAAAGGGATATTGAACGGTAGTGGGATTTTAAAGAAGGTAATAGAGGGGAGAATGTTGGGCAAACGAGGAAAAAGCAGGAACAGGATAGGGATATTGGATGGGATGAAGGGAGGAAAGAAGTACACAGAGATGAAGAGGAACCTGATGTAGAATAGGTTGCTGGATTGGGTTTTGTTTGGAGTTACAAAATATTTCTTTGATAATTTTGTCCATCCAAAAACCTGCCTTAACCGGTAGATTACCTAATAATATACGTATATATTTATTGAAATTGACGCTCTCCGGTGACGCAAAAACACTCGGATAATAAATATTCCTCAAACAGAAACATAAATGAAGGACACTTACAGTAGATATTGACGTCAATATCTTTTTTCGACGTCAATATCGTTTTTTCGACGTCAATATCGTTTTTTCGACGTCAATGTCGTTTTTTCGACGCCAATATCGTTTCGTCTTATAACGTTTTTTCGACGCACGCACTCACCCATTCAGGATTTACCAGGATTCCTTTAGAGAAGATTCCTTCCTTCAGAGAAGATTCTTCTCTGAAGAGGCCTGCTTTGCAGGCGAAACACCTGGTGTCAGGTTTTCTTAGGCACTTACCTACCCACTATTTTAGTTCTTTAATTTTGTTTGTGTGACTGACGGGTCCCTGACCTAGGAGGAATCCTGGTAAACCCTGAATGGGTGAGTGCGTGCGTTTCACAAAGGTCCGATACACCTGAGTGATTGAGTGGCTGCGTTTATACCGAAGTCCCTTATTTCCCGTTTAGTTATTTTCGTGTGATTGGCGGGTCCCTGGCCTGAGAAGGAATCCTGGTAAACCCTGAACGTGTATTTGTGAATCCCAAAGGTCCTTGTTCTCGAGCACACCTGAGTGATTGTGTATTCACGTAAGTTGTTTTGTTTCTTTACATCCTATAATAATTTTCATTTATTTGTGTGATTGACGGGTCACTGACATGGGAGGGATCCTTGCAAACCCTTAGTGTGTGTGAATGTTATTCACGAGAGTGAAAGTTATTTCGTAACTCAGCCGAGTGATCGAGTGGTTGTAAGTTTGTTTTATTATTTTCTATTTATTTTATTATTATTATTTTATTTCTTTAATTATTTGTTTCGAATTTGTGTGTGTGTGGTGTTGTTTTTTATTTTATTATTATTATTTATTTATTTAAATTTATTATTATTATTTTATTTATTTATCATAATTTTTATTATTTTTATTATTATCATAACTATTTAGTGCCATTCAAGTTTACGGTCCCGGTATTTTTTGTTTACATTGATTCACGACCGTACCTACGTTCCTTGTATATTTAAATTATATTATTTGTGTTGTACATATATTATTATAGTTGTGTCCATCCAAAATCTACCTTATCCAATAGATTACCTAATAATAATTATTTAAACACTTCTAATAAAAATGTATTGAATAATAAATAAAAACAGAAGTTTGTCAAATACAAAAACTATCAATATCAACACCATACCTTCTCCCACCATATAAATACAGTTATAAAACATTCTTACAGCATATAAATTGCAGTTCACTGCAAGTTGGATTTTCATTATGTTTCAAGATTGAGCTGGTAATAATTTACTAAAGCATATTTTTCAGGATTTAAAAAATAGTTCCTCAAATAATCTCAAATTATTTGCAAACATACGTTGTAATTTCATTAAAAACTGCTCAGTTATTATGCTGATAAAAAAAATTGAATTATATTATTAATATATATATAATTAAATTCTGCACAAGAAAAAAACATATATCCCAAGGATGTTCCAAATTGATATTATGGTCATGCATGCAAATTTAAATAAAGCAAAATATAAGAAATTGGGATATAACATAGTTATTGTTAATGCAGTTTGTTTTATTGTATGTAATTAGAATAGAGAAATAAATTGGAGGTGGAAAGAATGGAAAAATTATGATTTGCTATGCATGTGCAAGGGGATGAAAGATGAGGTTGTCGAGGGAGAATTTCAAAGGGTGCATCACCCTAGAGCAGAAAAGCAAGGAAGTGATTGAGAGGAGATTGTAATTGATTGAGAGTGACAATGGAATGTTGACGAGACTAGCATATATAAGGGTTAGAATATATGGGGGGAGAGAGAGAGAATAAGCAATTAACATTTTAGAAGGCAAAAAGTTTATATGGTGGGTTGTTACAGGAAATACCATACTACGTGGGTGCTCAGTTTCCACAGAGTCTTGGTTTTGCTAGGTTCATCAACCTCCAGTCAGTATAATGAGACTTCAAATAATGGTAAATTAAGAGCATGGCATGAAGGCACCAAATCCTTAAAAAAAAGTATGCACTTTGATTTCTCAAAAATCAGTTTTAACCTAACAAGGTCTAATGCAATAGACAAAGAAAAGCCACACAGAAAACTTCGGTGAATGTGGCCATTCATCTTGGCAAATGAACACCAAATGCAAACAGAGATACATTAAGGATTTGCTTATGTGAGGAGAAATAAATGCTATCTAAAACAAGGGATTTGTATCAATTAGCAAGATGGCAATGCAGATTCTGCCTTTGCCTCTAAACTAGTTTTAGTGAAGAGCAGAATGGCATACGTCCTGCCATGAATGCGTGGCCTTATGCAGAGCTGGTCCTTGGCAGGGGCAACTGAGGTGGTGGTCACCTAAAGTGCCTGGGTCTGAGCCTAGTGCATATCATTAGGGGTATTAGGGATGGCAATGAATGGTTTTGCCCGAGCACCAAAGTGTCTGTTGCAGGCCCTGCCTCAAGGTATGGTGGCAAGTAAAAAGTCAGGATTCATAAAAAGAACACTTGGGCATAGTAATGAAATGGTCAAGGACCTTTTTTGTTTCATGTTCGTTAGACCCCATCTAGAGTACATCCTGTATGCTGCAAGTGTATGGGATCCTCATGAAGTAGGCTTAATTTAAGAACTAGATCAAGTGCATCGTGGAGCAGCTGGGTTAATGAAAAGTTGTTATGAACAAGGTAACAGTGTGACGACACTATTGGAATTATTAAGACGGGAACCACTCGTTGACCATAGGTTCAGATAAAAGTAAAATTTACTGCGTAAATTTGAGGCAGGTCACTTATCTGAGGATGATACAGACACGTTACAGGCCCCCACTTACTATGGTGGATCAGATCACCAGCATAAAACCAGAGAGACAGATAGTAAAACAGATAATTTAAAATGTCACTTTTTCCCTTGTAGCATTACAAATTAAAATAGACATGACAGCAATCGTGTAGGAAGTAAATAGAATTGGTAGTGCACATATTTTCTTGATTTCCTGCATGCTATTTTTTTATTTAATAGACCCATATTTTTATTACAGTTCTATAGCATGATTTGACTATATGTATCCAATTATTGAATATTATTGCATATAAGTACCTTTTTTCATGTGATCAACTTTGTTCAAAGGCATGATCAAACATATTTGGGGAGGGGTGACATGATTGGGATTGTGCATGCATGGTTGGTGACCTAATACCTCCTGCCACACGCCCTTGTGGCAGCTTGCAAGGTAATGTATAGATGTAGATGTACCTGAAGTATAAAAGAACTATCCAAGGTGCATAAGCACTATTTTATTTGTTATCACAGTACAATTAGTGGAGTGCTTTTCTCAGGAATACATAAAAATGACACTTTGAATGTGTTTCCTGAGCAATAGTCATTCATAATATCTCATTAAAACAATATAAACTCCCTGGCTTTCCCTCGACGGCACCTGACTATAGAAACTGATGCACAGCTTGTTGCACCAACTCACAAGCATCTATATGGATCCACATCACCCTAATACACAGAATTCTAGGTTACAGTAACCTTATTTAAAATTCCAAAAAAAATATATGCTTACAAATAAATTTGATTATAATATAACTTTGCATGATGCCACGATGTTCACTTCCTCATTGCCACTATTTTTTTAATGAAAGCAATTGAAAGTTGCAGATCACCGGAATTTAAAATGTTCAATTAAAATCATTTGTAATTTGAAAAGTCTCCTGGGCACTCACATACATAGACAAGGTACGAATTTCCCTAGCAACTCTTGCCCTTCAGAAAAAGACCAAGGCATAATGAGTGTATTTCTCTTTCAACTTAATATCAAGTAATAGTGGTAGATTAACTTTGACAGTTCAACACAACCATGATTATTTAAAAAATATAGCTTTTGCAAGTCACTCTGTCTTTACAGGAAATATCTAACGCAACTCTATGAGTACACAGCAAATAAGTAAGTAAATATTCAACTACAACTTTTGAAGCATGTGCTGGACATCAAGTATTTACAGTCCTAAAGTATACTATGAAATAAACAAAAAATATGAAAACACCTAAAAAATGTTGCTTGGGGAGGATTTTTTTGCATATAATTGCATCACATTGTATTAATCGAATAAGTTAGGAGGATGGAAAATAATTGTTTGAAGTGCACAGAGAGAGCAATCCCAAGGGGAAATGGATCATCCACAAGCTATGAACAATTTTCTCTGAAAATATTTTGCTCATAATTGGTTGTTATATGTCAACAATCCGTCACTATTCTTTCGATGCAAATCCATATTCTTAAATCACCTAAGTATTTTGGGAATGCAAAGTAATTTTCATGAAATAAGGGTGGAACCTATCAAAAAAAAATTCTAGTGTATCTGAAACTATAGTTTAAATATATTATGGCAATTTACATTATCTCATAGCAACATTAATTCAATTCATTACCATGGAAACCTACTCATCATATGAGGCATGCAAGTACTTCTGCAATTGATGTACAAAAATATCATGCCCTGAGAAGACTTCCAAAACATTTTAGTTTTACATCACAGAAATCTCACTTAATATTTAAATCGTGGAAATATGGTCTTTGTAAAGGAGATGCATTTTTATCTTGAGATCATCCATGAGAAAGGGAATTTCGGAAACACGCTTGAACGCTACGTCCAAATGCACATCGTCTCCACAATTTTGGCAAAGATGAAGTTAACATCCTCCAAGACTGCTTTGAGGTCTCACAAACACACAGACAGATGGAAAAATGAATATAATTTCCCTCACTTTGGTTTCCATAATGATGAATGAATAATCCATTTTCATAAGTAAAACCTTTATCATCTGCTCAAGAAGAGCTCATCTCTGTTGGTAGAAAACCCTCTAATCATCACATATATTCCTCCTATTACGATCAACATGGCCGGAACTCCTAATCCAATACTTATAACTAAGATGACCAAGAGGGAGAATTCTTCCTCCAGTGGATAGCCGTAGCCAACTAGAAAGGTCCTGTAGAAACATGAAGAAGACATCTCGTAATCATAATAATAAAACCATACTTTGAAAACGGTCAAAGGTAAGACATCTACAATAAAAACATATTTGCTCTCGCTACATAAATGACACGTGTACTCATTCAAGTGGTTAGGGCATTTTAGGATCATTAATAACTCTTAAAATTTAACACATTTCCCTCGGCCTTTACTTTGTTATGATGAACTTCATCAATTATTTATTAATATACCCTGATATAATAAGGTGGTGCTAGTCTGAAAATATAGCTCAACACACCAATAGGTAGCAAGAGAGGAGAATCAATGTACATGCTCAACCAGGGGAAATAACTGGGAGTGTTCCCAGGAGGACACACTAGACACTATCGGGGCACTCGAGCACAGCATTTAGCAAACAGAGTTATAGGATCTAAACATGGGGACATGATTTAGGAAAGAGTAGTTACCAGAAAGATAACAAAATAGCAATTTTTATAAAACAATTTAATACTGAGCTCTCACTTTAAGTATCAAGAATGCACTGGAGCTTTGGCTAATGCCAGGGATGTGATGGCAAATGCAAATAAATATCAACTGAAATCAAGAGTCCATCAGAACTAGTGGAAGGCCACTGCTTCTTCAATGCCATGCAATGATACTATCATGCATGTATATTGTAGGCTTACTTGTAAAAACAATCCAGGTTTATTTTGGTCTAACTCATCTGTACACTGTCATTTTTTTCATTGGAGGCACAAGATACATTTAATTCAGCAGTCTTGTGCCGTATCTAAGAAAGGCCACCATCACTCACCTTCTTTTATTTTTAACAAATTGGAAATGAATTTCAAAAATAAACCCACTGTAAATAGATTGAAAAATTAAATTAAAAACCTGCCATTTAACAAGCACTATAACAGTATGTATGAATAAATGAGTGATAACTTTTTATTGTCAGCCATTTCCATGTATGGGTGTGCATGTCAGGTTTCAGTGAATCTTTCTGTATTTTGAGTTTTTACTGTCTTTTTCACTGAAGTAATTCTTTTTGCTATTCCACTTAAAATTTTTTATTCTCACGACCCAGATTTCGTTATGGTATAAGATCATCAGGTAAAAATGCAAGTCAAGCACAGTATATATACATATCTCTGGGCGGAGGGGAAGAGGAGGTAAGAAGGAAAGGATTGGTTGAGGTAGGAAGAGGGGGGATACAAAGTCTATGGTTTGAGGTGGAGAAGGAGGATTGGTAATATTGACAAATTAGCAGGCTGGGAGGAGGGGGGGGGGTCAATACAATATTGCAAAATTCCCGCCTGACATCGGATAATTGGCAGATGATTAGGGGAATGATTATTGTGAACGGGGAGAACGGCACTTGGTAACTAGTCAGGAGACTCAGTAGCGGGCTGGGAGGAGTCGCTACATTGTTGAAAAAGTTTTACTTGGTTTCAGGATAGTTGGCAGGGGGTGAGGGAAAAAACAATAATGGGGAACGTGAAGGGTAAAGAAAACCGTTGGTCAAAACATCTTCCCCGTGATTCGTGTGCTGAAGGATTTCTTATTGCTCCAGCGCATCGAGACAGTGGCCTTTCTTCTCAAAGTGCAGAAATTTGGGGGTGAAATCGCTGCTGTGGCCACAATCTCTCAGGTGTTTGGCGAAGAGTGACGTGTAGATGTTATTTTTAAAGAAAGCTCAGTGCTCCTTCATTCTCATCTCAAATCTCCTCCCCATCTGACCGTGCCCCCTCCTCCCAGCCAGCTAATTTGTCAATATTACCAATCCTCCTCCCCTGCCTCAAACCATACTTTTAGCCCCCTCTTCCTAGCTCAACCAATCCTTTCTTTCCTGCCTCCTCTCCCCCTCCGCCCAGAGATATGTATATACATACGGTGCTTGACTTGCAATTTTACCTGATGATGTTATACTAAAATGAAACCTAGGTCGTGAGAATAAAAAATTTTAAGTGGGAAAGCTAAGTTAATTTTCAAATGTCAATATGAAGATTTTCCACCAAGTTATGACAGAAACCGATTTATTTACATTAAATCTTCATATAAGGCTGTTCTCATCTGAATAGTATACACATATGCATCGCATTCCCAACTTTTTTCACATTGAACCCTTTTCCAGATTTGTTCCAGAGGTTTTCCCCCACCAAGGGACCAACCTACAATTATAACTACTTAGATATATGTAAGACTACAATAATTCTTTTTGAGAATAAATGGGTCCACTCTTAGGTGTTCTACTGAGACAAAATTCTTATGGATGCATATTCGCGAGAGACCATCTTGGGAAACTCATGTTGATAAATTAAGATTTGAAGTAGCCAAAGGATGTCACCTCTTGAGAACAATTGTGACCCTGGTTGACAATGGTACGGCTCTCTCATTTAGTAGTGAATTCATTCATAGTCGACTGAAACATAGAACTGCCATGTGGGGGCACTCACACCATTTTATATGTACCTTTCCAGGCTGCAAAAATGGGCAGTGAGAATTCTAGGAAATGTTCCAAGGGCATATAATTGCATGTCCTACTTTAAAAATTGTTCAATTTAAAATATTCCCTGTATGTTCCATGCTATTATTATTGCACAGCAAAACAAAGCCATGTTCAATTATAGCATGTAATTATGATGTAAATGGAACACAAGAGATGTAATGACTTGAGGATGACTGCCCATAACACATTGCGACGAATGCTATGAACCCTCATTATGCTGGAACCAAATTCCTGAAATCATTACCTAGAAACTAAGGGAAATAAAAAATGTTTTTTCAGTCAAGTCTAAACTTTTTCAGTTCCTGTGTCGACATCAATGCTATACAAGGTCTGGCCAATAAATATGCGAGCTGGTGGAATCTGGCGGCCATATGACGCAGATTATAGCCACACCCACTAGCGGCACTAGTTGCCCGGGACCCAATGAGCCGTCTGTGCTTGGCGGATTGTCGATCTGTGCATATGGTGCCAGTTATGTTAGTTTCTGTTGACCTTGTTTTTAGTATCGTCGAAAATGGAAATTGACGAAATCACGGAGCAACAAATCAACATCAAGTTTTTTGGTGAAGTGCGGTAAAGGATATCAAGAAATTAATGAAATGTTGGCAGCTGTTTACATTGATAATGCTCTGAAGAAAACATCCATTTTCAAGTGGATTGAACGCTTTAGACATGGCCTACAAAAAGCCAAGGATGATGCAAAGCCAGGACGACCATCAACCACATGTATTGACGACGGCATTGATCGTGTGTGCGGTCCCTTGTCCTTATCGATCATTGAAAAACTGTTCGAATGATAGCTGATGAACTGAATTTAGGAAAATCAACAGTACACACTATTTTAACCAAACATTTTGGAAGGATCCTTCACAATGACAATGCACTTGTACATTCAGCATTGATTGTTCACCAGTTTATGGCAAAAAATTCAATCACCATCCTTGATCATCCTCTTTATTTGCCAGATCTCGCCCCCCTGTGACTTTTTTCTATTCCCAAAATGCAAAAATGTGGTGAGGGGTTATGACCGGTAAGATGTGGACACAATGAAGCAAGAAACGACGAGACAACTAACAAGCCCAACTGCCCAGGACTTCCCAAAAGGGTGCTTTAAACAGTGGAAAAAAAGATGGAATAAGTGCATAGCAACAAATGAAGAGTACCCACTTTGAAGGGGACAACAAAATCGATGTAGACTTGATTTTGCAAAATAAAGTTTTTATAGCCTCAGTTCACGTATTTATTGTCAGACCTTGTCCAGTGAATAAATTCGGGTCTCCCTCTATAATTAAATAATTTTATTCTTGTATACGCTGTTACTGCTACTATTTACTATTTCTTTTTTGACCATCATTTGTATTCAAACTCTAATTACAAATCTACACTTACAATTGCATAGATGCAAGTAAAACCATAACATTACAGAAACTAAACAAATACCTACCATGTAGTATAATTATACTTTTGGTAGAAGCCATCCTGTGTGGTCCCAAATGATACTTTGGTTGACTGCACAAGATAATTGTCAACTAGGTAGCCATAGAAAGCATGCAGCAGAGTTCCATTCAATGAAGAACCCGGGTCCGAGACAGTTTTCACATGATACTCGTTCACTTCAGTGGAGTTGTTAATATCTCTGGACTCGGATGTGTAGGAAACTCTTCTCCAGAGCAACCAACCCCCTCCCTTGCTCCCCTCACGAGCTGACGGCGACACCAAGTCTTTCACCTGAAACAGTTCACAGGCTTGAGAAAAAGTTGCAACTCGCACAAAATCTTTGACAAGATGGACCTATGAAGATAGAAAAACCATTGCAGGTCATGGACATACTCCAGAATTCCTAGAAGTTGACGCCTTTTGAAGTTTCTTTCGCAACAGTCAGACGTTTCAGTTCCACCAAGAGCCATAAATGACACGGGTCAAATGAGGAGATGTGGCAGTGGAAGGGGGAATGTGGGAGGGAGGGGGGGTTGGTGCGGATCAAGCGCAGCCGTCTGTCGACACAAGGGTCGCACCACCATAGAAATGTATAATGCATTCCAAAAAACGAAGACAACTTTGCAGGGCATCATCACACCACAAACCATAGCCTGGTCACCACAAGTAAGACGACCATCACAAACTCAAGAACATAACAGCCCTTAAAATATTTTACATAAGCCATACATTTTTTCTATACACATTTCCATCAAGTTTGTAATTTATTTCATCACTTAATGGCATTGTTTATTTTGCACTAATCCAAAAACAGCCAAGTTTTGAATTTCACATCAGATTAAAAACATGAAGTAACACGGACACCCACAAATATCTAAGCCCAAGGTGAAGGAAAATCCACCTTTGCTGGAATCAAACCCATGACCCGTGATGTAATTACTTATAATGTATGCAAATGGCTGCAAGGAACTGAATGAAGCTATTCATATATCATTTTCAAGACTCATAGAAAATGGAAAGGAATACTGCATGGCTAAGTCTATCAAAGAGATAATTACCACTTAAAATTTTCTCCAACGAATCAGAACCCTACACTTTAGACAAAAGGAAAGCATTGACAGTAAATCCTCATGGCTATGACAGTGAACTGTTAACACATTTCCGTCACCCATGGCAAAATATATTATCAATACGTGTTACCATAAATTAGAATAAATGTTAAGGTTATGTGACTGTCTTAAATAAATTATAATTGAAAAAAGAAAATTAATTAAGTACGACAGACTGAAAAGAAAGTTGGGAAAACATGGAATGGGAAGAATGGGATAGGGATGTTGGATGGAACAAGGGAAGAAGATGTATGCTGAATTGAAGAGAGACTTACCGTTATTTTTTGAAAAAATTTGTTATCTCAGGCATTTCTTTATGGAATTTGCATGACATAATGAAATGAAATACTTAACTTTGCAATTCCACACAATTTCCACAAAATCGTGTGGAATTACAATTTTAAGTATTTCATTTCATTATAACTCACTGTTATGTTGGATGTCTGGTTGTGTTCTGTGGGAGAGTCAAGGGAATTCTTGTTGCACAGTCGTAGAGCCTGTGCCAATGAAAACCTACCTTAACCAGTAGACTACCAACAGGAATAACATGGAGAACAGGAATCCTCGATTCTTTTGAGGTCAATTTGGAAGACTGAGGGCTAAAAGCCATTTTGAACCATTGACTCGAATGTTACAATTGGCAAATGAGTATTTAGTTTGTAATACTGACTCTTGATTCAAATGATTTCATTCATTGAAATGCCTAACGAAAAACTATTTCCATTGTTTAGTAGGAAGTCATTGCATTGGTATTTGTATAGTATTGTTTTTCTATTTTATTATTTATTTTGTATTTCACATAACACAAGTGAATGTTAAGGTTACCTAAATGGGTTGAATAAATTGGTAAAATTATTATTACAGGTGGAACTGTGCAAAATAAAACCAGATGCTGTATACACCCTGCCTCCTGAACTGTTATGCATTATATACTATAATAGTCATTATTACCCAATAAATGGACATCAAGAGGATAGCTTTCTTAATTAGAACAATTTGGTACAGACACACAATAATGATCAAATGTCCAGATAGATTCTACAAGCCCTTCAAGATTCAGTGCCTAATGGTGAAACTGCTGCCTTGCACCATGTAAATGAGTCTATGATTCTATAAAAAAACAATTCCCACTTCTAATGGGAGGAACAAGTGCCACTATCAAACACTGATCATGCCCCTGATAGGGTCTGAAATTGTGATGAATTTTCCAATGAAGACCTAATGTGTGTGTGCATTCAAGTTTTATATTCTGGCACAAAATTATGACTCAAAATATACTAGAATGATGAATTTGGTCTTCCTCATTTATAAATCAAACCAATAATAAATTAACACCACATACCGTAAAAACTCCAGGAGTATGTTCATCATCTAAACTTTTGCGAGTGAGGATTTGAAATGTTTTGTTGTCTCTCTTTTCTTGGCTTACGAATATCAGTTCAAATGCAAATCTTGAGCAAGTATAATTTGGATTTGTTTCCAAGTTGTTGATAACAATGTCCAACTGACTAGAATTTGACGAATGGAATAGATGAGGAAGTAATTGTCCATGCTCCTTAAACCCATATGATGTCACCTGAAATATAAATATCATTTGAAGAATTCGGAAGAACTGACTTCCACATCTCCTCTTAACTTATTTTTAAGAGATAGCTACACATTATATTTATATTTTCCCCATGGGAACATTAGACAACATTATCATCAAGAATGGGTATATCTACTCACACCAAATCATATACCATCTACACCTACATATTTCCCATCCTTCATGATTCATTCCCTCAGCTGCTAAAACGCCACGTTCAATGATACCCAATTTCCTGCACTCACACCCACCACCTCACAGATTTGCCTCAACTCCATCCCATCATCTGCATTCATTTGCAAGTCACCTTCCTTCCTAATCCATCTTTATTTTCTTGAGTTTAACCTTGGTACTTATTCTTTTTCTCCTCAAAAAAATCATTTTCTGCACTCCAAGCCTGCTCACCTTAAAATATAAAATGAGTTTGTAATTTTCCACTGACTTTATTTCACAATACAATGCATTTCACTTCATCATCTTCTCGACATCATCATCATCAGGTACAGTTGACTTTGTAATGAGCAATTATATGCCCATCCCTCCCCTTTCCAAAAAATTAACTTTGAGTGGTAACAAACCCAACGGTTCAACGTACCCAGTTGCATCTATGCCATGATCAGACCCTGCACAACATCATAACCGAGACAACACCATTTTTCTGTTTTGTTTTCTCTTTCCTCGACCATTGATTTTCACTTCCGAAAAATTCCCCAACCCTACACACCCACCCCTTTCCTTGAGGGTAAACAAATCCAAGGGTTCTAAGAAGCCATCCACTCCCTTAACCCTTCCCCCCCATTAACCCAGACCAGACTCAATGCTTATTCATAACCCAGGCCACCAAAGACTTTGAAGTCCCAGAAAACCCACCCCCCCCCCCACCTTCAACTCCTTACCTTCAACTTTACCCTCTCCTCTGGGTATATATTCCACAGCTGTGTGTGTGTTACTTGTACCTGATGATGCCGCAAGTCAGTGAAATTCATAGTACTGTGAAAAATAAAGTCTGCGGAAAATTACAAACTCATTTAATATGGACGTCAAACAATTCCATGAAGTGAAGGCTGAAAGTTACAGTGTATCTGCTCACCTTTGTTCCCAGCACTCTCCTCACCCCTCCCACTCACACAGTCCTTCATTCCCCCATTCCATCCACCAGACGATACCCCAGGGGTACACCCAACCATGACCTCCCCATAAACCTTCTACTGCCTTCAACCATCATTCATTCAAACTCTCTCATGCACACATCTGCATTTTCAACATGTTTTTCCCATTCCATTGATTGCGTTTCAGCTTATTCTCAAGCTACTGTATTCTTACTTCTGCATTATAGGTTTTAGATTTTTACTCAAAATTGTCTTTGTGCTCTATTCTCTCAAGCCTCCAATTCCTCCCCAAGGATACTTCCCGCATTATTAAATACATACTCGTATATTCCACATTCAGCACCTCTCATTGCTTCAAGATTCTGCACTAATGTTCCGTCTCTCACCACATGCAATAAAACCCATCATGCTCCTAAAATCATCCATTTTCCATTTACAAAAATGAGCATTCTTCTACTAAATCCATATATTCGAGAAAAATTATCCTTCGGACAAGATAACACACATTCTTAACCAATTCAATATTCCTCAGAACTTAATCTTCAATATTTTAGTCTCCACAGCCATTGGTGCATAACGAGACACAATCATTTGTACTGTACATGTGGTAACATAGACATTATTACACACAAAGTAAAAACTGTGAGAAGTATGAATTAATGGAAAGGTCTGCAGTAGTGGAATGAGGAAGGTTCAACTATGTCAATTTGCCCAGCTGACATCTCCTGCTCCTTACAAAACATTCTCAATGACTTGCCATGTTAACTTTACTTGATTAATTTTGCATAATTTATTGTACAAATAGAACCTACCTTTATTGCGTCGGCATATATAATACAACACTAACCAATTTATAACAAGGTACGTGACCAAATGTAAAATAGTTAATTGGACCCATAAAATCTAACAACAAACCATAAAAAAATCAAACTAATGACTCAAGTTTCAATGAGTAATCAACACCAGAAGGTGTTGGACGATTAGTCATCCTGAGCCCTCTTTCTACTGTGGCATTGCACAAAGTTCTCTATCAACACATTAAAGGAGGATGGACATTAATATTTCACCGCAAGGGGTTATCATCCAAAATATGTTAAACATTGAGATCCCAATAGCTTATTAAGAATATGAAAACCTTAGCATGCAAAACAAGAAACGAGCAGTTGTCATATTAAAGCATGGAATGTTCGCGCCAAAAACCGTCGCAAATATTGAGGTATTTTTGGCTAATCAATGACTAAAAAATTCCAATAATAGAATATTATGCACTCTAAATTCTGAATGTTAAAATAAAGGACGAGAACACGTACAACTCCTGTATTACCATTATGTCAACACTTCCATTTCGAGGCCCGTGGCTTGACTTCATTTTCAAAATACTACTTTGGTTTTGAATGTCAAGATCAACGAATTCCCAAGAGAATTCATTGGTACTTAAAGAAGTTCTGTTTGCCCGGTTTACAGATGCGATCGACCCGGTATCGTTGAGATCATTGAATTCCCAGATCTGAAAGAAAAAGACATAAAAAACAACTTTTGATTGGCATATGAGTACGTCAAATACTGCATGAGCAAAACTTGTTTTGGATGAACTTCAACAGATACTTTGCTCGTGATTTCAAATCAGTTGTTTGCTTCATTTTTATTAGCGTTAAGTCTTATTATAAAAGAATAACAAACCTTATCAATTACCATGCCGAAGGAATATATTGGGGATTCGGTAAAATTAAGAGATGTATCTTTTACGTTCCACAGAAAATCACTCCAAGAAATGGACAGATTTGCACTTGGTGACGTTAGAGCCAAAAGAACACTGGGTTTTCCCGTAAAATCCCACAAATAATGTAAAGTATCATTTGGACCATCAGCTCTAACGTAAAGTAGCATGGTACGGTTACAGTCATGGTCACATCCTGGATTTGTAGAAGTTGTCAACTGAAAAATATTAAATGAGATGAAAATGCAATAAGTTGACTAATGGTCATCCCTGGATGATTCAGTTGTAACAACTTCTAAAATTCATCCTCCCATACCTTCCGCTCCAGAGCATTTGATAATGTTACAAATGCAAGTGAGATTAGCGTTATTAACAATGCCATTGTGTCAAGAAATATTAATATCAACAATCACTTCACATCACCAACGATAACCCCCCAAATAGTAGGAATAGCTAACACCGCTCGTGAACGCACACGACTGTGAGGCACCACAACAGGAGCTAATACAACTCAGTTACTAACGAGTCGGTCATTTGAACGGACGACCTATTTTTATTGTGCTGGTGGTATCGAGAATTTTACCGCTGATTCTCCTCATAAATTACCATATCTATTCGGAGATTGTTGCATTGTAGGGTAAATTTGGCAGATGTTTCTCAGGCCAAAGTTAATTCCGGAGGGTCGTCGATATTTGATGAAGTCTGCTTAGCAAATGAACCATTCCCCTTTTTTAGTTCATCGAGAACTACGATGTGTTCCGTTCGTGAAAGACAGTGAGAGATTAGTGGGCCATCTTATCGTGGCCCAAATTATGTTATAATCAATCCTATGCATAAGATACTCTTTGGTTCAAGAGGAACTGTTTTAAGTAAAGGAGAGCGCATATTCTGATAAGGTTTAAACCATGATTTCAATAAATGATCAAATCAAAGGATGACGTTGAGTGATTGTCTCTTTCATTCAATTTCAGTGACTGTGCAACTTGAGATGTGTAATCGTTGGTGTTTCAATTTGTTTTGCAGCAAGTTTGTCACGAGGGATTGATCACATCAAACATATGCTGGAATAAAGATGAAGGAGAGGGGTCTTATGAGTCACACTTACACAAATTCAGCACAGCATAGAATGATCTGCGTTATTCCTGAAGCCAAAGTTGTGCCATAGAGTAACATATATCTACGTTTATAATCTAAAAATAGTCAACCGCGAATAGGAAACGATGGATATAATTTTTGCAAAATGCATCGTCCTGTTTACGCTCTTATTTATAACATTTCTGTTCACAATGCTCCCTTTGAAATTAATGTGGAATTATCGGCACATTGACGATTCAGACAGAAGGGCAAGGTATGTTTAAAATTTGTTTTGACAATGCCGTCGGTTATTGATGAGTGTCAAGAATGTATCGGCATAGTTATTTAATGTTAATTATCTAAAAATATTTCAGGCATGCTAGAATTATAAGTCTTTTGAGCTGTTTTGCTGGTGGAGTATTCATGGGTACAGGTCTCCTTGATCTTTTTCCGGAAGTTGACGACACACTGAGCAAGGTAAACATCACAATATTAAATATTTCTAAATGTTTGTTGATTGCTTGAAAATTACTATTGAATTTAGAGTACGATACAATCACTTTTGCTCATAATGAGCTCACATTATTATCACGTGGAACGCATCAAGCTCTCTTCATTATGCATGTCATTTACAGTTAGTGGGTTCTGTGATACGATAAGTTTCGGGAAGTATTGTAGCTTCTGCATAAGCTTGGTAGGTATGGCATTCACAGTGTCACATTTGAATAGATTAAATCATACGAGCACCAGACACAAAAACATGGTGAAATAACAAGTAAGGAATCAAATAATATTTGTCACCAGATTTATTCATCACAACAAAAAATCCACTAGGCTAATCTTGGGTTCTTTCCTCTTCATGCTATAAATTGATAATAATCTTTACTTTTCCAATTAATTTATACACTATGATATATGTCATAAAATGTAACCGGTGTACAAACAAATTATTACAAAACTAAATCTAGAAATTTAAGATTTATGTTAAGTCAAGCTCAAAATAGTCTCTTTGAGAGTGTTAACCATTCATTAAGGACCTTGCAGAAAGCATTCGAGGAGACTTTTAACAGAAATAGGCAAAAGAATTTGATTGGCTAATTCACGGCTTTTAAGTTCCTCTTAGTCTGCATCGTGTTAAGTCCACAGATTATTTAGCTCAAAAACGGGGATCTACAATTGAAGAGTACATTTTAATTTCTCTTTCTCATGTGGCATCCAGTGCAATAAAAGATATTGTAAACTGTCATGGTTTTTAGATTCTTGAAAAGAAATCAACACTGTTCAAGAGGGCTGATGTGAGTTAGAATTCAATGATCCTTTTCTGCAGCAAGAGCATTTGTTTTATGTCTGGTGTATTCCCCCAGAGTCCAATGCTGTAAGAGCCAAGAGTGAACAATGGATAATATGCATTAAGAGCATACCTGGGGGCTAAACACAATATTCTCTGCTGATGATACTCATTCTATCCTCTCAGTACCAACAGTACACGGCCTGTTAATCAAAGGAAAATGGTCTCACCAATGTTCTGAATGACTGGTGCCACAATAGCTTTCTATTTTTTAATATCAGTATATCACATCTGTATTGTGCAAATGAAGATAAAGTATCTGTGAACCGTTTGGTCGTTTAGTGGAAAATAAATCCCCCAAATATTATTATTATTAGGTAATGTACCGGTTAAGGTAGGTTTTTGGATGGGCACAACTATCAAACAAATATTTTGTAACTCCAAACAAAACCCAATCCAGCAACCTAATCTACATCAGGTCCCTCTTCATCTCTCTGTGTACTTCTTTCCTCCCTTCATCCCATCCAACATCCCTATTCTGTTCCTGCCCTTTCCTAGCTTGCCCAACATTCTTCCCTCCATTACCTTCTTCAACATTCCACTATCGCTCAATACACCTTTCATCCATCTTTCCAGCCTCCATAGGATTTCACTCAACAAACCCGTCTCCTCTCCCACCATCTCCAGTACTTCCTCATTTGTTTTCCTTTCGGTCCATTTCACCTTCTCCATTCTTCTCCACACCCACATTTCAAAACCCTGCAATCTACGTTTATCCTCCTGCTTCAGCGACCACGTTTCCGCTCCGTACATAGCTACACTCCATATCAGAGTTTTTATGAGTCTTGTCTTAACCTCCCTACTCAACGTCCCCGTCATCAACTCCCTCCTCCTTGAGAAAGCCTCCTTGCCTAGCACAATTCTTCTCCTTATGTCCCTACTACTTTGACCGTATTGGTCCGAAACACGTCCAAGATATGTTAACTGTTCTACCTGCTCTATTTTTTCCCCTCCTATTTTAATGTATAGCTTAGCCTTTTTCATTCTGGGAAATCGCATAACCTTTGTTTTATTAATATTGATTCTCATCCCATATTTATCGCACTGAACCTCCAATTCACTCAGCAATGCTTGCAACCCCTTGGCTGACTGAGCAACTAATGCTTGGTCATCAGCAAACCTAATTGATTTTATAAATTACCCTCTGACTTTCATTCCTACGGCCAGTTCTTCCCATGCCTCTTTAATTATTTCCTCCGCATATACGTTGAACAGTACCGGTGACAATGGGCAACCCTGCCTTACACCTCTTCCTAACACTGCCCATCCGGACTCTCCGTTCCCCACTCGCACCTGAGCAGCACATGTACAGGTTGCGGATCAGCCTCCTGTCCCTCCAATCCATTCCTATTTTCTGCAATATGCACATTAATTTTTCCCAATTCACTCTATCAAACGCTTTTTTGAAATCTACAAAACAGGCAAAAACGTCCTGATTGTATTCTATATTCCTCTAGATTGGTGAACTCATTACTGCAATGGCATCACACGTACCTCTTGCTTTCCTAAACCCAAACTGATCATCCCCTAAGTAATCATTTGCCTTACTCTCTATCCTTTTGTTAATGATCCTGAGAATAACTTTAGCTGTGTGGGATATCAAACTAATTGTGCTGTAGTCCTCACATGATGTAGCCTTTACCTTTTTCGGAATAGGAACTAACACTGATCTCACAAAGTCTTCTGGCCAGATTGATTCCTCATAGATACTACCAATTAGTCCACAACCATATGCCCTTATTCGATATTATTTCCCTTAATACCTTTTATATTGAGGCATTGAGTAAGCCTTAACCTAAGCTATCCTCACCTACGTCATACTCCCTTTCTATGCCCAACCTCAGTGGCCTAATGTCTTGACCATTAAGTTCTTCCATTTATTTCATAAGAGTTATAAAATATTTTCCGAAATTTTTTTGTTGATTAATAGCTACATGTTTTTTATCACTGAAAGCTTTTGATGACAGTTTCAAAGTATTTGCTTATCTAATGCATTTATATCTATGCATACTTTTTTACATGTGTAAACTGGTTCTTTTGTAATGTGGACTTCTTTTTAATAATCAAATAAAAAACAACCCCATTCTCAATCATTTGGACCCAGTGGAGATCTGCTGCATTAATGTGTATATTTGCTGTCTGTTTGGGAGAAGAGCTGGTGATGAATAAAGAGCAAAAGAGCAATACGAGCTCGTTTGTGTGAGTGCAAATGTAGAAATTGCCTCATTCATGTGATGGTCTTGGTGTGATTTCAGGCTCTCGGTAATTTGAACATGAAGCAAAACTTCCCTGTGCCCGAGTTCACGGTGATCCTGGGCTTCTTCATTGTCCTCGTCATAGAGCAAATAGCACTCGATTACAAGGAGAGGGTGGGGGTGGTGGTGGTGGAGTCGGAAGGGCAAGGGCTGCTCTCAGGGGTGCAGCGGCGGTTGGTGAGGCAAGGGAGCATTGAGGGCATAAGCAACCACGTGGTCGTCTCGCACAGCCGTGGGACGTCGATTGATGGCGAGAGCATGTTGGGGAGGGGTGGGGAGGAGAGCTCGGAGCCGGCCGCCCATTCGCGCTTCCGGTCGTTCCTCCTCTTGACGGCCCTCTCGGTTCATTCCCTCTTCGAGGGCCTGGCCATAGGGCTCCAGCCAAATGTGGATGCACTGCTGCAGATATTTGTGGCCGTTGCGTTGCACAAACTCGTGATTGCATTCGGTTTGGGCTTGAACCTCGTCCAGAGTGAGTTGAAGATAAGTTCCATAGTGAAGTCCAATCTTTTATTCTGCTTGACCACGCCGATTGGGTTGGCCATTGGGATGGGTGTGGAGGAATTTGGCCACAGCATGTACTCCTCGGCCATTAATGGCGTGCTGCAAGGGTTGTCTTGTGGCACCTTTGTCTATGTCACATTTTTTGAAGTGCTCCCGCATGAACTCAACATTGGCCAAGATCGACTCATGAAAGTACTCGCTATATTAATAGGATTCTCTTTTGTTTGTGGAGTTATATACTTGGATCCAAGTTAATTTTTTAATGTACTGATGGCCGTAATTGTGTCTGATTACGGCTGCTTTCTTAGTTACAAATACTTGATAATGTAAGTATGCACCTTTGTTATTGTTTTTCTTGAGTGTATTCCTGTCAAAATTGCCCTTCAGGTCTTTGTGTTAGCTAGTGATGTGATCATATCATATTTAATGTATTTATGAGTGTGTCCTTGTAAGCTGATGTATAGCCAATGTATTTTTGAAGGCAGCCACTGGTGTTCTGAGCAGATTTTCCCTATGATGCAGTTAACGTTGGGCCATGAAAAATGTTTCCAAATGGTCGAGAGAAGAGGGGATGCAGATAACCCTTGGAAATGAAAGACTGGGTCTTCAGCAATGATCCAGAAGAATCTGTATTTTTGTACAAAGTATGCCTTCTGAATGAAAATATTGGCAGAAATTTGTGTTGAATTGACCATAATGGATTGCTATTGGCGAGTTAATTGAGAGGGACCTTGCCGTGTTTTGTCATTTGGAGCCGATCAATGCCTTAATTAAGTCAAACTCACCCACATAACAATTTCCATTCCTACGTGACAAACTATTGTGGTCAGGTATTGATAATACTCATTTTATTTTTCTCATTTATGAATAATTTTTCAAATATTTATGCTTTGAGATTTCTCACCTCAAAGCTATAAAAGTGTTCTTCTGCTCCATTACAATGGAAAGAAACAAGTAGGAGAAATATATTATTTATTATATAATATATTCTTTAATATATAATATTAATGTAATTATTGCACCTAATTTTGTAGTCCGAGCAGTTTGAGAAGACCAGTTTATTTTTTGTGATTTCCGATCATGTGATAAAACGTAGTGAACACTTTTAAATTGAACTGGAGGTTTAGCTGTGCACTTGAATATTTCTCCTACTTATTTCTGGGCTGCATTCAGAAAGAAAGAAAGAAGTGTTTGCACAGTTCAAGTGTATGGGAAATGTAAATCGCACAAAGTACTTTCCTTATGTGAAGCCATTTTATGGTGCTTGATAAAAAAAACACATCTCCCTCTCATCAGGCACATGGGTAGATTCAAACACTTGTAACCCAGTAAGTCATCGATGACAAACTTATTCCACGGAGGGAGCTTGATTGAGTACTACCAAGGACAACCATTGATAGATTATATTACCCTTTTCCTTCATGGCTCACATCCAGTTTTTGGAAATGTCAATTTCTACCTTCACGTATGGGCAGTGATATTGCAGCATCAGGCCGTGGAGGGATGTACTCTTGTATTATTTCTTTGCTCCACGCAGTCCCTCTCTTGCACCATGTGCCACTCGTAGTAGCCATTGTTCCCTTAAGGTGCTCACAGGGTGTGAATGAGTGGGTGCATCCTATATTGAGATAAGATAACCTTTCAGGAAATAATATTGGACATGAAAAATGATTCCAGTGCTGCCTTATCGAAGCATGGGTGGGCCTCTTGATTGTATGCAGAGCAAAAGTTGAGTGTGTTTGTTCTCTCAGCCTTCTGCATTATTCTTTGCTGGTGGTCGGGAGTCATTTGCAGTCGGAAGCTATCAAGACTCGTCTGGTCTCCAGTAATTGAGCACTTGACTGCTTTCCTCCTTGGAGAATTCTGTTTTCTTTTTATTCTCTTGAGGGTCATTTTGTGATCTTCACATTGTATATTTACCATTTGGCCCCTTACTTCCTATGATCCTACAGGTGTTCTTCATGTTTCTTTCCTTCCATTATAGCTACATCATCAGTTTCAGGCCTATCAGTCATGAACCTGAACCCACTCCATCTAGAAATTATTCACCCAGGGGGCCTTTATGTTCCCACAGGAAAGAATTTATTGTTGTTGATGGGTTTCACTCTGCTCACATCCTTTACCCAACTCAGTTTTCCCCCCTCCCTCCCGCCATCCCCTGCCAAACCCCAACCATTGAAGATATACAAGGTCTGTCCAATAAATACGCGAACTGAGGCCATTAAAAACTTTATTTTGCAAAATGTAGTCTACATCGATTTTGTTGTCCCCTTCAAAGTACTCTCCATTCGTTGCCATGCACTTATTCCGTCTTATAGTTTTCTCGTCGTTTACTGCTTTATTGTGTCTTCCACATCTTCCCAGTGATGTCCCCTCATCACATTTTTGGAATAGGAAAAGTCACAGGGAGCGAGATCTGGAGAATAAGGAGGATGATGCAATGCTGAAATGCTTAATATGATGGTTTTCTTCAGAGCATTATCACCGTAAACAGCTGTCTGTTTTTCGTTCTTTACAAATGGATTTCCATCAAGTATTTCCTCAAATGGACCTCAAAGTTTCACAAATATATTTCCTCAACCACCCCTCAAAAGTAGAGGGATTTGGACTATCATTATTGGTCTATTTTGATACAATTGCAGATTGTGATCTTTTTGGAGTTGACTAGTGTGGTAATTTGTTGTAATTTTGAAATTATTTTTATTACTAGTAGTGTACTGTTTAACATAGATTTTGGATGGGCACCAAACTGGTCATCGCTCCTTTAATAGGACACAACCTGACATCCCATGCTACTTTAAACTGTATCTTGAAATATAATCTTTCTTTAGAGCAGGGGGACGCAATAGTAGAGCATTGGACGGGTGTATGATTTTTTGGGTACCAGATGTTTCTGGGAAACCATAGGTCAGGGAAAAGAACTTATTACCCTGATGTGTGAATTTCACATGCTGTTGGGCTTAGTACTGAGTGAACTCTACCCTCGCCTACCAAATCGACCTTTGGGTTGATTACTGTGGTTTTTCGAAAGAGCAGCCTTATTCCCTCTACAATTCTTGATAGTGTATGGGTGAATACTGGAATTAATTCAGAAATATGTTGGTGACATGACAGTCAATTTGATGGATGGCACTCTACTGCTTTGGCTTAGATGCTACTGACTTGCACCACCCTCGGCTTCAATCAAATTGGGTGCGATTTTCCAGGAATTGCATTGGAGCCACAGTATGCGCACAGTGAAAAGGAAACTGATTTCCCTGGTTACCTTGTTGCAGCACAAATTGCATTGAGTTGTGAGATGACCTCTCACCAACTGAACTAATCTTTGGACTGATTGGTCAACACCAAGGAAAGGGTTTGCCCCCACCACCCCTCGAGGCAAGAATTTCATGCACCACAAGGGGCTTAGTACTAAGTTGTACCCTTGAAGTTGGATATGAAAGGCTGTGGCAACTCTCTCAGCATTTGTTCAATTTACGATAGTCACCGAGCTTGCCATTCCCACCACATGAGCTCAGTAGCATTGAATCAAAGTGCATGTCAATAGATAACTTGTCTAATACCTCCATGTATAGTATTAAATAATTTCCTGAATAATTAATAATATCTCTGTTTAGGAAATAATCTGTGGTCTACCCTCATAGTGGTTATTACATCTTTCATAATTGCAATCAATTCACCTTGGGAATATACATTTGGCCTCACCTGGATCAAAACAGGTCATCTTGCATCAAGAAAAGAATTTTGTGTAAATTTGAGAAAATTACTTTTAATCTCCATGGATGCTTTTTATAAGTAGTTTTATTGTGAAGATTCATCTGGCTTACTTCCCATTCAATGTCATTAGTGCATCAAAGTGGAGAAATGCCTGCTTTTAAGTTACCATATTGTATCTGTTATTTAAGTTTTTCCGTCATTGCATTTTGGGTTATCACATGAGGAAAGAAACAAAGGAGTACTTTTTCTATTCTATGCCTTCTATTCATAAAATTAGAATGACTTCAATGTTGAATATCTTTGGAGAAGGAAATTGTTAGTTTATTGTCCATGTGATTGATGTTATAGAAGGCATTTGCAGATAATAGCTTCATTTTTTTTACTGTTGTACTAGAAACAGAGAAACTAGCATATAATATATTGTTAATATGGTTGTCAAATATTGAAGTAACAAATAACCAACAAAACATAATGCTGCCAACCCACTAACGAGGGTTGAATTCACAAAGTAAAAGTCGATACTCCAAAAACAGCATTAGACTTAAGGTAACAGTGCAAAAGATAACAAAATTGTCAACAGGCAGGTTGGGTCCAAATTTGACTATGAAGTAAATCTATCTTTTATACCTTCAAATTGTGTATGATAGAGGTTGCAAGCATCAAAGGGAGGGATTTAAAGGAAGGGCCCTGGGACATTGCATTGAAGTCATGAAAGAATGTATTGAGAAGTATGAACACCTTGTGCTCTCCCCTCTGGCCTCTCTTTAAGAATTTTATTTCTCCATAAATGTATGCAGTGGGGTAGAATTAATAGGTTATTATTAACTGGTGAAGACAGATTATTTGCTGCATCACATGGCGGCTTAAGGAGTGGCAAGTGTAGAATTAACTTGTGGAAGTATTTTAACCATATGAATATTGTATGCATAATAGTGACCCACTCTCCTCTTTAGCTTCATGGTCCTTCTAATTTGCTTTGATGTGATAACTATGTGATTCAAATGCAGCTAACTTTTATGAGGTTATTTGCCTTTGTTAATGAGGCTCTGATAACCATTAGGGCTGTGAATTAATTTCCTTTTGCCCGTGCCCATGACATTGAAGAGTCAAGTGTTTGGTAAACCCCACAGAAGGCAATACCCATTGGCTAATCAGTAGGTTAGAGGATTAAAATGGAATTTCGATTTTTTTTTCAAATTTGGGTAGTAAAATTTACAACCATGTTATTTCATTACTGCGGTTAGTGAGAGGCTCTTTTCTTTTCCCGTGATGTTGATATTTGTTCAATTGCCCACTTATGGGCTTAGGTCATATTTAATAAGGTTCATTATGGATTATTCTTTGTTCCAAATTAAATCCTCTTGTATTTAAACTGCAATGGGCATGAACTGTTGATTCCCCTTAGATTGCCATTTGTGATAATTAAAATATCTTTGTTGGAATTGAATTGAATCTCAATGGTTCTGTTTCCCTTAAATTGTTTGTGAAGTGGAATTCCTTAGAACTGGCTTTGGAAAAAATGAAATCTGAAAGTTTTGTTAGACCAGACACACATATGGCATGGAACCAAATGAATTTAACTCTGTTTAGTGGTATTCATGAGGAGCAGCATATTTATTTGTATAAAAGATTTATCCAGATGTGGAAAAATGCAGTTAAGATTATGAAATGTTCTATAAAGCCATCGTTTCTTGATACCTCTTGTGCCTTAAAATGTTTAAATACCCACATGTATATATTTTTAATAATCACTAAAGTAAAAAAACCAATGAATCTTTCCGCTAAATTTTTTATTCGGTACAACTAGTTTTGATGCATCAACATCATCCTGAGATCAGAATTGAGGATGACGCCGATGCATCGAAACTATTTGTCTGAATAAAAACTTTAGTGGAAAGAGACATTGGTTATTTTTACTTAAGTGATAATGGATTTCCACAAAGTTAAGCCTGAAAACATCGAATATAATTCTAATAATATATGTACATATATCTCAAACATGGGTGTTTTGATGCTAATTTAACCAATAAAACCAAAGAGCAGTCTTTCATTTATAACATTTCCACTTTTTATTGCCTTTCTATCTGTAGTACCATGTTACAATGTCTTTTCGGCTACTGTAAAATTACTTAATTCTAAATATTTAAGGGAATGCAGTTAATTAACAAAGCTGATTATCCAAAACCCTTGCATTTGGTTTGTTAATTAAAAGATGGTTTTTAAAATGTTCAACTGAGTATCGTTACATTAGAAGGCTGAGTGTAAAGTCTAGAAACTTTCTCGTGCACTTTGTAACAATTTTGTGTGATTAACTTTTATTTTCTATGCCTTATTGAGATAGTTGTATGAATTCATTGTCCATATTAAATTAGAACATTAGTCGTATGCTACCATAATAATATTTTCTGGAATGAGGATTAGAACAATAATAGAAGTACTCTTTAATAACATCATTAATATTTGTTGGTAAGCATACATTTTTGGCCAAGTTAGAAGGTATATTAGTATTTGTGAGCATAGAGATATTGGATTAGTCAGTACTAGTGGTGGAATTTGGAAGGATATAAGGGGTCATGACACCTCTTAAAACACCTAAACAATAATTAGAAGTATTTGTTATCACCAATTATACTGTGAGAATACTAAAATTAGCTCATACTTGTGAAGAGTAATACAAGGCATCTATCATTTGAAATATAAATAAGTTTATTGTTATTTTTTAGTGCAATATTGAAGGTAGTTGTTCGATCGACTATGACAGTACACTGCTACATTTCTAACCCTTGCCCATCTAGCCACAACCTGACACCCTACCCTAGAATAAGCCCCTCTTCCCCAACGTTCTCCCCTCTATCACAGTCTTCAACATCCTATCGTCAATCAATATGCTCTGCATCCACCTTTGCTGCTGCCTTTGAATTTCTCCCAGTAATACTCAGCACTCCTCCCTCACCATACTCTGCACTTACTTGCTTGTTACGCAATTTACCCTGATTTTATGATACACTCGGCAATAACTGCAATCCCTTTGCTGACTCCCCCAACTAAAGCTCGATCATACCCTAATCTGACTATGGATTCTCCATTGCTACTTCCTTTCCCAAAACTACTTTATTTCCCATCTCTAGCTATTCTATTGCCCCTTTTACCAATTCTTCCAGGCGTATATTTAAAAGCATGGGTGACAAAAGAAGTAGGACACCCTGTATTACGAGGCGTGTTCATAAAGTAAGGCCCGTTTGGTCACAGGAAAAAATATACTCATATGAAACACATTTTATTGGCACTTTTAGTTAGCTACAAACCTACTTCACTTATCTACATAATCGCCGTTCACTTCTAAGCATTTTTCGTACCGCTGCACCAGCTTCTTTAACCCCTCTGCATAGAAACTCGCCGCCTGAGGGTTGAACCAATCGACAACGCCATTCTTGAGTTCCTCTTCGGTTTCGAAACGTTGTCCACCGAACCACTGTTTCAAGTGCAAGAAGAGGAAGTAGTCGCTGGGTGTAAGGTCAGGACTGTACGGTGGGTGGTTTAAAGAGTTCCCAACGACCCAAAAACTCTCGTCCACTGGACATTCTTTGCTCTTTGTGGTGGTCGGTGAGCATTTTCGGTACCCACCTTCCACGCAATGTGTGGTATCCGAGGTTTTCCGTAACAATATTGTAGACAGTAGTGCGTCCAAGTTGAGGAAATTGTTCAGCCAGGCCATTACTTGTCAATCGACGATCACATCGCAGTTTTTGTTCCACTTGCGAATCAATTTCATCGGTCAGAATACTGGGCCAACCACTTCGCTCTCCGTCATGGACATTTGTTCGTCCATTTTTAAAATCACAACACCATTGTCTAACCTTTCCTTCACTCATAACTGTAGGTTTATAAACTAGGCATAATTCCCAATGAATTTCAGCAGCCGACAATCCTTTTGCATACAAGAATCGTATGACAGAACGCACTTCACAGCTGGCGGGATCAACGATTGTCATGGACATTGTTGTTTGCATGCACAGACAAGCAAACGACTTCTGAAACAAAACAAATGCTGCTATAGCTTCTCAATGAATCAGTAGATGGCGCTGCAGGAGCAAAACTGTGTTCTGAAGCGCCAATATTTAAATATAAAAAAACGGTACTTACTTTAAGAATACGCCTCGTACTTCTCTTCCTAATGCTACCAATCCTAAAATGCTATCCTCATGCATATGAGAAGTTTGACATATTTCTAGGTTGTGAGTAAGTTGCCTATCCCTCCAATCTACTCCTACCTCTTTTAATATACAGATATTCATTAAAACCAGCAAAACAAACAAATACATCTTGATTGTACTTTTTGTGTTCCTTTCTATTAGAGACCCCATCTTTCTTCGCCATTGTGCATACCTCTCCAAACCCTAAACCCAAACTTATCATCTCCTAAGTACTAATGTACCCGTACCTCTATCCTTGTATTGATTAAACACCACCACTGTGTGAGATATCTAACTTTTATTAACAGAGACAAAGACTAGTACAATTTTACATTCAACATTCATATTCATTATTAAGTAGAAAATTGTAACAGTATTCATCTCTGTCATTATGGAATAGTTCCACCACATCACACCTGAATCTGTAATTTATATCAAACTTATTGTTCCATAATCCTCACATACAGCTGGCTTTCTTGTTCCTAAACTGTAGTCCCCCATCCCATCACCATCTCTTCCTTCGCCTACCGTCGCATTCCAATCCCCCATCACTATCAAATGTTTCCTTGCAGGAACACACGCGATTATGGTCTCTAACTGATCATACATCCTATCGACTTCTTCCTCCTTATGGTTGCTCGGTGGCTCATGTATACCATAAATGACCAAGTTCATCGGATCTGCTTTCATCTCTACTACTAATTAAATCAAAGGTAGAAGCTTTTGTTTTGTGGAAGGACGTCATATTTAGATAGAAATAAGCACTTTGTGACTTCCACACTTTTAATATAAAACGACCGGTTTCGGCTGTTATGCCATCATCAGGTACTCTATAACTATCTCTTCAGTAATCCCCTCAACCCTTCCATCTTGCCTTGCACAGCCCTAAAACATCGTTATCTCCTCTCTCCATTTCTCTCCTTATATTCTATAACTTTCCTGTCCTTTTCTTATCTTATAATTATCTTCCTAACATTTCAATTCTCTATTCTAACTTAACTATTTCAGTCCCCTTTTGTGCTGGTGCTGTCCCTCACTGTCAAGGATTTCTTGAGGTGATGACTGTGAAAGCTTTTCCTCCCCTGCTGCCTGGCACAACACACAGCCAATGAGGCCGAGTTCCCCAGTTGTCGGGGCTTCATTATAGCATTCACCCTCTGTCTTTGGAGAAATAGAGTTGATTTCTGGTTGCTTTCTTCAATATTGTTTTTATTGTGACATTATCACTCGATGGCCACCCCACTGGGGACAGACGCCTTTACAGCCACCTCACTGAGGAACAGATGCTGTGTGGACTACCTTTCATCCGACTCCTAACCTTCGACCTATCTGGCATTGGTGACCCTAACAGGAGCAATTATCATTGCTCCCACCTGCACTGCTCTAGGGGTCATCAGAATGTTCAAGTCCATCCACCATGTCAAGGTTGTAGTCCATGTGAATTAAAAGTATAGAAGATTTGAATAATATTCAGATATGTAATATCAGTATCTTAAACTTAATCTCTCATGATTCAAATTGAAAGCCTTCACCTGCCCCTGGGTTGAGGAATGTGATAGGTTCTATAGGAATTTGAATGGCCACTTCACCATCACTTTAGGAGTTACCCGGATAACATAAGTCAAGCTGATTCTTTCTAGTGTTTGTCCCTCTCTCTCTTACACCTGTCAAGAAGCCATTAGTTTGGTTCCATTTCACAACAACTTGAAAAAATTACCTAATAATAATTGTTTCTCATTAAAATCTTTCATGTACCCATTCCTGTACAATATATTGAGGGAAAAGTTATTGATTGAAAAGTTATTGATTAACATCGGAATTTCTTGTGCTTCTATCATCTACCTCGACTTTCAGGGGAATTTACCTAAGCATACTCCACTTAATAATTGTGTCGTATTATGCCTCAGCAAGTGTCTTGGCAGTGACTTTGGGAAAGGTGTATTCTTTCGATTGTGTAACATGTGGGAAGCCCATGAACACCAATATGCATTAACTCTTTAAGATTTGTGAAAAAATCTTTCTTGGGATGCTACCTACAATTTCCAGCAAATGACCACTGGCTCTCAACAATTAAGGGTATTTGATGAATAATTGTTTTTCTGGAACAATTTCTATAATTGAAAATAAATATAAAAATCTTAGAACTTGAGCTCTACGACATCGTAAATTAATTAAAGAAAATGAAAACTCCTTTTGCTGTAATAAGTTAGCACCACTCATCTCACAATGAAAACAAAATTTTTGTTGCGAGGGTTTGTGGGAAAAGAAATTCCTTGACAGTGAGCAACCAGAATGCCCTTCAGCATTAGTTTGTGGCAATGTTACTTCCTTGACAGTGACCAACTACAATATAAATATTGACTTGAAAATAAATATATAATAAAATATAAACAATTATTATAAGTAATCCACCAGTTAAGTTAGGTTTTTGGATGGACACAACTACCAAATAAATATTTTGTAACTACTAACAAAACACAATCCAGCAACCATATAAACTTGAAAATAAATATGATAGAACTCACTTTTTGTGTCTCTTCTAATTTTGATATTTAATTGAATTTCCCGTTAAATACTTTCTAAAGCTGCTATCATGAGTGATAAAATTCAAAAAACGAGCTGGAATGAGGCAAAGCCAAGTTTCAGAGTTACCTAAAGATGGTTTGAGGTGCTGACATGAAGTGATCTTGTATAGTGTATGAAATCCATGCATAATTTCCCTCTGCTGCCTCTCATGCCCTCTTTATTCTCTTCTGGTGCACAGATAACTCACATCTTGGGTTCAAGTGAGAGTTCCCCAAGCACAATCAGTTATGAATACAGGATCATCCTTTTTTCAGCAGCCTATAGATGTAATAATTGCCTATTCATGGTTTTTTACACGAGAGAGTTTTCTAAAATGTTATTAAACATTCACATGAATCACTTCTACAAAGTCTATAATAAGGTAGAGTAGTGACGAGAAAGTAGTTTTGCATGTTCATTAAATAGGTCTGATGTGAGATATTAATTTTTCAAATATTAACACAGTATGATTATATATTACTTGATACAATGCTAACTACAAATGATATTCGATGTTGACAAACTGCTTCATATTAATTCATCTAGATCTTTACGTTAACATGGCCGGGAGTGGAGTTGAAATTTAAATTTCCCAAGTGAAAGAAGGACAGATAGGACCATGATCATTATCTGGATTCACATAAATGCAAGTTTTTCCACTTAACAGTCGTATCTTCATCAGTGTCAAGTTCTGCTGATTTCTTAACTGTCTCCCGTAGTTACTAGTAATTAATGTAGCTGTTCCGTCGACATCCCAAAAAAACCATGACCATTACCTTGTAGCCCAATTTCACTGTCTTTACCTTCTTTGGAGCCAGATCACCTTTCGACTGTTCGCTGTTTCCACAGTTCCTTTGTCTCTGGAGTGTATAGCAGTGCATCCATGTTTCTTCCACAGTTATGTATCCATGCTCAATCAACTTATGAGGATTTTTGCGGTAAAGCACCAAACCAGCCTCTGAATAACCCACAAGTTTGCATTTATTCTCCACCTAGAGCAAATGCAACATCCATTTTGCCAAGGTTTTCTTCATGCCCAATTTTTCATGCAAATTGAATACATTGTGCTGCCTTGTGATATGCCTTTGGCCCCAACTATTTCCCAAACTTTGATTTGTTGATCACTCAAAACCATATGATGGATTTCTTTAATCTTTTTGGAGGAAGCTATTGGATGCCTCAAACGATGTTCACCATTTGTAAATGCACTACCATGTTTAAACTCAATGGCCCAATTGTAAGCAGTCACAAGCACAGGAGTAAATGCACCACGAACTTTGTCGAACCTGGCTTTGATCTCTTTTGGTTCTTAGCCTTTTGAATAGATGTGTTCCGAATGCAACTCATTTTTTTCCATTTTTCTAAATAAACAAAAGTTTGTTGCTTCAATTTACTAAAATGAAATCTTGCAATGGATATACTGTAACTTGAACAGCAGTCGAGTGAGAAATGAGGCTCATTAAAAGCAAACCTTTTCCAACACTATGAGAGCCATCTCCAGGATTTTCTAAGGATTTCTTGAAGGACCAACATACCATGACGGCATCATTCTGTGCAAGCCATGAGCTACCGTATATCTGGATTTCAGTAAGTACACTGCAGAAAAAATAAAAATGCTATTTTATGGGAACGATGATGCTGGAGTGGACTGTCACCACTTAATTAAACTGACCTGCAAAAGCAGTAATAAGAATTTCATGATAACATTTTTTCATTAAAACATCATTGCAGGAAACTTTTAAGAGAAATGTCAAATCATGAACAAACTCAATTTATATTCCAACTTATTCCAATATGGAGTTAGTAACATGCACCACTGACCACTAAATTATTGATAAATTTCCATTTCAAACTTTATTATTAAGAACCAGCATGAAACTTCCATACCAGTTGTGGGGATTCAAATAATAGAAATAATTATACTTCAAATCAGTGATTTCAAATTTTAGGTGCCCCACAGGAATGAAAGTGTCCAGAATTGGATTCTTCTCATCTATTTATTTATCGACTTAAATGGGCAAGGTTGAGACTTGTCCCTTCTTCCAACTGGCCCTTTGACATTACATTGAAGACAATTGCATACTATATACCCAAACCCCAGATAGAGGGCAATCCACCTGGGGGGAATCTAACCTGTGACCTCTGGGTTGGCAGATGAAGACATAACTGTTCAAGTAATAGTAAGTAAGTCACTTGTTATGCACTTTGTGTTTTGATAAAATGCAAAAAATTTGCCACAACCAGTAAGAACACGCAATAACACTAATTTCAGATGTGAATTGAAATACATCTAAAACAATGCCATAAGCATGCAACTCATTGACAACTATGTATTTTTCACCTAACTACATTATTATTATTAGGTAATCTACCGGTTAAGGTAGGTTTTTGGATGGAGACAACTATCAAATAAACATTTTGTAACTCCAAACAAAACCAAAGCCAGCAAACTACTCTACATCAGGTCCCTCTTCATCTCTGGGCACTTCTTTCCTCCCTTCATCCCATCCAACATCCCTATTCTGTTCCTGCCCTTTCCCAACATTCTCCCCTCTATTACCTTCTTCAACATTCCACTACCGCTCAATACGCATTTCATCCATTTTTCCTGCCTCCAGAGGATTTCTCTCAACAAACCCCTCTCCTCCCCCACCATTTCTAGTACTTCCTCATTTGTTTTCCTTTCCGTCCATTTCACCTTCTCCATTCTTCTCCACACCCACATTTCAAAACCCCGCAATCTACGTTTATCCTCCTGCTTCAGCGACCACGTTTCCGCTCCGTACATAGCTACGCTCCATATCAGAGTTTTTACGAGTCTTGTCTTAACCTCCCTACTCAACGTCCCCGTCATCAACTCCCTCCTCCTTGAGAAAGCCTCCTTGCCTAGCACAATTCTTCTCCTTATGTCCCTACTACTTTGACCGTATCGGTCCGAAACACGTCCAAGATATGTAAACTGTTCTACCTGCTCTATTTTTTCCCCTCCTATTTTAATGTATAGCTTAGCCTTTTTCATTCTGGGAAATCGCATAACCTTTGTTTAATTAATATTGATTCTCATCCCACATCTATCGCACTGAACCTCCAATTCACACAGCAATGCCTGTAACCCCTTGACTGATTGAGCAACTAATGCTTGGTCACCAGCAATCCTAACTGATTTTTCGAATTCCCCTCTGACTTTCATTCCTACCTCCAGTTCTTCCCATGCCTCATTAATCATTTCCTCTACATTTACGTTGAACAGCACCGGTGACAATGGGCAACCCTGCCTTACCCCTCTTCCTAACACTGCCCATCTGGAATCTCCATTCCCCACTCACACCTGAGCAGCACATGTACAGGTTGCTGATCAGTCTCCTGTCCCTCCAATCCATTCCTATTTTCTGCAATACATGCATTTATTTTTCCCAATTCACTCTATCAAATGCTTTTTCGAAATCTACGAAACAGGCAAATACATCCTGATTGTATTCTATATTCCTCTCGATTAGTGATCTCATTACCACAATGGCATCACGCGTACCTCTTCCTTTCCTAAACCCAAACTGATCATCCCCTAAGTAATCATTTGCCTTACTCTCTATCCTTTTGTTGATGATCCGGAGAATAACTTTAGCTGCGTGGGATTTCAAACTTGTTGTTCTGTAATCCTCACATGATGTAGCCTTTACCTTTTTTGGAATAGGAACAAACACTGATCTCACAAAACCTTCCGGCCAGATTCATCCTGGGGAAGGAATATCGGGATATTCCCTATCGGAATATTGGAAGGAATCGTAGATACTACGAATCAGTCCATATAGTCTTCTTCCCACATTTTCCTAAACATTTCAACAGTTCTACAGGAATATTGTCCACCCTCACGGCCTTATTTGCTTTCATCTCCTTTAATGCACTTTCTATTTCATCATCGAGTATGCCTGGACCTAAGCTATCTTTTTCTACGTCATGTTTCTTTTCTATGTCTAACCTTGTCGGCCTAAGTTCTCTGCCATACAGTGTTTCTATATATTCTTTCCATCTTTCTCGGATTTTTTCTGATTCAACTATTATCTTACCCCACTTATCTGTAACTGTTAGCACAGATCTTGCCTTCTTACTTCCCAATAATAACTTAGCCTTGCTGTATAGCACACCAATTTCACCCTTCCTCTGTAACCTTTCCATATCCTCGCATTGCTTTTTCCACCATTCTTCTTTTGCTTTATTTGTGGCTCTTCTCAATTTATTGTTTTACTCTTTGTTCTTCATTTTGCCTAACTCTGTGTTTACATTCTTCCATCATCTTCTCTCATCCATTTTTGCAATCATTTCATCCTTTACCCATGGTTCCCTTATCCTTTTCCCGTTAACGGTTCCTATAGTCTCTTTTGTGGCTTCAGATATCCCTTTCTTGATACATTCCCATTTTTCTTCTATAGTACTCAGTTCTTTACTGTCATCCATCATTTTCTCTACAGCCTGCTGATACTCCTTCCTTGTTAATCCATTTAATGCTTCTACATTCCATTTCCTAACCAGCCACCCTGGCCTTATCTTTTTGAAACGGACGTTACACTTCATAACAACTAAATTGTGGTCTGAGTCCGCATCCGCTCCTGGGAAACTGCGAATTTATCTCACTGTTCCTACATCTGTACCTAACCATAATATAATCTATCTGATACCTTTTTGAGTCACCTGGCATTTTCCATGTATACCTATGCCTTTTGTGGTGTCTAAACCATGTGTTGGTGATGACTAACCCCTGTCTCCTGCAGAATTCAATTGCTTTCTCCCCGCGTTCATTCCTAGTGTCTAACCCATAGTCACCCACCTCACCACCATCTCTTCCTTCGCCTACTGTCGCATTCCAATCCCCCATCACTATCAAATGTTTCCCTGCAGGAACACACGCGATTATATCCTCTAACTATATCCTATCGACTTCTTCCTATTTGTGGTTTCTCGGTGGCATGTATACCTGAACAATGACCAAGTTTGTCGGCTCTGATTTAATCTCTATGAATAAAATTCTATGAATTGCTTGCTCTATGTTGACTACGCTTCTTCCTACCCCTTTATTTAATATTACGGCAACCCCTCGTTGGCTCTCGTCCCTGCCGCTGTATATTATTCTATAATTATCACTCCAGTAATCACCACTATCCTTCCATCTCACCTCGCATGGACCTAAAACATCTATATTACCTCTTTCCAACTCTCACTTAATATTCTCTAATTTGCCTGTCCTCAACATTGTCCTGATGTTCCATATTCCTATTCTAACTACTTTTGTCTTCTTCTGAATCTTCTGTCCTGCTGCTGTTATTTTTCCCCTGCAAGGGTTTCGTGGGATGCCGACCGCAGAAGCCTTGCCTCCCCTGCTGCCGGGCACGACACATGGTCCCTTGGGCCGAGTCTCGCAGTTGTCAGGATTCAATTTCTCTATGCTGTCCATCATTATTTTCTTGGGAATGATAACTGAGGCGGTTTCCCGTTGCCTACCTCCATATTGTTTTAAACGTGAGACCATCACTCAATGGCCGTCCCATTGGGGTCAAATGCCTTTGCAGACGCCTCACTGATGAACAGACACTGCATGGACTACCTTTCGTCTGGCTCCCAACCTTCTACCTATGTGGCATGGGTGACCCTACCAGGAGCAATTATTATTACTCCTGCCAGCACAGCTCTAGCGGTCATCAACGCACAAGGCCTTCCACCACGACAAGGTTGTAGTCCATGGGATGGCTAACTGTATTAGGATGCATTAAACCCAATCTTTCAGGAAGTGGCCAAGTTCGCCACTACATCAAAAGTAGAACAGTTATTTTCAAACTAATTAAGAAGTTATCTTTTTCAATTTCAACACGTTATATACCATGGAGTAACAATATACTTGATGATGTATGTTACTTGGCATCTAAAAACAAACCAGAAAATATTTTTGTATTAAAAATTTGACTTCACACATACTTTATTGAGGATAGTGGTAGGAATATAAAATTGTCTGAATGCGTTCAAATCAGGATGTGTCCATTAATGCATGTGCCAGGAGTGGCAAATTATGTATGTAAAGATTCCCAACATAAGTTTTATTTTCTAACAATTTGTGGTCCAAGGTCATACATAAACAAGCTGATGTCTGATTAACATTAACCACCTATTTCAACATAAATCATTTTTACCATTCTATAAAGGTATGCAATAAAATGTCAATACACAAAGAAATCTTGCTTACTTCAGATAACCTTTACTCATATATTCTCCAAGCATATACATTCATGCTCAAATCAATCTACACTCATTAGGAAAACCAAAGCTGGAAATCTAAGAGATGGTATTCAAGTTTAGAATAGTAGACAAAGTTAAAAGCTGAAGGTCTGGAGTGAGTGACGACTTACCCCAAATATGAACTTAGATTAAAAAATACAGTAGGTTACAGAGCAGAATAATAAAATATTCAGAAGCATGAACACTGCTTTTTCCTTGAGAACTGTACATCAGTACCACTAATACACCGCTTTCCAATGAAATTTTTAGACATAGAAATTGCGAAGAAAATTTTGAAAAGGCTAATGATACTTACATTAGACTTTAAATACACTGCCAATTTCCTTAGGGTAGGAGCAGTCTACAGTAACCAAACTTGTGTGTTCTCCAAACATATATCCATATATATTGTGAAGTGGCATAAATCTCTAGTGTAATTGATTGGGAATACAACTAGGAAATTCAAAGCAAAATTTCAGGATAAAATCTACCAATTGAAGAGTAATTACAAGATTCCCTAAACATCCAAACATATTTAATGAAAACACTTCAAGCAAGTTACTTAATCAAAATAATTAACAAAAAAGGGGAAATAGTTTTAGCAAGAGCACAGCTTTCAGTAGATGTCTAAAATTAGTGACGAGAAAACATTTCGGCTGTTGAATTTTTATTCTTACTTTTACATAAATCGCTATATGTATTTTACACCTGACATTTATCAAGTGAAGGATGGCTGAGAGCTTTGGTTTCAAGCTCAGCACAAAGTAATTATAGCACATATGAGGATAAAATATCGCACAGAAAAGATGCCTCTGCTAACACACTTCAGAGCCTGTCACTCATCACTGACACTGCTGCCTCACTTATTGCAGCTGGATTGTTGAGGGGGCAATTTTAAAATGTACAGAGGCAGAATTACAAGGGAGTCTGTACAGGCCAAAGATGGTGTTAGCTTTGGGACATCTGACGACCAAGAAGTAGCCTTTCAACAGCAGCATTTATATCACCAAAAGTAGCAATCAAAGCTGAAAAGATAAAACAAGACATTTAAAATAAACAGTTGAACAACAACATTGCGAATTGTTTGGTTGGAAGGTGAATTCCCACTCAACACATGCAGGCCTCCTTTGGACCATTGGTGGGCATAAACCAATGCAATAAACTGTCTTTTAATCCTAGGAAAACATGTTGCAAACACTTAAGGCTTACCTAATATGGATGGTCGTAATTAGCTACCAATGCACAACAATATGGAATCAAGATGAATCATACCATTTGGAGACCAAGTGCAGCAGATAACATTTCCTCTTTTATTGAATTCTCCCCAGCAGATAAGTACTGCAAATGAGTACTCTCCACACTTCAGGAAGAAAACAGGCGAGACATTGGGTGCAGACTGCATGTGACAACTGTCGCATGCGATGACACTTTTCTTTCCGTCAATCAGCTGAATAAAAACTGGCCTATATCCTACATATATGCAGGTTTAATATGTTGACGAATAACATATGTAGTCTGTACAATAAATATGCAAACTGGTGCAATTTGGTGGCCGTGACATGGACTATAGCCCCACCCACTAGCGTTGCCAGAGACCCAATGAGCTGTCTGTGCTTGGTGAATCGTCGAGCCGTGTGTATGGTGCTAATTATGTCAGTTTCCGTTGCCCTTGTTTTTACTGTTTGTCGAAAATGGAAATTGATGGAATCATGGAGCAATGAACCAACATCACTTTTTTGGTGAAGTGCAGTAAAAGTTATTGATTGAAAGAAATTAATGAAATGTTGACAGCTGTATAAGCTCTGAAGAAAACATCAGTTTTAAAGTGGCTCAAGCATTAGAGACATGGCTGACAAGATGGCACGGATGATGCACGGCCGAAGCGACCTACAACCACCTGTGTTGACGACGGCATTGATCAAGTGCGTTCCCTCGTCCTTACCGATCATTGAAAAACTGTCCGAATGATACCTGATGAACTGAATTTGGGAAAATCAACAGTGCACACCATTTTAAATGATCACGGTGGATGGATCCTTCACCATGACGATGCACTTGTACATTCAGCATTGATTGATCGCTAATTTCTGGCGAAAAATCAAATCACCATCCTTGATCAGCCTCCTAATTTGCCAGATCTCGCCCCCTGTGACTTTTCCCTATTCCCAAAATGCAAAAATGTGATGAGGGAACATCACTGACAAGATGTGGACACAATAAACCAAGAAACGACGAGAAAACTGAAAAGCCTAAATTCCACGACTCCCAAGGGTGCTTTAAACAGTGGAAAAGAAGATGGAATGAGTGCATTGCAATGAATGGAGAATATCTACTTTGAAGGGGACAACAAAATCGATGTAGACTAAATTTTGCAAAATAAAGTTTTTAATGGCCTCAGTTCGCATATTTATTGGACAGACCTAGTACATCATTAAAATAATGGGGTACATGGTAATCCAAGCGGGGAGAATTGGACTACTAACCGGAGGGTCCTGGGTTTGATTCCCGGGCAAACCTCTCTCCATGCACCCTCGGCTCCACCCGAGCAATGTGATTGTTCGGGTACCAGGTCTTCCTGGGAAACCATAATCGGCACAGGGAGAAAAACTGGCCCCCTTATCCTGATGTGTGAATTTTACATGCCCTTGGGCTTAGTACTGGATGAACTCTGCCATCATCTACCAAACCAATCTTCGGGTTGATTACTGTATTTATGGTTTTATTACAATATCAACATGGCGAGCAGCTTACAAGATCAGATTTAGGTTGTGTGTTACTACCTTTTTTGACTGGAAGACAGTAAGTGGAAATCCTTTCTTTGCATTTATCCCATAAAAGAGAACAAAGCAAAGGAATTCCTGGAAAAATCAATGCAGGACATTCATAAATTCCCGATTTCTGCATGATAAAAATGTTGATAGTTTTGCCCTCATGTTTCATTTATAAATTGCATAAAGATGGCCATGTCTTTAAGTAAAGCCAATCGTGAATCCAAGTAAACTTCTACAGGCATGGTAAGATATAAATAAACTGCCTCTTGTTGGTCTTGCCTCAGACTTTGGTGTCTGTCTTTAAAACGGTTTTGTCCCTACTTTGATAGGGGTGGACCAGACTGTGAATCAAAATGGCTAGATCCAGCTAAGGACCAACACTACTCTTGCCAGCACGTAATGAAGCCACTGACGCTGGAGGTGCTAATCTTTAAGATACCAAACGGGGTTCACCACCCTAAAAATGTCTAATGGTCATGAGCAATCGAACAAATGGAAGAAGACCATCTAGATGTGTCTGAAGGAGTGTACACCAGTAACCATTCAAAGACAAATGTTCACAATGCAACTGACAATATTCCTTTATCGTTGGTCACACGCAGTCATAACCCAATGCAAGTACTCATCACACATAGGAGCGCTCATTGCAAAATTCTAATACCTTGAAGATTAGCTTCTCTATTTCCAAATCCCATCGCTGTGAGCTGCTCCAGCTGCGTACGGTATCTCTCCTCGGGAGGTTGAGTGCCGCCAGTGGTGCCTCCACCCCCACCACTTTGAGAGGACATTGTTGATATCTGCATAAAAGGGACACATATTACACTTTAGTATAAAAGTGGCTGATGTGCATGAAGAACTTAAAGTTATTGCTTCCAGGAAAGAGGTTTCAGAGCTTAAAACTTCTGATTCTCTTTCATTCTCAGCAAATAATTCAAAAATCCCCATTTGTTGAATTATGCCATTCTTCCATCAGATGAGCAATACATATTGATTGTTTCACAGGTTCCATAATCACAATTATAACTAACATTCAACTCCTACAGCTCTTAAATGTAACATCTACAATGAGGATGTTTCATTATTTAAGTTCTTAATTTAAAATTTTTAGGTTTATTTTAAAAAATCTCACATTTCTAATGCAAAGAGCAGTTTTACATTTAAAATAAACTGGGACCAGAATAAAGAAAATGGAGGAGTACTTAAGTGAAGACCAGTATGAATTTGAAAAAAAATAGAAGAGTAGGCATCTTGCTCCCTGGCTGAAAGTAGAGAAGAGAATACAGAAAAACAACCAACCTCTATTGTACTGGTGAATCTGGAAAAAGCTTACGACTATGTGGACTGGAATATAGCACGACATGTTCTTTTAAAAAATTGGAAACAACTAACTACACTGCCAGGAGAGATGCGTATGCACACTATAACGAAAGTAAAGTGAAGTGGTTGGGTGCGATGGGAGCAGAGAGGAGGCTAAAATAAGGAGAAAGGAAGTTGGCCCATTATCACCATTGTACTTTTGTGCGCACATTGAGTGATAGAACGCAGCAAAGAAAAGGTTAAAATGTGTGATACAAGTGCACCAAGATCAACAACAATTAGATAAACAATAACATAACTAAATCCGGGGTCAATGTTGGAGTGGAGGAGTTGCTATTTAGGCAGCAAGTTTTACGGCAAAAGGGGAATAACAAGCAATTAATAAGAAAGTTTTCAGGGAGGAATACACTCCAACATTGAAAACAATAGCTAAACAAAAACACAAATAGCCTGGGCACAAGACAATCAATTCATTGAAAGTCATTCTGCTTGGGTTTTACTTTTCTCTGGAGGTGAGACAGGAATGTTTAGAGGAAGAGAGAGGAGAAGGAGAAGACATGATGGATAAGTGACACCATGGGGAATGAAGGGAATGAAATTGATAGAGAGTAGCAAATGAAGAAGATATTCACACATTCAGTCTTCATTGACACCTTGAAGAAGAGGTAAACTAATACTGGACTCATGCAGAAGCCCAATGCTTTAATGAAAACCATAAGTGAAGGAACCACAAGAGGGGAAGAACTGTGCACACAAGCGGACGGACCAAAGATGACTTATAATGAGAAACAAGGGGAGGAATGAGGAGAGATGTGAATATTTATGCGTACAATGCTGCAGTGGCAACTGATTTTATTTAAATTTATCTAAACTAGCAATTTGCCAAACTCCAACCAATATTCTCAGGTCTTTCTGGACCAATATTTTTAAGATCTCTGGCAACTCAAGAATTTCACAGGTCTACAGGCAAGGGAAACATCTTTTATGAGCAGGAACTACCAGCCCTTACTTTAACTTTCCTTATTGGAAAATCACATCCATAGTCATAGGTTTCAGGTCAACTTTTTTTTGTATTCGATAGTTCCTGGCTCATCTTCGCAGAAGTCCATGTTCATTAAATGAGCAACAAAATGTATTTTTCCACCATTCTTTATTTTGGTACCACTAGTTCCAGCGCTTAGGCACCATCATCAGGTACAAGTTACTCAAGTTGAAAACACGACCAGAGGAACATGAGCACAGTTTTAGGAAATGTGACCTCGCGCAATCTCACTTCGCCAAGCATCTATGGGAATAAAATTATGGGTGCAATTTCAACCCAGCACTGATACATCAAATGGACAAAGGAAGGAAGATGGTCAAGTGGGAAGAGCTGGAAATCAGAAGGAATTTGAAAATGGGTCATTTGGTTAACGTTTTGTTGTTTGAATACCTCTCCCCAATCCTGGAAGCATCCCTTTCTTCACGGAAAGCCTTAACTACCCTCCCACTCCACTGTGAACCCCACCTATCGCCTTTCCTGATGCTTAACACCCCTCTCCTCCTCCCCATCAACGCCGAGCACAATCCTTCCTCTTCCTCCCCTTTCTACTTTTGCCCCCCTTCCCCCTCACTAACCCACCCTTCCCCCACATGAATGTAAGTACACATTGTGTTCTTCATTTAATCAGCATTTTCTTATCTTTGGCAATTGCTGTTTGTTTTCAAGCACACAGATGTGACACAACTCACCATTTGGGCCATGAACTGGGAGACTACATCGGCAATTGGAGGCTGTTGTGTGGCATCCGAAGAGCTTGCAGTTGTAGTCCCAGTGGTTGAGGAGGCAGTCGTAGTGGTGGTGGTGGTGTCAGTGGTAGTCGAATCTGATCCAGTTGTACTTGCGGTTGTAGTGGTGGCACCTCCAGCACTCGGCACGCCGAAAGGGGGGACAGGCCCAAGCCCCATGCTGAGCAATAAAGTCGAGAGATAATTTTGGCGGGTCACCAGCAAAGTGCAGATTATTCACGTCAATTGAAGGGGAGGGATGGGACCCACGGTCGGACTTCAAAATGACAGACCATCGGTTAACAAGGTGGGCAACAAAATCTAGAAGCAAGACTCTTCAATCCGGAAGCAGGACATTTGCAATCTTTTGCAATCTCTTTGCAATTTGCAATCAACATCAAAATTTGTCACGTCTCCCATTTGCTTTGCTACAATTTATAATACAGATAAGCACCTGAAACTATAATAATAATGTTGGCTTTTATAAAAATGTCCACATTCTACTAGGAACCTTCTTAAAAGAAAGACATCATAATCCCAGTTAATTTTAGAGAAAAAATTATTTACGTAATGAGGAACAACAGTAAATGAACGAGCCAAGAGCGGTCAGATTTTGAACACAGCCAAGCGCACAGAAAGGGGCACGGAAGTAAGTTCTGCAATGACAATGCAATCACAACTAGTTGGCTGACAAATTAAAAACACGTCATCACTATAATTAAACAAAAATTCCAGAACTTTTCCAGGCAAGGGGCCACTCTGGATAATTTATAGTTCTAAACTATTATGACCTTACTTTCAGTAGCATATTAGATAAGAATTTTCCATGAATTATTTAACAAAATTTATTTTTTTGTCATGTTTTCATTGACCACTCATTCATTTCATTCACTCTTCCTAAAGACTTTTTTAAAGATCAAAACACTGAGTATATTACATATTTACATTTTCTATGATTTATAAATTTGTGAAAAAATCAACAGTGAAGGTCCATACGCACACAACATCTCACAATTCCATGCCAATTAAGCCCATCAGTAATTGTTTCAAATTGCCTATCAAAAATAATTTTGAGTATTGCACAAAATTAAAAGAAAGATTTCATCCATTGGATAATAACACCATTGACATCTTAGAATAGGTAATTATCATGCCAGCCCATGATGCCATTCACTAGTACTCACTTCCTCCCGTCCAAAGCAAGGATTGGAGATGGGAATGACGCTTGAAGAAACCATTGCAAAATTTATTCGGCAGATCCGTGCACTTTGAATAGTCAATGTTCCACTACATACTGAAGAAAATCAGTGCAAGATAGCCCGACACATATATCATTTCTGTACTGGCCCCAGGTATTGGGTTAAAACCTGAGCAATACCTTTGGAAAATGTAATATAAAAACAAAATTATCTTTCAAATGCTTATTCATTATGAATCGGTCAGTATTTTCAGTTATTTAAGACTAAGTAGGCCGCTTAAATAATTCCTTAGAAAAATCCAAGAGATGGCCCTCATGGTTTTGGAAAAGATTTGATTTTAGTAAGCCTCATCCACTAGACTGTTCTTAAGGCTTCACCTATATTCATCACGTGGTTTCATTTTCATAGTCAATTGGAGCAACAAACTTTTGTTTATTTAGAAAAATAAACCAAATGAGTTTCATGCTAAAATAACTTCTATTCAAAAGTCTTAACACCGAAAGAGACCAAAGTCGAGTTGGATGAAGTTCATGGTACATCTGCTCCTCTGTGTGCCACTGTTGAAAATTGGGTAAATGAGTTAAAACGTAGTGTGCATCCAGAACTGGTTGACATCATTCGGGGCAACCAGTGGAAGTGACTTCTCCAGAATTGATTGAAGAAATCCATGATATGATTTTTGAGTGATCAGGAAATCAAAGATTGGGAAATAGTAGAGGCCACAGGCATTTCACAAGGCAGTACAATGTTTTCAATTTTGCAAGATAAATTGGGTATGAAAAACATTTTGGCAAGATGAATCCTGTGCTTGCTCTCAGCAGAGAATAAACGAAATCTTATGGCCGATTCAGAGGTTGGTTTCATGCTTTTTCATTGGATTTATGATTAGTTTCTGCATTGATACATAACTACCCTCCAGAAAAAGTCAAAATAGGGGGCCTAACGATGATTGTGCACCCAAAATAGTGAAATTGATTGACAAGGTGGTGGCCATGGATTTTTGGGATTCTTGCAGAATCATTTGCATTGATTGCTTGCAAAAAGTTGGCCGGATTTATTAATTGAGTTAGTTTTCCTGTTACCTTCCTCAATAGGATTTTTAACATGCCACCATTACTCAATGGCCACCCCACTGGGGTCAGATGTCTTTCCAGCCAGCTTACTGAGGAACAGGTGCTGCACAGACAAACTTTCATCCGACTCCTAAACTTCGACCTATCTGCCATGGGTGACACTACCAGGAGCTACTATTTAATTATTATTACTCCCACCAGTACAGCTCTAGGGGGTCATCGGAACACACAACCCCTTCCCTTTGTCAAAGTATGAATCCATGGAAGGGGAATACATTTTTTTTAATATTCTTTATTGTGGCTTAAAATAAAGACCACCTTTAACCTATGAAGTATGTCTTTAGTCAATAGATCTGAAGTAGTATTATAAATGGACCCTTTCCACTGGTCACTGTTTCAGGTGGCCAGAGAGGGCTCAGATCCTCATTGGCCTCATTACAGGGAATCAGAGAATTGCCAGTAAGGATGTTCCCATTTTTTTCCCGTGAATTGACAGTATCAAATTAAAATAGTTCAATGGCACTATATGTAATATAATGCGGTATGATTTCTCATTTTCATTTATTTTCATCCATGATTACACTTTCCAACCTAATGAGAAAAGAACAAAATTTGACATGCATGCTGTTAACGTGCTATTAAACAACTTAATTAAGGAGACAAACATTTTTTGTAGATGCTCTTACCTGTTGACAAGACCAGGGGCCAACTGCCTCAGCTGCTCAATACCTTGCTGAATTTGCAGTAAAGCGCCAAGTGCTTGGGGGTTTGCCATTAGGTTGTGTACTTCGGGATTTTGAAGTTGCTGAATGAAGTTGGGTAGCATCAACCTCAATTGCTCCTGCAAAAATTAAACAAAAAGCTAACTAAGCGCGGTGCCGGAGTGAGCATTAGGAAACTTCAACCAAGCTCCAATGCACGGTCAAATACTAGCCAATTTTTTTTTTCATTATATTCTGTAAAAAAATGGAAAAAAATCAACACCTGGTTTAAGAAAAGAACTTGAACAATTTAATAACAGCAGTTGGGAATGTGCAAATGGATGTCTATAGACCAAATTCATGGCAAGGGCCCACCCACCCCCTGCAGCCTCATTCGAGCCAAATGTGCCGCAAAAATAATAATAGGGGGGGGGGGGGAACTCCAATGGCCGTAATAAACAGTCGCAACTCTCATCAGACCAAACAATAAATAAGGAAAATGGCATTCAATACTTCAATCATACCTAAAATCATTAATTATACACATTGGTGAAGTATCCATGCCCACCGCTACGACAATCATAGAACTTAGGTAATACCTGATTTCCATTTCATTAATCGGAGTTAAACAGGAAGCAGCAACATAATTTCCTTTTTTTAAAGCGTTTTGCATTTGAAAAAAAAGGAAGTTACATTGCTGCACCCTGTATATATATTACTCCTTACCCCTGTTAATTTATTAAATGAAATTAGTTGCCAATTTTCACAGATTTCATCCTGAAATTAGCTTTTTGAAAATAACAAAATATGTAAATTTTGGTAACTATTAAATCTTATAAATTTATTGTATTTAAGTTCATTAAACATAAGCAAAGGCAATTGCTTCATTAATAGATGACAGTTAACAAAGAAGGTAAGCAAAAACGACAAGTACATACAAGGCTTTTGACAGCAGAGAAAAGAAAATTGAGAAATGAGACTCTTTGAACATAAACAAGTTAACTCGCGTGTTTCCATTTTTTGGATCATCATGGCCACCCTCTCATCTCTCCACCAACTCAAAATCTTAATAAAACTACAACTGTAATGATAGTTTAATACTTTTTTGAAACTTTGTGATAAACTTTTTAAAAAATGTAACTTAAGAGGAATTTCTTTGACTCCATTTTAAGATTTTAAAATCACAAAATCAACAATTCTCAACAGTATTTAATGCTTCAATTTAAAATTTATTAATGTCCATAAAATCCCTTTTTGTTGTCCCTCGTATTCATTATCCTCAAGAATATCCTCCTTTAAGGCGAAGAAATACATAGTATTAACATGCAGCAAATAAGTACTTAACTATCCACACTGCATTATTTGAATTGGTGTTGCATATTATAAATTTCTATCTGTATCAGGGATCCTTTTTTAAAATTCATCCTTCCCCAGTCATTTGTTTTTTCCTCTCCTGCTACATGATTGGTATAGCTTCCTGAGGGAAATACATTCTGCTACGCAAATTAATATGATTCTATGTTCTTGTTAATTCTACCCCAATAAATTGGCTGAAAATGGAAAAAATGTACTCTCCACGCAAAAAAACCTCATATTAATTACAAGGAATGAAAAAGCAAAGTTTTTGTGTATGATATCCATTTATATCACAACTATATTTTCTAATTATATTTCTGTTATCAGTGCATTTTTGATGATCTGTGCTTCATCGAGCATCAATTAGCTCACAGAGGGAGTTGACTCTGCATGATAAGAGACTAGTTTCATCGATTTAATGAATTGTGTCCGTGAATGAACGTTCATTTTCACTCAATTCAAGCATGCCCTCGGTCAGGAATTCATTCATGTGTTTTTTAACTGGATGCAGCAAGTGCGATTCTTTCTAAACATAGTGTACAAAATTTAATTACAAACTAGCCAGGTAATTCGTTATTCTTTATAATTGACCATGGCCATGAATTAATAAAACTTCCCCCAAATTACTTTCCAGTTTTTGCATGCTTTGGTATGGAGGAAGTCTGTCGTGTAAATGGTTTTGGTTCATTTCCATTCACTCCTTTCTCATATAACAAAGAACTAATTTACAGGGTGAAATTAACATTTGTTTTGAACAAAGTTTTCTGCCAGCATGCATATAAATTGGCACATTTTTCAAGGGATTTTAATGAATGTTTATTCCCTTTTCCCTTCCTCTTGTCCATCCTTCCTCAACCCATTCTAATTGGTGTTTGCGCCCCCTGCCACACACCTTTTTGGTATGTGGCAGGGGGCACCTATGTAGCAGCATCATGATTTCACTGGTCAAATATGGAATCAAATTTTTTATGTTCATTTATTTTGAACCCAGATAACCTACTGGAGGAATACCAATAAAAATAACACGGCTATTAAGCTGAAGGTTGGTTTGATAGGCGAGGATAAGAGCTCTCGTAATACCAAGCCCAACAGCATGCATAATTCAAATATCAGGGTGGGGGTTCCTTATTCACTGGATTTCACCTGTGATTCCCCAGTAAGGTGTGGCACCCAAAAGATCACACATTTGGGTGGAGTCGAGGGTGACCAGGGCAATCAGGCAGAACCAAACCCAGGCTCTTTGGCCAAAAGACAGGTATTCTAACCACTAGACTACCACATCCACCCCCAACAGATATCCTGCCCAATATTTTATTGTCCTTTGAATTTTAAAACAACCATAGTAGTTGCTATGGGAGGCAACCGACGGCAGAAGTCATTTGCACCAGAAGGGATAGGATAGGGGGGGTAATTCGGTACGTGTTAGTTCTTACAGTAGGAGGAGAAATGGTTAATTATGAAAGTGTTCACTCGAGGTACATAATCAGTGGTTAAAAGGACCTTGAATTTGGCCAGATGGGATGATTCCGGAGAGGGTTTTTGACTTACATCTGGAGACCACCGCGGGAGGGACGGCTGGGTGGTGGAAGGTAAGGGCAGGGAGGGACAAGACCTCTCTCTTCTTCTCCTTAAATCACTCGCCAGCCACCCATACCTTCCACCACACCACACGCAAATTATCCCAGTAGCCACTCATTATCTCTTGCTGTTTGAACATCGTGACCATCCAGCCAGTGCTGCAAACAAGCACCAATGGCACCGAGGGGAATCTTCAGCGAGAGATCATGTCCCATGAGTCACTATTATTCCCTCCTTTCAATCCTCACCTCACTCCGTGTCTCTGCCCCATTTCACTGCCATTGGCCAGTGAAAACCCCCCAAGAAATTGTAAATTACCAGGATAAATTAATTGTCACAAAGCTTCATTCATAGAGCAATGCTAAGGGTGGATCATCAGGATTTGGTGCAATGCAAAGAAGCCCCAGTGCATGACACACATGATTGGGGAACTACTAGTTGCCACATTGATTCAACATGAAAAAGGTCAACAGAATTACACTGAAAACAAAATTAAAATTCGATAAATCAAAAGAGCCTGAAAACATTATGGGCCAGTTCACATTGAAAATAAGAACGTAAATTTAGAACTCGACTGGAGAAGCATAAATTTAAGTAATATGTATATGCACATAATTATGAGAAATTTAATAGAGCATAGCCATTATCATCACATTTGGCAAGTTAAAAGTTTTTTACTCTGTCCTTGCATGTAATTGGCGTGGATGATAAAAATGATCTTGGACTTGAGCTGGATTGTTCTCAAGTAGTGCACTCTTGCGCCCAATGTGATCTGGCCTTAATAGCAGTCCCGAGGCCATGCCGAGCATAGCATACCTGCAGGGCAGGATTATCTGCAAACATGGGATTGGAGTTCATGATCTGGGTGGCAAGTTCCGGGTTGGATGCAAAAGCCTGCAACGTGGACTGAGTGTATGGGGCGCTGAGCATGCTCTGCATCAGCTGTGGGTTCTCCGTCATTTGCTGCATAAGGCTCTGCATCCCAGGGGTGCTCAGCAGACCCGACCTCCCACCAGGTGTCCCACTTGCCGGGCCATTGCCCCCTGGCGCACTGCCCCCTGCCGGCCTCCTTCCCTCGGTGGACCCACTGCCCCTCCCTCCCCCACCCGACCATGGATTAGGCAGGGGATCCCGGTTCTCCTGCCCTTGCTGAGGGTTGTTGGGTATGTCTGAAAACATTCACCAAAACCAGGGGTTGGCAACTTAAATACCAAGCAATCCCTTGAACCATTGTCCTATGTACTGGTGCCAAGGTGTGGACACCTGGCTATCTTGCTACAGGCACCAATCCCTGTAAATGGCATGCAAGTATTGCAATTCTTGTCCTAGGCACTAGTGCATGCGACTCCAACCATTAATTGGTGGCACCCAATTTACTGAAACCCAATAACTGAAAATTTCCTGAAAAGCATGATTTCTTCTACTTGATATTCGCACATACTACAAACCAATGGACACATGATGTAGCTCTTTTAGAAAATGTTCTCCAATCAAATGTCAAAAGTTTCACTTTCCTCACACTAAAATGGTGAAAACCAAGAGACCAAAGGCAACTAAGGCTCAGAAAGTGGAACATTTCAGTCATTCCCTTTCCCTCCCCCCCACCAATCACAGCAGGCAGTCCTATAGGACTGGCCTCGGGAGGCATTGACCTGCCAACCCATGGGTTTGATTCCCGCCCAGTTAGCAGAGTTTTCCCTCCACCCAGGGCTTCGACATTTGTGATTTTCCTTGTCATTTGCCATGCTTGTAATATGGTTAAATGAAAGATGTCATTTTCCAATAAATGAAGGCATCATTCAGTATTTATTATCGTTTTGGCATTTGCTTAAGTTAATGCTTGCCCAAACGTTGGTGGACATGAAACACAGTCAAATAAAACCCACATGAGCAATGTGCTTGAACATAATTAAGAGATATGGCAAACAATTCCATGGCTTACACTGTCAACCACTGTGGCTATAGGCAGACTGTCCACAGCAATAATAACAATAAATTTTTACCTTTCATCACATAACTACATATGCTATGACCATGAAAGCATAAAAACTAGCATTACCAGATGTTATTTTCTGCTTCATGGAATTAGCATTGAAATAATTGTAAAAATACCAGCTTGTACATGCATGATCTGGGGAAATAGTGGGGAAATAAATAGCAATATGACCTGGGGAAAAAGTACCAAGATAACTATCAGAAGTTGTGTTATTAACTTAGGACAGGTTTTGATGGACCCTGGCACTGCACACTACTCTATTCCTCAGTCCGGGCTAATATGAGGTAAACTATCCTGAACTTCAAGCTAATTTTTGTAATAAGTAATTCTTATTTCTGCATACCTTCTAACTTCCTTTTATAGAGTATCAGGATATTAACCACCGTAGATGTCACGGCTTGGAGAAGCATCCATATAACAGAGCAGATAATAAATATAAAACGCCTGTATATGACACTAAGCCCAAATGGCTGAAGATGGAAATGCTTGTTTTATGAAAGGTTGGCCATATCAGGAAACCCCAGGAAAAAATGCAACTTCACCTGGAGCAGACCTGAATTTAAAACTATAAGCCTACGATTCCATAGCTTAATTAACGTACCTTAGTTATTAGTTCTTGATACCTTCGTGACATTTACTAGGGTTGCTATATGTTGCTGTTACTCAATTTTCTAAATGAAATAAAATTAGCAGCATGATATCCTTTTCCAATTGCTTCTTTTGTGTAAGCAGATTAACTTCACTTGTCAATTGTGAGCCATCACATACAATTCAGCTTCTATGCTACTGACAATGCACACTGATATGTCAATTAGAGTGCTTCTGCCACCCACTGCTGTCTTGTGCACAGCCAGGAATAGGCATGGCACCTGCCTGTCCCCATTTCGGTGCATGTGAGCTTTAACCTCCAAACACTTATAATTAACGAGAGTTCTTGACTTCTCATTAACGATAGCCGAATTGACTTTGACTTTTTTAAGTATTAGGCCCTTTTTCCTCATTTTACACAGAATTTTCCAAGAAATGGGAAATTTCCAAATTTCTTAACATGGTGTCCACCCGACATACCCTAGGCACAGATACCTAGTACCAGAACCTTTTTGCCCTAAGCACCAACCCATAAAAGCTTCTTGCAATACTAATAAAGAGCAGGTACTGGCACTGAATACAAAGATATGTCTAGGGTACCTGGTTACAGTACCAAGTAGCACACCCCACCCTACAGCACTTTTTACGAGCTGTTTCTTAGGAAAATGTCAGAGGTCAACAGTTATAGGTTTCACTTAATTGGTTATACAAAATACAAATATACCAATGCCCCCGTGCACACAAGAGCACAATTTAAAGAGACATTGCTTGCTCTCACCAGATGCATTGTCAACAAGTGCAGCAAAAGGATTCCTTTGAAACTGCTCCGTCGCAGCACTCAACATGGGTTCTTGGATATCACGATACATTCGTTGCAAGGCATTATATCCACCTGCGGAAGAAAAATTCAAATCAAGAACACTGGTCCACACGTACTCCAAATGAGAGGATATTTTAGAAATTTGGTTACCCGGAATAGATTCTAAATTTGAAATTGCTCTATCATGGCTTCTCATGAGCTCCTGTAGCATGGATGGATTCCTAGCCAATTCCATAGCTTGCCGCAGAAGGTCTGGATTGTTCAACGTGTGTGTTATTTCTGGATTCCGCTGGAACATAATTAATAAGATTATTAAATATTAAACAAAATGTCACATTTACCAAAATGAAAATGGTTGGAAAATATACAACTACCTATATTCGAAACCTTTTAGTATATGAACAACAACACATTAATGACACAAAAATAAATGGGAGACCAAGAAAATTATCTTTACTGAGCAAATATATGAATCTATAAAAGGAAATATGTAAGTAAATGCACAAAAATATTCATATCAATATATTGTAGAGATTTAATAATCAATAATAAAATTTCCATATTGTAACATGCAACATGAAAAAAAGCTTGGTGACTAACCAGTAACTAGTAGCCACTGAAAGGACTTGATATTAATTTTAACAAGAGCAAAAACATTGTTCCAACAGGACTGAGAGTATGAGTGGAACCACCACCAAAAGAGTAAACAAACACTCACATCTCCACTGTCATCACAAATTGGGGACCACTTGCAAAAAATTAAGTTTTGATATGCAGGCCACATCATGAGAACTGATGACAGGTAAAATCTACTGCAGTGCAGAGTGGAGGGGGCGAGGGAAAGAGGTAGGCATTCATGGAGAGCATTCATGATTCAAGTCATTCGCCTTTGAGTGGGCTATCCATCTTTTTGGTGAGAGAGATGAATTGGAGACGTGGCAATGCTTATTTCTCCCCTCCACAAGATGACTTCCTGCCCCAAAGGTTCCATATGCCACCACCCATGCAAAACGTTGCGTGAGACGATCAAAATTCAGTGCTTTTTCTGGTTTGTTTTTTTTGACATTGTCAGACTTGGCGCCAAAGCTGCTTCCAGGTTCAATGTGTTCCAACTTGCACATTAAATGTTGCCGTTATGCGTTCATATGTATCTTCCTGCTTATGTGCATCGTAAATATATGATTCATCCGTCATAAACTTATTGAGAAAATAATTAAAAGGATATAGATACTTGCCCTCTGTTTCCATGTCACTGCATCGCTCTTCATGTTTTCTAATACACTCTTCTTCTCTGAAATCATTTCAACTAGGAGCATTTACTCCAAAGTGCTGAAGTTGGCACATTTCTTTGTTTCCATACTCATGATGTTTACTCACTTTTCTGCCAACTTTGTAAATACCTCCGGGGTCACGCGCATTTTTCATAGCGTTCTTGTATGATGTCATCGGAGCATGAGAATTGCCATGCCTACTCTTTTCCTTTGTTAAAGACCCCGTTTCCTGACGACAGGTTTCTTTCCTTTATAAAACCTATGCTATTGTTAACCTTCACGTTTGGTTAATGTCCACATTAACTAACCAACCAATGGATCTAACCAGACATTATAAAACCGGGCCTTAGAATATGTTCTGATGATTGTTCATCCTCGCCTTTTGCATTGTCTGTGATCCCAGCTGAATGTTCATAGTGCATTAAATCCTACTAGAAATGTGGCAATATGGAAGGATGAGGAAAATAAATGGAATAAATTGAGTAATGCCTGAGGCTCATGGCATATTGTTTCACATCATAAATAATATGTTAGGTAATTGAAAGCATGTTTGGTCACTCATGGTGCTCAAATTATCCTTCAAATCTGAAGTACCCCCAATCTATCATCTAGAGATAGGGTAAGCTCTTGAACTTTGAAACTGGTTTGTCACCCTAAGGGCAATTGCTGTACTTCTATTTCAATATGAAAGGGCAGCTTTCATGATCTGGCTATGATGCAGGACATTTTGAAAATCTTGCCTAAATGATGTTCTATTCACCCACTTCCTCAGAAATTTCAATGATAGCGGTGTCTAGAGAAACGTAAATGTTGCCATATTCTAATGTATTTGTCTTCTTTGGAATAAATTTGGAAAATTGACATTTTCTCATCCCCCTGATACTTTCCTAGTGGTGAGGCAGACAGTTTACTGGGTGGTCAGCGAAATCCAACCAGAAAATTTCCAGACTTCAAAAAAACCATTCAAAATACTTTCAATTACTGTTTTTTCACTAAGTTCGCCTAGCAATGCAATGCTTTGCATTTATCAATTGCATTACAACAGTGGGAAATGTTGGGTTCTACCAACATGTCGGGATTATAGGTTTGTAGGCTCCCTTGAAGGTTGCTCCAAAGGGTTTCATCGGACACAACGAACAAACCATGAAGGAAAAATTTCTCATAAAACAGAAACCAATTCTTTAGTTTTCATTTGTCCACAGTTTAGACTAGGATAAAAAAAATGTTAAAACGAAGTTTAGAAAAAATACTTTTGCAATTTAACTAAATTCAAGTGGTATTCAAAGATTTACTATAAAATATTACTTTTACCATCACCTGCAACAATAATATTCAGAGGATACACATGGCCATTATACCATAAAAATTATCACTTCTTCCAGTTTTGTGGCCCACGATGGAAAAATAAGTTATTTGAAATGTGTTACAAAATAAATTTTTTTCCTTAGAAAAAAAATCCGAGACTTTACACAACATCCTCAAATTGTTTTAGGTTATGGCATTTTCCTCAACTTTCCCAGGCTTCCCTTCTAATCTATTTAACTCAAGCCAAATCTTCATATATTCAACATTCTTTAATTACTTTCCCTTAAATTCTTCCTGCTATTTTGGATTCAATTTCATGATGGCAGAATTTATTTAATAAATTTTTGCTGATGGCTTCTTCAACCCATATCCACCTAAGTCATATTGTCATTACATTTGTCTATTAGCCTTTATATTTTCTTTACATTTTTAACAACTAGAAAGAAAAATATGATAGCTGGCAACTAAATTGGTTACCTAGAGTAGTTTGTAATTAAATCATGGAAAAATCATGGATTGAATCCATTGCAATAGGAGAACATATTTTACATGACTTTACGGTGAAAACAGTCTCATTACGAAAATCCTTTCCAGACTGAAATTCAGATCTACAAACTCCATTCTTAAATGACCATTGATTGATTTACTGATCAGTTATACAAAAATAATTGAAATTACACATTAAAAGGAAATAGATAAGTGTCATGATGGGTTTAGGGATATACTCACTTCCATCAATTCTTGCATTTGCGGGTTTGACGTAATGAGATTCCGCATATTTTCCGGATCATTCATAAGTCTTTGGACTAGTGGGTTATCCAATATCTGACGGAGCATATCTGGATTTCCCAAGAATTCTCTCTGCATTTGAGACTGGAGGTCTAAGAAGTTGGTTGATCCCATTCCTAGGCTTTCCAATCCAGGAAGTCCTCCAAATGACCCCAACCCAAATGGTGTAGCATTTACATCAGCTACATAGAGAAATTAAATAGCCATAGTTTATAACATACTGGGCAGGTTTATTAGTAGAAGTGGCTCAACATTATATTGGGGGTAAATTATATTTGATTTAATATGTTATGAACAAATTAATGTTTTAAAGAACAAGTAATATGAAAAGTTAGAAGGAATGAGAAATGATTATCATCAGCATACTCAAATTGGCAAAAAGTATCTCCCTCGCTCTCAGTGCAATAATACAGAAACACAAAGTCCAAATGAAGTCGGAAAAATGACAAAGTGAAACTGTTTCACCCCAATAATATTAATAATTTGTATCAATGGGGAAAGAGATACTCTTTTCAGATAAAAGTTTATAATCAATGTAACCAACTCAGGAAAGGAACTTAAAGAAAAGAACCAATTAAATTTATTGTTATTAACATAAATAACACAACACTAATCATAGCTAGAAAAAATCATAATACACAAATATTAGATATTCCAACCCCTATGCATGATTCTGGTCCCAATTCTGCACATTTCCTGGCTCTTCCCCAAAGACTTCAAAAACCGGACAGCTAATACAAGTAAAATCAATGCTACATTTGCATACAAAATGAGGTGAATTAGTTTCTGTCTAGAAAAAGTTCACCAATAAAATGGCTTAATTATGGACCACTTTGAGGCTACAAACTTCTTAAAAGTTAAAAAAAATTCTTCTACACAGATAAATTTCATTCCTTTCCTTAAAAGAAACACTTTCCGCATGTTGATGAAAAAAATAATTTTATGATTTTAATGTAATTTTGATTACAAGGGACACACTAGAATAGGACAAAATTTTGAACATTATAACACGAGTACTGTAAAATGTTCAATTCTCACTTTATTAAACTTTCATCACCAATGGTAATACTATTCACTCTATTCATAGTATACACAAAGAAAGATATAAACAAATATTGCATAACATGTAGTCACCATTAACTGCAGAAAAGTCTTCAAGTCGTTAAATTATATTTTAAATATGGTTAGCGCTTAATTCATTACACATAATGAAGAACATACATTGTATATACAATTTAAATTTCAATAGGAGGCACTATTGGCAAACTGACCTTGTGGACGAGACTGGTTTGCAGAGCTTGAAGATTGTTCACTTTGACGGGTACTTCGTTTAATTACTAAATGCACAGTAAGGCCATCTTTGATATTATGTGTAGTAAGAAATTCATGATCTTTCATTATCTTCCCCGCAAAGATTAAGCATAACTGATCTAGTTCTGCGTTGAATTTCTTGGAGACTTCCTCTTTAAACTGTAAGGGTTATTTTGACAATTCAATTATTGATCAGACAACTATAACATTACAAATAACTCCCAATTGTTTACAGATTAATTTATATTTGTCACTGATTAATTATATGAATCCCTTTAAAAGTCACAGCAATAAGATTGTACACGTATTCCCAAAGCATGATATGGTAATTACCAATTATGCATGGAAATCATTAAGAAAAGCAAGCGTGGTTGCAGATAAAAATTAATATTTACTATATGCGTGAAGGATATCATTCTTTATTCCAAACATTGACATTAATTGGCAATTTCGTGATCCGAAAAGTATATATTGGACAGTAGAATCACGTTGTGCGTTTCACTGTACGGTATTATACATGTTTGCGTTCGTATTTTTCGATACCTTTTCATTAAATAGCTTGACTCAATGTGGGTTCTTGACTTACATCTTTTACTGATGCATCTGGTGATATTTCAACGGTTTGTTTATCGTTTGGTGTTTTAACTGTGACAGTTATCTTCTTCGGCCCGTCTTGCCCTTCCGCCATTTTCGACCACTGGATGACTCGACGCGAAATTCGTAATCCTTCGGCTAGAGCGCTACGTACGATTGGATGACGCAATTGATCGTCATTGTGAGCCCAGCCGCTTGTTTCGAACGCGGTGGGAGGAAAATAAGAGCCATAGGTTTGCACATATATCATCAACGTGACTTAGGCATGGTAAATTTTAGTTTGGATATTCAATTAAAATGCGTAATAATCACTATATATATGCATTATAGCTACAATAATTAACAACTTAGAAGCAAAAAAACAAACAATCATGCGTTGCTAAGTTTTCTATACCTTTAGTACGCGGCATTTTGGATATTAGGCTTTCCTTTAGCATTGATGGAAATCAGATATGATTTACAACTCATGTGAATTAGTAGTGCAACATTAAAAAGGATGCATTTAAATAATTTCAACAAGAGGTGTTGAGGCGGAGACCACTCGCCTGCCAACTCGCAAGTTTGTGTCCCCCTTGGGTAGGTTCTTCTTCATATAGGGCTTGGGTGTTTGTGATTGTCTCTACTATGTATTCTTTATAAGGGTTAGGTGGAAGAAGTAACATAACGTCTCAATCTCGGGCCAATAAAGTCGATAAATAAGATTCCTCTTACTCCTTACAGCCATCCATTTCCTTGTGAATTACTATATATATATATATATATATATATATATATATATATATATATATATATATATATATATATATATATATATATATATATATATATCCTTCTTTTATGTTTCTATGTGTGTGGTGCTTGTTGTCTTAGTGTTTGTATATATATATATATATATAATATCTATAGAGTCTGACCTGAAGAAGGCCTCGGAGTAGGCCGAAAGCTTAAATCATCTACAGTGTGAGTGTCTTTTTACGTGTCATCTGTTTTATTCTGTGTTCTATTGTGCCGTCCAAAAGTTATATTGCTCTCGTGAGTACTTCCGCATCATCGATATATATATATATATATATATATATATATATATATATATATATATATATAAATTCACTGATAGTCATAACAAACACAGAAACCAAAACACAAAAGAGGAAAAACTCACTGGTTCTCGAATTTTCGGTGGTCCAATCACCTTTCTCAAGAGGAATTAGGAACAGAACTCTCTCTCAGAACTCTCTCAGAAGTTCTGTTCCTAATTCCTCTTGAGAAAGGTGGTTGGACCACCGAAAATTCGAGAACCAGTGAGTTTTTCCTCTTTTGTGTTTTGGTTTCTGTGTTTGTTATGACTATCAGTGAATTTACATTACACGTTTGTGGGTTTTCCAAAAAAGTATATATATATATATATATATATATATATATATATATATATATATATATATATATATATATATATATATATATATATATATATATAACTTTTGGACGGCACAATAGAACACAGAATAAAACAGATAACACGTAAAAGGACACTCACACTGTAGATGATTTAAGCTTTCGGCCTACTCCGAGGCCTTCTTCAGGTCAGACTGAGAGGTTTTGAGGGAAGAGAGCCTCGGGAAGCAAGAAGGGGGGCGGAAGGTTTAGGGACTGTTGGGAAAGACATTAAAGATGGCGGTTAAGGGTGGGAATTTTAAAGGATTGGAAATATAGGATGTATGCGGATTCGCGAGTTCTCACCTCTATGTTGGTGGCTGAATCGGGTAGGGATTCTAGAACTGTTAAGGAAAAGCATTCGTCAAATGATAGGTTGTGTGAACTTGCGTGTAAAGGGATAGGAAGAGAAGAGAGTGAAGCAGAATTACATGAGTAACGGTGATTGTTCATTCGGATGGATAATGGGGTAATGCATTCGCCTATGTAGAATGAGGTGCATTGTTTGCACGACAAGAGATAGATAATATTTTTTGAGAGGCAATTAGCGTGGGAACGGGGTGAAGGGACAATGAGGTGATGTGGGAAGAGGGGAGCAGATCTGATTAGGAGTCATGTTTTACATCGGGGGCGATTGCAGGTAGGGGAAATATGTGGAAATTTGTCAGGGCGGGGTGTCGAAGGGTTGGTGGATCTCAGAAGGTTTCTGAAGTTGGCTGGTCGTCTGTAAGCGACAGAGGGGCATTGGGGCAGTAAGGATGTGGTCGCGTCATTGTCATGTAATATAGGATAAAGTTCCTTGAGAATGGTTTTCAGTCTGTGGGATCCGGGGAAATAGGTTGTGCAAAGGTTGAGTCCAGCGTCAGATGTGGAGTTGTCATTCTGTGGTGTGTGTGGTCGGGTGGAGCGGTAGATTTTATCCTGTAGGAGCTTTTCTGGGTAACCGCGTTTGTGGAGTGTATGGTGTAGATTGTGGAGGTATTTGTTGAGGGTAGCTGTGGTGTTGCAAATCCGATGTCCGCGGATAGAGAGAGAGTTGGGAATTGAGCGTTTGGTATGAGAAGGATGACTACTAGTATAGTGTAAATATTGTTGATGGTTAGTGTCTTTGATGTGTACTGAAGTGGTGAATTTGTTATTATGAATTGAGATGTCTGTGTCAAGAAAGGTGATGGTGGAGTCTGAAATGGACGAAGTGAATTTAACAGTGAAAGAAGAATTTAAGGCCGATAAGAAATCGTCAAGAGAATCAGAGCCGTGTGTCCAGAGCATAAAAATGTCGTCAATGTAGCGGACCCAGAAAAGAGGTTGGAAGGGTTGCTGTGAAAGGAAATTCTCTTCAAGGTGGCCCATGAAGAGATTGGCGTACGATGGCACCATCCTCATTCCCATCGCTGTGTCTTTCGTTTGGAGATAAAAACAGTTTTGGAAAGAGAATGCATTTTTAGTCAGGACGACAGTGGCGAGATTGAGGAGAAATTCGGTCGAGGGGCACTGGGGTGGGGGGCGTAGAGAAAGATAGTGTCGGAGGGAGGATAGGCCTTCTGCATGGGGAATAGAAGTATAGAGGGAGGTGACGTCGATGGTGGCCATAAGCAGGTTGGTGGTGGAGGGAATGGAGACAGAGTTTAAACGGTGGAGGAAGTGATACGCGTCTTTTGTGAAGGAGGGCAATGAGAGTACGATAGGTTGTAGGTGGTAATCAAGGAATGCAGAGATTCTTTCGGTGGGAGAGTTGAAACTAGAAACTATAGGGCGACAGGGGATGTTGGGTTTGTGTATTTTTGGGAGGAGATAAAACAGGGGTGTTCTGGGGTTTGGGGGTGAGAGTAGGGATATGTCTTGGGAGGTGAGGCCTTCTTCTGGTCCAAATTGGAGGAGAAGAGACCGAATTTCCTTTTGGAAGTTTGGAGTAGGGTTGTCGGTGAGAGTGGTATAGGTGGATGTGTCGTTGAGGTGACTGAGGGCTTTGGAAATATAGTCTTGGGTGTTTAAAATTACGACTGAGGAGCCTTTATCGGCGGTAGTGACCACGATGTTAGGATTGGCCAGTAGGGTTTTAAGGGCATGACGTTCGTTTGTGGAAAGGTTGTTTCTTGGTTTTAGAGATTGTGTGAAGGATTTGTTAGAGACTTTTTGGAGAAGGAGGCGTATGAATATTTCCACGGGATGATTACTAGGTAGGGGTTTTGGCTCATGAGTGGAGGCCGGGCGGAATTTGTTGAGTGCGGGATTGGTTTTAATTTGACTCGAAGAGTTACTTTGCGATTTCCAAAATGCGCACCAACGAAGGTTTCGGCAGAAATTGAGTGTGTCGGTGAGTAGATTGATTTGGTTAATTTTTGATGTGGGAGAGAAGGATAGGCCTTTATATATATATATATATATATATATATATTATTTATTATTAGGTAATCTACCGGTTAAGGTAGGTTTTTGGATGGACACAACTATCAAATAAATATTTTGTAACTCCGAACAAAACCCAATCCAGCAACCTACTCTACATCAGGTCCCTCTTCATCTCTGTGTACTTCTTTCCTCCCGTCATCCTGTCCAACATTCCTATACTGTTCCTGCCCTTTCCTCATTTGCCCAACATCCTCTCCTCTATTACCTTCTTCTACATTCCACTACAGCTCAATACGCCTTTCATCCATTTTTCCTGCCTCCATAGGATTTCTCTCAACAAACCCCTCTCCTCACCCACCATCTCTAGTACTTCCTCATTTGTTTTCCTTTCGGTCCATTTCACCTTCTCCATTCTTCTCCACACTCACATTTCAAAAGCCTCCAATCTACGTCTATCCTCCTGCTTCAGTGACCACGTTTCCGCGCCGTACATAGCTATGCTCCATATCAGAGTTTTTACGAGTCTTGTCTTAACTTCCCTACTCAAAGTCCCCGTCATCAACTCCCTCCTCCTTGAGAAAGCCTCCCTGCCTTACCCCTCTTCCTAACACTGCCCATTTGGAATCTCCGTTCCCCATTCGCACCTGAGCAGCACATGTACAGGTTGCGGATCAGTCTCCTGTCCCTCCAATCCATTCCTATTTTCTGCAATACATGCATTTATTTTTCCCAATTCACTCTATCAAATGCTTTTTCGAAATCTACGAAACAGGCAAATACATCCTGATTGTATTCTATATTCCTCTCGATTAGTGATCTCATTACCACAATGGCATCACGCGTACCTCTTCCTTTCCTAAACCCAAACTGATCATCCCCTAAGTAATCATTTGCCTTACTGTCTATCCTTTTGTTGATGATCCGGAGAATAATATTAGCTGCGTGGGATTTCAAACTTATTGTTCTGTAATCCTCACATGATGTAGCCTTTACCTTTTTTGGAATAGGAACTAACACTGATCTCACAAAATCTTCCGGCCAGATTCCTTCCTCATAGATACTACGAATCAGTCCATATAGTCTTCTTCCCACATTTTCCTAAACATTTCAACAGTTCTACAGGAATATTGTCCACCCTCACGGCCTTATTTGCTTTCATCTCCTTTAATGCACTTTCTATTTCATCATCGAGTATGCCTGGACCTAAGCTATCTTTTTCTACGTCATGTTTCTTTTCTATGTCTAACCTTGTCGGCCTAAGTTCTCTGCCATACAGTGTTTCTATATATTCTTTCCATCTTTCTCGGATTTTTTCTGATTCAACTATTATCTTACCCCACTTATCTGTAACTGTTAGCACAGATCTTGCCTTCTTACTTCCCAATAATAACTTAGCCTTGCTGTATAGCACACCAATTTCACCCTTCCTCTGTAACCTTTCCATATCCTCGCATTGCTTTTTCCACCATTCTTCTTTTGCTTTATTTGTGGCTCTTCTCAATTTATTGTTTTACTCTTTGTTCTTCATTTTGCCTAACTCTGTGTTTACATTCTTCCATCATCTTCTCTCATCCATTTTTGCAATCATTTCATCCTTTACCCATGGTTCCCTTATCCTTTTCCCGTTAACGGTTCCTATAGTCTCTTTTGTGGCTTCAGATATCCCTTTCTTGATACATTCCCATTTTTCTTCTATAGTACTCAGTTCTTTACTGTCATCCATCATTTTCTCTACAGCCTGCTGATACTCCTTCCTTGTTAATCCATTTAATGCTTCTACATTCCATTTCCTAACCCGCCACCCTGGCCTTATCTTTTTGAAACGGACGTTACATTTCATAACAACTAAATTGTGGTCAGAGTTCGCATCCGCTCCTGGGAAACTGTGCGAATTTATCTCACTGTTCCTAAACCTGTGCCTAACCATAATATAATCTAACTGATACCTTTCTGAGTCACCTGGCATTTTCCATGTATACCTACGCCTTTTGTGTTGTCGAAACCATGTGTTAGTGATGACTAACCCCTGCCTCCTGCAGAATTCAATTGCCTTCTCCCCGCGTTCATTCCTCGTGCCTAACCCATAGTCCCCCACCTCACCACTATCTCTTCCTTCGCCTACCGTCGCATTCCAATCCCCCATCACAATCAAATGTTTCCCTGCAGGAACACCCGCGACTATATCCTCTAACTCATCATACATCCTATCGACTTCTTCCTCCTTGTGGTTGCTCGGTGGCATGTATACCTGAACAATGACCAAATTCGTTGGCTCTGCTTTAATCTCTACGAGTAAGATTCTATCAGTTGCTTGCTCTATGTTGACTACGTTTCTTCCTACCCCTTTATTTAATATTACGGCAACCCCTCGTTGGCTCTCGTACCTGCCGCTGTATATTATTCTATAATTATCACTCCAGTAATTCCCGCTATCCTTCCATCTCACCTCGCATAGACCTAAAACATCTATGTTACCTCTTTCCATCTCTCTCTTAATATTCTCTAATTTTCCTGTCCTCAACAATGTCCTGACGTTCCATGTTCCTATTGTAACCACTTTTGTCTTCTTCTGCGTCTTCTGTTCTGCTGCTGTTATTTCTCCCCCGCAAGGGTTTTGTGGGATGACGACCTCAGAAGCCTTGTCTGCTCCGCTGCCGGGCATGAGACACAGCCCCTTGGACCGAGTCCCGCAGTTGTCAGGATTCAATTTCTCTATATTGTCCATCATTATTTTCTTGGGAATAGTATTTGAGGTGGTTTCCCATTGCCTTCCTCAATAGTGTTTTTAAGGTGACACCATCACTTGATGGCCGCCCCACTGGGGTCAGATGCCTTTGCAGACACCTCACTGATGAAAACATGCTGCGTGGACTACCTTTCATCCGGCTCCTAACCTTCGACCTATCTGGCATGGGTGACCCTGCCAGGAGCAATTATTATTACTCCAGCCAGCACAGCTCTAGGGGTCATCAGAACGCACAAGCCCTTCCACCACGACAAGGTTGTAGTCCATGGGAGGGATATATATATATATGTATATGATGCATGGTTTAAGAAAAATAGACTTGAAAGATGCAGCAAAGGAGACGTTGATATCATGAGGAGGATCTTGTATAATAACCATTAGTAGCTTTTAGAAAGAACTATTAATTTTTTTTCCAGTTTTATTGGACCCTCTGGTTTATTTTTATCATCCCTAAATTGGGCCAGTAACTCCACTACATTAGAGCTTGAATTTGGTTTAATAACATGCCATTTTAGTATTATTAGTTGCATTTAAGATTAGTTTATCATTATATTCTTTCTTTGATTTCTTAATAATCTTACGGTACAGCTTTTTTCAGTTAGAATAGTCATGATGCAGTATGTTATCTGTAGAGGACATATTATTTTGTGATATAATCCTTAATACTCTGGACAAATGCCTAATTTCTGGAGTGATCCAGTTTTTTTTAATGGATTTAGGGTGCACACTTGGTTCAAGGGGAAAAGCCTAGTCAAAGTGAAACAATAGCGTTCTGTAGAACAGGTCAAAGCTACTGTTCAGGGAGTTATTCTCATTTAAGGACTTCCAATTCTCTCGACTCTAGAGATATTGAAAGTGGCTGACATTAGAGTCACTAATGATCCTTTTTAATATGGTAGGGGGTAACGTCAGATTTGCTAATTTCATAAACATAATTGCTCAGTGATCAGACAGAGCTGGGTCAAAAACAACAGTATTAACTTGGGATTCTGGATAGTCTGTGAAGATGCTGTCCAACGGAGTATTTTAACTGGCCGTCACTCTTGTAGAATTATTAACCCAAGATTTTATGTAATAGGAGGCTAATCCAGACAGCAGTTCTCTTTGATTATTACCATCAGTGAGAAGGTTACAATTGAAGTCTCCTGTGAGATTTATTGCAGGCCTCCTGGAATAAGTTGTCATATTATGGAGCAAGTTGTCCAATTATTCAACAAAGTCCCTAAAGGATCCTACATGAGATTGATACAATGCAAAGATAATAAGAATTTGCTCATTGACAGTAAGTTTTACCACTGGACATTTAAATACCTGTTCAGTGTTCAACAACTGCAGATTTTTCTTTGGATTTTCATGCACAATAGTGTTTTTTACACAAATCACCACTCCACCATGGCGTTTCACTTTTTGACGACAACAGTCCCCTATTACATACCCTGGAATTGTGGCATTTAGTTCACTCATCCAATGTTCACAAAGGCAAATTACATCTAGTTTGTCTATTAGAGTTAATGCTTCAAGGTCTTGGAGCTTATTATAAAGACACTGTATGTTGAGAACTAGGATCCTGATCTTACTCTCCCCACTGAAATGAGGTTTGCTATCACTGCCACTTTGTATTAATTCACTTCAGTCTGGCGCTTGAATAAAAAACATACACATGGTGTGTACACATTCATTCACATGGATATAAGGAAAAGGGATAGTCTAAATATATTTGCTTTTACTGAGCACCTAGTTTACATTTTCTATGAGCATTTTGGACTAATTCACTTAGCTGAGATAAGTTTTAGCTTTTAAGCTGCTAATGTATCATTTAAATGTGAGTTATCACACAGATTTCTTTGTTGAGGGTGTGATGTAGTCTAAAATTAAATTAAATATATTTTAAGTGAGCAAATATGATGTCTCTGCGTTCCACCTTCTTTAACCCCAGTAGGTCCAAAATGATTTGATTTTAATCCTTTCATTATAAATTATTGAAAAATGAACGTAATGAGATTCTCAAGACATATAATGGTTAAGTTTAACCTTATATTTCATAAATTAGAACAAGTGTACAGCTTACCTATTTAGTAAGTCTTTTGATGGAGGATGGACAAAGTAGCAGGGACATTAAAAGAATAATAGCATTGATTAAAAGAATTCATAAAGTTGTGATAGTTAATGTTAAACACCTTAAATGATGGTGTAAAGAAAATACATATGGTGTGTGGTTTTGTATGATGTGGAAACATTGTCATTAAGGCATGGGGATACACAAATTGAAGGCCTTTGAGATGAGGGTGTGAAGTAGGATGGAGTAAATAAAATTGATGGAAAGGAAAGCAAGTAAAGAAGTTCTAAGCATGATAGGGGTAGAGAGATGAGTTGGGAGAAATTCAAAGACAGGTGGATGCAAGGGATTCTGAAAGCCAAATGGATACTGAAGATGGTAATAGAGAGGAGAATGCTTGGAAAGCAAGGTGGAAGGAGGAAAAGAAAAGGCGTGGATTAATTTTAGGTTGTAGGAAGTATGCAGAGCTGAATGAGTTATTTAAATTTGCTGAATGGAGTTTAAGGATATTTCGTGTCATTTAAGTTAGGATTTTGGAGGACAGCAGTGGGCAGTAATACCATATAAGCTACTTGGTAACAATGTGTGGGAGGGCTGGAAATTATATTAGGGCAGGCGGTGCTAGGAAATACTAATAAAGCACATATAAAGCGTTTGAATGAACAGCAGATTTATTCTGAGTGCTGTGGATAACAGACCAAGGTCCACACGGAAAGATATATTGCCATGGGCACAACGTGCACAAGAGGGATGAACGCTCGGCGGGAGTTGAGGCGTGACTGCTCCCTCGTGGGTCAAAATGCCTCCTCGTGGGTCATGCCTAGGGTGACACCTCGCGGCACACCCCTGAATTGCACAAACAAATGAACTGCTACATCAACAAATGAACCGCCACATCACCCCCCTTGGCAGATGCGGAACATACTCTAGCAAAGAGAGAAATTGTAACTGGCACTTTACTAAGTGATTGTAAAACACACAAAACACAAAAATTACTTAACAAATGCCAGGTACAGAATACCACACAAAAAACAAATACTGTTATACAATAACACAGCAGCAAGTACAAAGTAAAATCAGATAACATACAGGAGATGGGAAAAAAAAATGAAACGCCCCTAAATCACAAAGTCAGCTAAATGCTTGGGAAAATGCACTCTTCTCTGCGATCGTCTAGGTTGCGGTAATATGGGAGGCTGCTGAGGAATGGTAGGATTGGTGGCAGCAGGTGGTATGGTAGCAGGAGGGCAATGTGGCACTAACCAAGGAGTTTCATCAAACTGGGCACAAGAAATGTCATCATTAACAACATACGCTGGTTTGATGTGGTCAATTGCCACAGATACCTCTCTACCCTGGATTTTCAGTTTGAATGTCTTGGGACCACGCTGGATCACTGGAAATGGCCCATCATAAGGAGGATCCAACGACGGATGAGGCCTATCATTTCTCAAAAATACATGAGAAACAGTTTCCAGATCTTTAAACATAAAAATGTTGCGGGCTCCGTGTCGAGAGACTGGCTGTGGCTGGAGTCGGCAAAGGCTCTGCCGCAGGGTGGTGACATAATCTGCAGTAGCAGCAATGGCACTAGTGGAAGGGGAAAAGAATTCTCCAGGAAGCCGAAGTGTTTGGCCGTAAATGACCTCTGCAGGCGTTGCCTGAATATCTTCTTTAAATGTGGACCTCAGACCCATGAGAACCACGGGCAGGACATCAGTCCATTGGTTACCATCATGGCAACGGATAGCTGCCTTCAACTGGCGGTGAAGGCGTTCCACCATCCCATTGGCTGCAGGGTAATAAGCCGATGTCTGCAGGTGCTTTACCCCCGTCAACTGCATCAGCTGCCGGAACAAGTTACTCTGAAATTGCCGCCCCTGGTCAGTGGTGATGCGAACAGGAGTTCCAAAACGTGAAATCCACTCCTGGAAAAGGGTCCTGGCGGCAGTTTCTGCAGTGATGTCTTGAATTGGAAAAGCTTCAGGCCACCGGCTGAAGCCGTCAACACATGTCAATATATAGCGAAAACCATGACTGCATGGAAGAGGCCCAACAAAATCTATGTGAATATGCATAAATTTGGCACTGGCAATGGGAAAAGCACCAATGGGGGACGAAACATGTCTCGTGATTTTGTTCCTCTGGCATTGTAAACATGAGCGTGCCCACGCACGGCAGTCTTTCCTCATGGAAGGCCAAACAAAGCGCTCAGCTACTAGGCGGGTTGTCTGTCGAATGCCAGGGTGGGACAATCCATGCATGCTGAGGAATACCTGTTTTCGGAAAGGCTCGGTGACTACTGGCCTGGCTGAGGAAGTGGACATATCACATAACAGAGGGTGTGATGAACCAGGAAAAGCAACTTTCTTCAAAATTAATGAGGAATTCTGAAGAGAATTGACAAGGTCATGATCAGACTCCTGAGAGGCAGCTAGTGCAGAGTAATCTATGGAGGCAGAAATACTCTGAATGCGGGACATGGTGTCTGCTACGATATTATCTTTACCTGCTACATATCTGATGTCAGTGGTAAATTGACTTATTAAGTCCAAATGCCTAAACTGCCAGGGGGAACATTTATCATGCCTCTGGGAAAATGCAAAAGAAAGGGGTTTATGGTCCGTATAGATGGTGAAGGTTCGTCCTTCCACCATATGCCGGAACTGGAGCACTGCCTTATATACTGCTAACAGTTCTCTGTCGCAAGCGCTGTAATGCCTTTCAGCATCACTCAGTTTCTTGGTCCAGAAACCAAGAGGCTGATACCCTTTGGAAGTGAGTTGTTGAAGGACTGCACCAACCGAAAACTCTGAAGCGCCTGTGAAAAGGGCCAGGGGTAAAGACACGTTCGGATGTGCTAAAACGGCACTATTGCATAAAGCCTCTTTGCAGGCTAGGAACGAAGTCTCTAATGCTGGTGTCCAGCTGATGGAGTCCTTGCCATTTACCTTGCCCGCCAGAAGGTCGCTAAGGGGAGCCTGGCTATTTGCGGCATTGGGGATAAAACGGCAGTAGTAATTTACCATACCTAAATATTGCCGTAGCTGGCGTACGGTGGCTGGTCCGATGTCTCACGCCAAATCAAGGGTCTTGGACGGGGCCCGGTTATATCACGTTGGGGTCACCAATTTGTGGGAGTGCTAGAAATTATATTAGCGCAGGCGGTGCTAGGAAATACTAATAAAGCACATATAAAGCGTTTGAATGAACAGCAGATTTATTCTGAGTGCTGTGGATAACAGACCAAGGTCCACACGGAAAGATATATTGCCATGGGCGCAACGTGCACAAGAGGGATGAACGCTCGGCGGGAGTTGAGGCGTGACTGCTCCCTCGTGGGTCAAAATGCCTCCTCGTGGGTCGTGCCTAGGGTGACACCTCGCGGCACACCCCTGAATTGCACAAACAAATGAACTGCTACATCAACAAATGAACCGCCACACAATGCATCCAGAGAGTTGAAATTATATACCATGTAGAGAAAGTATTCTCACAGCATGCACATTTTAAATTGAAAAATGGATAGTTTGCATGGTGGTAATTGAAAATCCTTGTAGCTGGTTTTTGATTGTGGCATTGATGCTATTAGTTTTGTGTTTGAGGATATGTTATTGCAAATTACAGATGCTGCATGCTGTGGCCATGATATCATAGTGAGAGATGATCATTTTTATGGTTATGATACCACAAGTGAGTTGTGAATGGACATATTGGTTAGTAGGGAAGATGTGGGGGGAGGGTGCTGATGACAAAGATGGCACAGGATCAATTATAAAAGTGGGACAGGGTTTATGGACAGTAATTTAAAAAAGTGGACAGTGAGGGACATGGATTGGTCTATTTCTCATTCCCTAATATAGAATTCCCTGCAAGTGATATGGTCATGCCTCTAAAATATGATTCTATAGGAAATTTTTATTAAATAAAATTGGCAATTTTCCACAAAAAATAAAAATTTATTAATACGACCGGTTTCGATGCAACTACATCATCATCTGGTAACAGTCATATTCTCGTTGTCTGCTATATATGCTGGAACACATGTAAGGGGGGGTAGTAGAAAAAGGGGGGAAAAAGAGAGGGAAGGGAAAAGGAAAGTGGGCAACGTGGGTGTCAATGGGGGTGGAGAAAGGTTTCTGGTGAGGAGAAAGGGTGAAAAATTAACCCCGTCCGGGAGACCTCACAGCTGGCTGGAAGGGTTGTCTCATTGAGGGTGGACACTCAGTGCAGCGCTAAACTCCTAGGACCGTGGAGAAAGGGGGGACCGGGGTTCCCCCTCCCCCAGCCGCGAAGATATCCATGCACAAAGAAGTGTTCGAAGAGGAGAGTAAAGGTTGAGGTCACTGTCTATATGGTTCCAATGGGGGGGGGGGGCGCAGGGAGCCGTGAAGGAGAGCCCTAGCGAGGGATTCACGGTTGGGGTGGGAGGAAGGAAGGGGGAGAAAGGAGTGGGGACACAAAGCTTCACGCCTTCTTCGGGGTAACATGGTCAGAGGGTGCACCGGGGGGATGGGGGGGAATTCCAAGATTTAAGGAGAGGAGATCACTGGTCACACGTGCGTCGAGGGAAGGTGATGGAGAGGAGGGGGGAGGGTGAAGATGAGAATTGGACTTCGTTGATGAGGTCCAAGTCCTTCCGATGTAGAATTTCCAGCTGTTCCATGGCATCTAATTTATTACATTTGGTCAGGTTGTGAAGCACTTTAAAATTGAAATTACAAAAATGTTTGAAATCGAGAAGATGTTTGGCAAAAACAGAATTGGTGAGACCTGTGATGACACCTTTCCTATGTTCGCTGATGCGAGTCGAAAAACTCCTGCCTGTCTGGCCAATGTACATAGCACCACACTCACACTGAATTTCGTATACACCACTTTGGTTATTGTAATGTATGGGATCTTTATTGGAGCATAAGGCTTTGGACAGATTATTGGGGGTATAAAATGCAATGCGGAATAGATCTTTGGGAAACTTGTTGGCAATTTTATAGGACACGGGAGTTATGGAATGGGAGTTTGCACCACTTACGCTCTGAAGTAGTGGTGACTGAGAGGGAAACGTTTAACTTCAGGGCCTGTTTTTTAAGTTTTTTCCTTAATAAATTATCTATTAGGTTGACCTGGTAACCGTTTTTAAAAGCTATGTGTTTAATGGTTTTGACCTCTCGTTCGAAGTTGGATTTGGACAAGGGGATACTGATTAGTCTATGGATCATGCAATTGAAGCTGGCTAGTTTGTGGGTGATGGGGTGGCAGGAGTCCGATGGTATCACTTGATCAGTGTAAGTGGGTTTTCTGTATATTGCAAAAGTATGTGTGTTGTCTATAATTTCGATAGTTAAATCCAAGAAATTGATTTTATTGCCCACTCCCGATTCCATGGTGAAAATTATAGATGGATGAAGGGAGTTGATGAATTTAAAGAAAATGTCTAGCTGTCTATCACTGCCTCTCCAACAGCATATGATGTCATCCACATATCTGTACCAGTATAAAATGTTGTTGGTGAATTTGGGGTTACTTAGGATCTTGTCCTCCAAATTGTCCATGAAAATTTTGGCGAGGAGTAGGGAAAGAGGTGACCCCATCACTAGCCCGTCGTTTTGTCTATAGTAGTTGCCGTAAAATAAAAAATAATTTTGTTCTACGCAAATTTTTAGGAGTAAACATAATTCATGAACGAGGGGTTGGTCCACATTGGCGTTCATTAGTATACTGCGAGCGTAATTTAAGGTATCATTCGTGGGAATAGAAGGACCCCACTCCCAATTATCAAAAGCGTGTTAAAGAAGCCATTGCTTCTTGTGGTCACTTATTCAATGATAAAGAAAAATTCTTCTTGACGACCATGAACCCTTTACCCCCGAGACTCTATGGTTTACCTAAACTTCATAAAAAAGATGTACCCATTAGACCAGTTGTGTCAAGTGTCAGTGCTCCAGTGCAAAAACTAGCCACGAAATTAAACTCGATTTATCGACAACTCTCTGGCTTCAAACCCAGATTCTCTATAGAAAACTCCATTTCCTTAACGGAACATCTTCTGCCCTTCACTGTACCACCCAACGCTAAGTTGGTATCGTTTGATGTAACTAATCTCTTCACTTCTATTGCATGATCCATAGATTAATCAGTATCCCCTTGCCCAAATCCAACTTCGAACGAGAGGTCAAAACCATTAAACACATAGCTTTTAAAAACGGTTACCAGGTCAACCTAATAGATAATTTATTAAAGAAAAAACATAAAAAACAGGCCCTGAAGTTAAACGTTTCCCTCTCAGTCACCACTACTTCAGAGCGTAAGTGGTGCAAACTCCCATTCCATAACCCCGTGTCCTATAAAATTGCCAACAAGTTTCCCAAAGATCTATTCCGCATTGCATTTTATACCCCCAATAATCTGTCCAAAGCCTTATGCTCCAATAAAGATCCCATACATTACAATAACCAAAGTGGTGTATACAAAATTCAGTGTGAGTGTGGTGCTACGTACATTGGCCAGACAGGCAGGAGTTTTTCGACTCGCATCAGCGAACATAGGAAAGGTGTCATCACAGGTCTCACCAATTCTGTTTTTGCCAAACATCTTCTCGATTTCAAACATTTTTGTAATTTCAATTTTAAAGTGCTTCACAACCTGACCAAATGTAAGAAATTAGACGCCATGGAACAGCTGGAAATTCTACATCGGAAGGACTTGGACCTCATCAACGAAGTCCAATTCTCATCTTCACCCTCCCCCCTCCTCTCCATCGCCTTCCCTCGACGCACGTGTGACCAGTGATCTCCTCTCCTTAAATCTCGGAATTCCCCCCCCCCATCCCCCCGGTGCACCCTCTGACCATGTTACCCCAAAGAAGGCGTGAAGCTTTGTGTCCCCACTCCTTTCTCCCCCTTCCTTCCTCCCACCCCAACCGTGAATCCCTCGCTAGGGCTCTCCTTCACGGCTCCCTGCGCCCCCCCCCCCCATTGGAACCATATAGACAGTGACCTCAACCTTTACTCCTCTTCGAACACTTCTTTGTGCATGGATATCTTCGCGGCTGGGGGAGGGGGAACCCCGGTTCCCCCTTTCTCCACGGTCCTAGGAGTTTAGCGCTGCACTGAGTGTCCAGTGTCCACCCTCAATGAGACAACCCTTCCAGCCAGCTGTGAGGTCTCCCGGACGGGGTTAATTTTTCACCCTTTCTCCTCACCAGAAACCATTCTCCACCCCCATTGACACCCACGTTGCCCACTTTCCTTTTCCCTTCCCTCTCTTTTTCCCCCCTTTTTCTACTACCCCCCCTTACATGTGTTCCAGCATATATAGCAGACAACGAGAATATGACTGTTACCAGATGATGATGTAGTTGCATCGAAACCGGCCGTATTAATAAATTTTTATTTTTTGTGGAAAATTGCCAATTTTATTTAATCATGTTATCCCACCATATCACGCCTGAAACGTCTCTTTTTATCTATAGGAAAGATCTTTTTGCTTTAGTTTTGGGCTTGATAGTGGACCAAGCTACTTTTGATATGTTTAGAGAAGAGACGTGTGAGCCTCTCTTCCACTTCTTTTCATTACACAATTATGCATGTCTTAGTCCCTAGTCCCATGAAATCAAATATGAAACAAAAGTACCTGTTTTCAAGAAAAAGCTGTTTAACCTTTTAAAAAATAATATGTTCTATTCTGTAAATGAATACCTTGAATTGTCGCAATGCATCAATTCCGGCTTAAACAATTGATATGTAATTATACTAGTGTATTGGTATGTATATATATATATATATATTTATATATTGTATCTCTTCTATTGTGAAATTGTGAAAATTATATTTGACGTGTCCTATATTTGTGTATGTATGAATATGCAACAAATCTCCGGACAAATAAATTTTTTATTATTATTATTATAGTAGGAACTTTTTTGTCACAGGTGAAGAGATTTAGGCCATAAGTACTCTTCCATTCCCTCTGACAACTGGGATGTTTTTTGTATTTGGCATTGAAACTTCTCACTCCATTCTGGTATACCCTTGTGTAAACATTCCCCTCATTGGCTGTCCCTTATCTAGCTTACGTTGTGCTGGAGTCAATTTGGAGTCATTGTCAAAGTCCATCAGTGTTCCATATGTTTCCAACCGAAATCAGTGCCTCTACACTTTGCAGTGTCACCTTGGTTATTAGTATCTGGGGTTAAAGTTAAGGACAACTATTTTCCAATGATTTGAGAATTGATGAAATTGCTCTAGCTATTTACTTGATATTTGCACTTCTGCATCATTGTTTCATGGAAGGTGAGCTGAAGTGATATTTATCATTTTGCTATTTTGTGAAAGGAACAAGGATTTCTCAAACCACAATTGATTCTATACATGGCCCCAGCCCCATTTTATGCATAGATGATACAAATGCAATTCTCTCAGCTCCTTTAGAAGCAGACTTAATGATATTGATATGTGCTCTAATGCCACTTGATATTACTTACTTGATGTAAAGACAACACATTAAATCTGCTAGCTTATTTACTTTACTAATAAAATAATGGCAATACAAACATTCACGTTGATCTTGGATGGAAATTGGTACCACAGATATGCTGTACTATATCCCTTGGGATTATATGTTACGTGTATATAAATGATGTTAACTAAGCTATAAGTGACTTCTTGTAGCTTAGATTTAAACTATGGAGTGAGGCTACCAGCTTGCAAAAAGTGAGTGAAATGCTTAGACTGCTGATGAAATTAAATATGAAATGAACATACCTACGGTCATGCAGCAATGAAAATGAGATAACCAAGACTGTAAACTTGATTGGCATGAGGTTGTAAAGGGGGAACAAATTCAAACAAAGTTACAAGTAAGGGGAAAGATAGGGAACACGCACTAGGTCACTTGGGTGTGTTTGGGAAAGTGACCCACGTATCCTCAATCACACACAATAAGGCAAAATTAATTATAAAAAACAAAATAAAACAACCACACAATCACTTGACCACTAGGGTATGTTAAGGAATAGCAATCACTCTTGAGAATCGTATTCACACACTCAGGATTAACAAGGATGCCTCCAATGCCAGAGACCCATCAATCTCACAGATGAATGCAAAATTATAAAACGGATATAATGAAACCGAAAGGACTTAAGTAAAGATGCAATCACTCATTCACAAAGGTCTAACACACTCAAGTGTGTTAGACCTTTGTGAATCGCATTCACTCACTTGGCCAGGGTTTACAAGGATTCCTCCTATGCCATTTACCCGACAATCACCCAGATGAAAACAAAATCATAAAATGGATGTGTGCACGCTCTCACTTAATCACATGGTCACTCAGGAGTGTTTTAAAACAAGGGCCCTTGCAATTCACAAGTAGTCACTCGTTCAGGGTTTGCAAGGATTCCTCCTATCCCAGGGACCCGTCAAACACACTAATTAAACTGTAACAGTGTACCACACCACAAGATACTAGAATCAATCTATTTCCATCTGAATGAATAATTGAAGGATTCTGCATTTTTGGGTTTCACCACGTTGTTGTTTAAAGCTGACAACAACGCGGTGAAACCTGAAAATGCAGAATCCTTCAAGCCACCGCCGCGAAAATCTATGCAGCCATATGAATGAATAATTGTTCGTCACATGGTGGGTTTTCATGTTTGAATGTGTATTTGGCAAAAAGGCTTATCTCTTTCTCCAGGATATGCATGCCACAAAATGTACCGTTCCTATCCTTTATGACATTGTATGATTGCTTACCTACTGTCCTTCCTCTTGTGTTTTGTGTACTTCTCCTTGGGTGGGTGAAGCAGCTCCCTAACACCATCTCTTGGCCAAAGAATCAGGACACAAGGTTGCATAAAGGCCCGCAGATCTCAGTGTAACTTACATTTCCTCGATAGCTCTAGTGGTTAGAGCATCGGCGGTTAGAGATCCAGTGTTAAAGTCTCGGTCAAGGAAATATTTTTACCTTTGTGATCTGCTTGATTCTGCCTTCCTTACCTCTCCTGTGTTCATCTTTTGTGTTCCTATCCCATTTTCTTTTATCTATTTCCATGTATGAATAATATACACACATGCACACATATAATAGGCCAGTTAGTTTGCTAGGTTACCAATTAAGCTACTAAAGCATCCTGGTCTATGTAGTGCCACTGGCCAAAGCACTCGCCTGGGCATCGAAGGATCTGGGTTCGAATCCTGGTCAAGGGGAATGATTTTTAAAATCTTCCCAATTCAGCCCTCACTTGCACTGCTCACTCCATTTCCTACTTTATACTATGACTACCACATTCTTGCTCTCTTAAGCCCCATCTGCTTTATTACTCTATAACTATTGCTCCAAAGTTTCCGACTATCTCTCTCTCATTTGCACAATCCAGATGCATTTACATTTCCTCTCTCCATTCTTGCTTCATATTTTTACAACTTTCCCATCCTCAGCATCATCCTAGAGTTGCAAATCTAAGTTTTGGTCTGGTCTTCTTTCGAATTGGCTGCATAGGGATTTTATACAATGACCACTCCTGCTGAGGCAAGAAGCCCTCCCCCCTCTCACCATTTGCCATCACTCCCGAGATTCATTACTCTCTGGTTTGGATCCATCATGGGAAAATAATTGATGTGGTTTCCTTCTTATTTCTTCAGTGCAATAATCATTATTATTACTCCCTATTTAATGTTTATTTACAGAAGCATATACTGTTGGTATAAACACATGAAATCAATAAACAGCATAAATGTACGGACAAACTTGCACCTATGCTACAAAAAATTCCTTGGGTTACACCAATATCTTGCTTCTTTTCCTGGTACTAGCTCCTGGTTTTGTCCTTGCTACCTAAAAATGGAGTAATCACACATTTAAAAACAAGACCTTAGTTACACTTGAGTGCAAGGGAGTTGGTTCCAGCACATGAGATTGAGATCCTATACTCCAACAGGGACCACAACAGGATGAATTCAACACCGCTCCTCAACTGCTATACCCATGAGGCTGGCGAAATGGAGATGAGGCATCATCCAACCTGGGTGTGTCAAATGTTTCACTTTCATGTCCATACTGGAAAAAAAATCAGGACCTCAGGCATTCCATGAAATGAATGTTCATACCTAATTGGAATGTCTGCTACTTCATTCAAGGCTTTGAACTGATTTCTAGTTACTGGTTGCATGGAGAGTATTCAGCAGATGTATCCTTGCATGAATGTGAATAATGATTACGTGTGATTGGTTTGAATCCTCTTGGCCCCTCAACAAAGGAAACGGGAGGCAAGAAAGTGCTATTTGGAATCTTATGGGGGACATTAAATGATAACTTCCACTTTCAATCCTTCAGCAGAGATTTGCCCAGACTGAAATCTAGTCTCTCTGAATGGGCCAAGAATTTGCAACTGAACTAAATGAGTGCAGATTGAGAATATTTTGGTTTTTTGCACAGGGCAGTGTTATCCATTGGCCAATGTTATCCATACATGTATTGGCATTATCACTAAATTTAAGGGAATTGACTCAGAGAGACACTTTTCATTTTACTTTAATTCCTTGGAATATCAGTGATGCACACACTCATTGAAATAAACCATTCTTATTTTCTCTGGGCCTCCGAAGATGTTCGATGGAAGAAAATGAAACAGGAGGTGAATTACCTCAAACAGGCCTCACCAAGCAGCATGATGGAACTGAAACATGTCTTTCCTTCAACAGACTGTGGAAGCATTGAATAATTGATAAACGGTTTTTTCAATTATTCAATACTATTAGCCGTAAGAAATCAATTCATTCGGGACTGTGGAAGCATCGGCTAGAGCAGTCTCTTATTCTTCTTGCATGCAGCAGGCAAGCACACACATCTGAGAGGCTTGCTCATCCCAAAGATGATGCTAACTCTAAAGAGGCAAAGTATTGGTGGCACTTGGACTTCTTTCAAGACACTCATCTGTCTGGGAGATTCACCATGAAAGCAGAGAATAATCCCCACATTTAGTTTGATTGATTCTAGAAAGAAGCTAGAGCTTTTCTCAATCTTCTGAGCTCAAGTTTGTAGAGTCAAAAAACACCAGGAGGAGGTTAATAAATAATTAGCTTGACCTTAGATATAGATAGGCTTGAGGAAGTTCACAAGGGTTCCCATCCCGGCAAGGGGAAGTTGAAGCATTACCCAAGCGCAGAGGAGTTCATTGTAATGGTCAATCAATCAATCTCTTGTTATTATTCATTTTGGTCCAGTCTTTCATTTAATCTACATGCATGCTCTCTGACAATGGGCTATCAGCATTTCAAAGTCGTATCTCACTCTCTACTTGAAAAACTGACATTTTAGACTGTTGGGCATTATTGATATAGGAATCTACATGCAATCATAAGTAGAGATTGATTCATAGAATTTTTTTCTGCCAGAGAATTCCAGATATTCTGACAAGGTATGGCTCCCGCACTTTTGGCACCCAGGAACTTTTAATGTGTATGCATGCGGGCATGGAGCAATTTTCTTTGTGAAAATCTTGTGAATAACCATGTACATATGTGTGTTCTCTTGGTGATCCATTCATATTCATGATGCCTCCAAGATGGGGTGGGGAAAGGTGATTCAAATAAGATGGTAGACATTTTTTTCATCTCTTGTATTTGGATTCAGTAGACTTGCAATGAAATGCACTTGTACTAGAAAAAGATTGGATAAATTAAGAAATATATTCTAGACTTACCAGTCATATAGAATAATCCAGCATAGTAGAGTATATACAGAAGATTTACATGAATGAAATTAATCTTAAAAGTACACTACAGCATCACTACATTATTGAGATTGCTCAATTTAGTTTCCTACTTTGGCTGCTTTAACATCGTGATCAATTGAATTAGGATTTTTGTACTAATAAATGGTATGAGTAAAATTCCAGGCCTTTGGACCTTTAATTAACAGCACTTGGCCCACATTGTAATCCCTGATTGAATTACTCTTAACAGCTATTAAAGATCTCTTTTATTTGAATAAGATTCTCCTGTTTGATTCGAGTACTCTACCTGTGTATTGCAAACGGTGACTAAGATATTTTGGATGTTTTACAATGGAATTATGCCTTCTTAATATAATTTTCTTCATTGCTCTTACATGATGTTGCAATGAAGCTGAAAAAAGTATACTCTGATTTCATGACTTTGAAGTAATAATCTCACTGGACAAAATCAAATGTGTCATGTTATCATAAAATTTTACTCTTTCATCAGTCTTCAACAGAAAGGAAACATGTGGTAGGGGTCATTATAAGTCCTTGAGTATTTTTAACTATTTAACTTGATTATTTTTGGATTTATTCAAAATTAGCCAAGAACCTTTTGCATCCAATCGAAAAGGTCACACTTGAGGCAAGGATACTAATTTAATAATTCTCTTTTGAATGACTCTAGCTGTGTAACGGCCGATGAAGTTTGTAGTTTTTTTAACACTGTAGTTTATTTCTATTTACATTTGTAAAGATCACAGAAGGGCAAGTACTCAATTGTTTGCGGTTGAAAGAAGAAACATGAAAACTCAGCATCACACTATCACGTCTGTTCCGAGAGGTCATCGACCAATTCAAATCATACAAAAATATCCCTTTTCTTTAAATATAGAGTTGTTTAATTTCTGCACCATCTTGCAACCCATCACAATTTTTTTCAGGTTCACTTTTGTTCCTAGCACCAAAACCAGTTTTGTAAGTTTTGATTTCCTGATTCAGGGCCTGGAATACTTGTGAAAACTGGCTTTTTGTCCTGCAGGCTTTTCCTGCCTGCCTGATCACAATCGGGTCCACCTCGAGCCATCAAGAATTCACTTCAGTTTCCCATTGTTCTCATCAACGGACGGGAAATGGATCCATTGCAAGTGCAACGATTCCTGCGGAGTGAGTGATTTCTCAGTGAGTGCCCACGCCCTTCCCATTCACACGAGAGTGGACAACTCGTGGGGGGGTGTGGCCATGGACATGGAGAGGGCACTCAGGTCAAGCGTGGCCGCAGGGACGACCCCATTGCTGCTAGAGGGCATACCGGACGAGAGGACGGTCGTGGAGCCGCCCGCGTGGCCTCCCCCACTGCTGCTCATCCCACTCCGAGAGACTTTCATTTCGGCGAGGGCAGCCAGGGGCGAGAGGGGGTCGGGCGATGGCGATTCGATGTGGTGCTGGTGGTGGTGCTGTTGGACGACCATCCGTGCTGCATTTGTCTTCTCCTGTAGCATTTCTTTTGTTATGTGCATGTGCTTCTCATTTGTTTGAACAGCAGGCAACCGAATGATGAGCCACATTTATTGCTTTACCAAGTGATCCTAAACCCTTGCTAAGTCATTGACTGAAAGAATTTGAATGCCAAAGGAACTTGACCCCACACCTTTGACACCCATGAAATTTTAATGTGTGTGTACGTGTGGTCCTTGTACCCTGATGATGGTGGTTGGGACCACCAAAATATCAAAGTGAGTTGTGTTTTGCTTAATTTTTGTATTTTTTTACTATTATTAAATGCATGTGCATGAGAAATGTCTCACATCATTTATTAATCATAAATTGATATTTTTATCTCTTGTTCAAAACATATCCAAAATCTCTTTAAAGATCATTGAAGGTATTATATTTAGGTGCCATTTTGTTAAGGACAAGAAATGTGAATCTTTCAACATATTTAGAATTTTACACGAGTGATTTTTTAACATAATTTCTCATCCATATAAATTGTTTTATTTTTCATTGCAGTTAGGTGGGAGGCATTGTATTTCACAAGCACTTTGCATTTGAGGGCTACTGAAATACATATTATTCTACAAAAATTTTGGAACTGTCTTCAAATAAGGAATGTCTTGGGTGAACTCCAATGCCTATGATTTTTGACTGTGATGTCTCCACAATGAGATTAAAATGATAGCCTAAGGCAAGAGAATCATTAAATAATGACTTTAAGGTAAAGTAGTGTCGGCTGTAAAAGATAGTTTTGAATGGATGCTATTTTATCATAGTCACTGTATTCCCTGAAAATGTGGCTTAACATTCTGTTGTTCAAAAAGCATAAAATCTACAAAAAACCTTAATAATAAATATGCAATAATAAATTAAACTGCAATATGACTCAAATAATTGAGACTTGAAGCTCAATCACATCTTTCTGTTGTGAAACAATAATGTTAGATACTTTTTAGAAAAGAAAAATTGCTACCTATTTTGTACATAACTTTTAGAAAAAGTTAAAGGCTAAGGTAGTAATGAAAACATCACTCCTCATAAAAAAATTCATACTCATTTACAGCATATAAGACAAGTAAGTTATTATTTTTCCAGGGTAGTCCTCAAAAAATTATTTGATGCAAATGGATTTACCATGACTATGCCTCCACAGGCAAATATATATGAAAATAGGTATTTGCCAAGACATCTTCACAATATAAGAGACTCCTGAAAGCCACCATAAATGCATGTATCTTTAGCAAGCAAATTTAGTCCTTTGGCCAACTTTTGCAGTTTTCTAACCTGTGCTGAGGAGAGAGAAAGACCTTGAGAGAGATAGTGAGGAACAAAGGCTCTTAGGCTCCATGGGAAAGAAAATGCATGCTGATATAATTGAAAAACCTCAGCAGTCATTAAAAGAAAATTACCCCTGAAAGACATGGCTTCAGCAAAGATTGTCTCCCAGGGAAGGCACAGAACTCAATGCAATAACATGTGAGAATCAACTATAACTACATAATTTTAGATAAATAACACCCAGCCACGATCATAGTGATTGCATAGGGCAGAAAAAGGGCGTAAATAGTATTTTTCAGCCAAACCAATATGCTGATAGTAACCCAAAACCTGGCATTAATGGCACTGTAATATGTTGAAATATGACATTCTGGGTCGGTATGCACACTGATCTTAGTTGTCAGAGCACTTAAAAAAACCTTACATGTCTGAATTAATAGAAAGATTTTAGCAAAATTTCCTAGGAATCTCACCAGTTTGCCCAGGAGTTGGCTCACATACAGCACTCACATTGTTCCAATTGCCAAAATTATTTGGCTAGAAATTGTTTTCTCATAATCTACATAATGGACCTCCCACATTGAATGATGGGATACCAGGAACATTTGCTGTATGCTTGAAAGTGTTTGTCATTGTTTAGGGTGTGATTCTGTAGCTTTCACCAGAGTCGCAAATGTCAACAGCCACATACTTTCAATGATGTCACTCTCTTGCATAAGATATACAATTTCGTAGGTAACTAGAAGTGAATAGAATTGTTTCTTTGTTTATAGCCCTAAAAACATTGGCTACCACAAACTGACTATTCCCATCTAAAAAAGTTGGACATTTATTTAAACATAATACTGGGATTCTTATATGCTGTAAAATTCAGAATATGAAATCACAAAATAAGTATAGTGTCCTACTGACTTTTAATAATCAAACCACTTTACTTTTCCACATAAACTTTTTTAAGTTTAAAGTTTATGTGGAAAAGTAAAGTGGTTTGATTATTAAAAGTCAGTATGAAGATTTTCCACCAAGTTACGCCAGAAACTGTTTTATTTATAGTGTCCTAATTATTACTGACATACTTGGTCCTTTTTGATAGTATTCTTATTATAATATGAAATGTGCATAGGTATTTACTCATTTTTTTCATTGGTGTTTAGATCCTAGGGTTGCCACCGTGAACTCTACTCAACAATTACATATATGAAGAAGGCACATGAGGTCTATTTGACATCCAATAGTTTGTTCTCACAACTACTGACTAACATGCATTTCTGTAAACTAAAACCAAAAAGGAATAAAAGTGATTCAGGATAGGTTAAAACATTTTCAGATGAACTCAGATTTATTGAAGATAGTTCTACATGCATAAAGTTAACCAATATTTATTTTTGTATGCTTTATTAAGTTTTTACAAGTGAGAGTTTTGCATAATAAACTTTAATTTTTAGAAAGCCTTATAAATTTACAAAGGTTATTCCATTACCACTTAGGGACAGAAGAGAAGGGTTGATAATAGTCAAAAGGCAACTACCGTGTAGCACTTAATGGGGTGCATGCTCTGCATTGTATGTTATTCTTCACGCTACAACAATGAAACTAGTCATACTCTAAACTACTCATAACTAGGAATAATGTATTCACTCAGTGAATGAGTTTTTTAGGACAAAAATAATTAACATTAAAACCAAATGCCATCACACTGTCTAATTCTACTGATAGTTAGGTCCCTAAAAACCTCATCGACATTTTGGCCCAAGAAACAACTTCTACATGACAGTCACAAAATGAAAGTATATTTATTGAAACTTTTTCAGAATATCATATCATTTTTACTTTCATTCAAAAGTGATATTTACAATACAGATTTTGCTCAAACATTAGGAAACTTGGCATATTGTGTTTTAGATTCCTGAGACTTAAGGACTATGGCAACCCTATTGGATCTTAAGTAACTCTGAAAAGTTTCATCACCCAACAGTGAACATCAAAGTCTTGAAACAATTCTAACATATAAACTAGTTTTTTTTAAATCCATAAGTTCTTGAAATTATGGTCTCACTGCTTTCTCACAAGACATAATATTACTTCCTTTCCAATTGCAACTTTTGATTTTTTCTACCCTAAAAAAATACTAAACATCATCTAACTAGTTGGCAAGAGTCACCATCTTGAAATACAAGACAGCTTATATTAAGGTCATAATATTTCACTCTGAATGGCTGTAGTTTTCACCTTTTGCCAAACAAAGACGTTGTGGACCATTGCACAGCCACAGAAGATGATCCCAAGTCCAATGAAAGCACTCGTTATTATTGCTGGTGTTGAGTGGAATTGGATGAACGTATACAAAATGATTCCTGTAAATGAAAGTCGACATTAAAATTTTTCAGTCTGCAGTCAGGAAAATTTTGCATAAAAAATTCTAAAACATATTGAACATACTTAAATGACACTTATGCATTGACATATCAACTATAATTTTAAAAAATTCATACTAAGTAGACTGAACTGCTCATCTTCTTCATTTATTCAAAGGCTATGTGGTTTTCAAGACAGAGGAAGGCTATATTAAACATTAATAGGTGGAACAGTCTATCTTGGCGCTCTTTTTGGACCAGATAGAAGTGGGAGCCTTCAACAATGACCCTGGGAACTTGTACCTCTTTGTACATTTTGCCAACCCATCTTTAATGTGCAAGCCAAATTCAGACAGGAGACAGGACAACCATGGCACAAGGTATGGAGTTCACCTATCCAACCTCCACCTGGGTCTACATTGATAGTGCATTGATTAACTTCAGTGATCCCATGGGAATGGGTGTGTCAATTTGGATGACATGAACCCTGGCACCACACATTACTAGACTCCTAAGCCAAACTAACATGACACGAATGCCCATTAACCTAATTCTACATTTGGCAAAAGCCCATTCTTTTGCCATGCATACTTTTAACCTCCCTCAATTCCATCCAAAATGCCTATTCTTCTCCTCCCTATAACTTATTTTCCAGCCATCTCCATCCTAATTTCACAGCCATCTGCACCCTATTTTCCAAGCCATCTCCAGCCTATTATCCCAGCTTTCTCCACCCTATTTTCTCGGCTATCTCCACTCTACACTCCCAGCATCTCATTGCCTCTTGCTATAATCTCCTGCATCCAATTGTATAGTCTTTGGATTTCTCCCAACACCTGCCTCTCTTCTCCTTCATATCTAGAACTTAATTCTTTGTTTTTCTTCCTGTACATTTTACTTTCTCCCTTTTTCTCCACACCCACATTTTGAAAATCTATTCTTTGACCTCAACAAACAAGTTTATGAGACATTCCGAACTATACTTCATATTAAAGTGTTCACTCTTCTTTTTTACATCTTCACTTGAGGTGGTTAACATCAACTCCTGCCTCTTTGAACTTTGCCAGATTCAATTCTTCTTTTAACATTCCCACTTCTCTGGCCACCCTCTTCAAAGCACTTCCTAAATAGGCGATCACTCCTGCCTCCAGCCTGCCCCATGCCTCCCTTCCATAACCTCAACACATGTATTGGAAATAACAGTGGACTCCCCTGCCCACCCTGACTCTTCACTCCCATCCATGCCTGTGCATTCTGATACATGCATGGCTTCCCACTAAGTCATCTATCCTTTGAATCTAGTCTTCTCTTTAGCAAAATGCCAATTAACAGTTCCCTGTTTACCCAATTGAATGCCTTCTCAAAAGCCACAAATCATGAAAATACATCCTGGCTTTACTCTTGTGTTCCTTTGGAGTACTGACCTCATCAATGCCATCCATTCATTGTTTGTACCCATTCCCTTTCTAAATCCAAACACCTTCTCCTAAGTAGTCACTTACTCTTTTCTCCACCCTTCTGTTGATGATACTAAGCACTACCTTTGCCACATTTGAAATCTCATATACTTCTACTTTTTCCTTGTAAGAATAGTTATCAATACTGATTTTAAGTCTTCCCATTGTATTCCCCCCTTATAAATTCTATAAATGAGCTTGTAGAAATTCCATCTTCCTTATTTTCCTTAATTTTAGAGAAATTCTGAAGGGATGTTATCTATTCCCACTGACTTATTTGATTTCATTTTCTTTAATGCTCTTTTCAGCTCATGGTCAAGAATTCCTGGCCCTTAGCTATCCTAATAGATATCATATTGTGGTTCTATGTCCGAGCTCACTGCCCTACTGTCTTTATCATGTAGCTCCTCTGTATATTCTTTGCATCTGGTCACCATCTCTTCTTCAATTAACGCTTCATTTTAGTTTCATCTCGGATAGCATAAACTGAATTTCTCTCATTCAATCCTGACAGTTGCTTCAGCTTTCAGTATAGCATGCCCATTATAGTGCCTTGCCTCAGTTTTGTTTTCATTGTGGGTGATGAAATGTTTTCCCAGTCATACTGAAGGTTTCATTCTTTTGAACATAACAGAAGAATTTTTTTCAAAATTTCTTCTAGTTCCCATCAAATTTTTATTTTCTGATGGTTGCTTTGAGTAATGAAATATCTAAGGGAAAATTAACCTTTGATTGGAATTTTTCACTCACCAGTTAAAAAAACTGGAATTGAAATGAAGAATCCACCAACAGCACAAACTCTGGTGATGGAGGATTTTTGCAGGTACTTATTTGTCCTGAAAATAAAGATAATATTTTAAGAATAAGGATACATTTGTTTCTTATCAATGTGGATTTTAATTTTTGGAATGGGAAAATGAGTAGCTGTGTTTTCAGCCAAGTGATTTGGATAGTTAAGCTACAGAAGTGTCCTCTAAATGTGTAATTCTTAAACATTGTAAAGAAAAAGATATTCTGAGAAATTATGACAACATACTTGCAAAATTCATTTACAATCAAAAGAAATGTAGTCATGTACATTTCACCAAAGTTCACAAGATTAGAGCCAGTAATTAAACTGATTGGTGTTAACCATAAATTTCCTGTATTCAAGAATTATGATATATATGTGCTAATAAAATCTTACGCAATACACCCATGACATTTTATTCTTCCCTTTGAATTTATTTCTGGAACAGAATCATTACTCATAGTGAATTACTGAAATGGAACCAAAGGGCTATTGTGAAATGTTGGTAAATAATGTAAGGAAACCTAATATTTTACAAAGAGGAGTGAGTAGATGCCAGCGGAATTATGAAAAGATATAACTAAAGCAAGAGTAAATACTATAATCTGGAGTGTAGTTTCACATGGTTTGGAAGCTTCGTCTTAGAGGCAAGATATAATCTGCAGTTGGAGGCTTACAAGATTGAGGAAGAATGGAAATTAAGTGAAATGGCTGCGCATGAAAACAAATGAATAAGGGCTGAAGTGAGGAGGTTGGGGTACAGGTTAAGAAATGGAATGTAGAAGTATTACATGGATTGAAAAGGAAGGAATATCTGCAGGCTGTAGAGAAAATCATGGATGAGGGTAAAGAGATGAGTACTATTGAAGAAAAATGGGATTGTATCAAAAAAGTGTTATCTAAAGCCGCAAAAGACACTACAGGAACGGTTAACAGGAAAAGAACAAGGAAACCATGGATCACAGATGAGATGATTAGAAAGATAGATGACAGAAGTAGATGGAAGAATATAAACACAGAGTTGGGCAGAAAGAAGTACAAAGAGTTAAATAATAAAATTGAGACGGGCAACAAATAAAGCAAAAGAAGCATGGTGGGAGATGCACTGTAAGGATATGGCAAGTTTGCAGGGGAAGGGTGAAATTGGTGTGCTATACAGCAAGGTTAAAACACTATCGAGAAGTAAGAAGGGAAGATCTGTGCTAACAGTTAGAGATAAGCCAGGTAAGATAATAGGTGACGCAGAAAAGACCCAAGAGAGATGGAAGGAATATATAGAACTCTATGGTAAAGAACTTAGGCCAACAAGGTTAGATATGGAAAGAGAACATGACGTAGAGGAGGATAGATTAGGTTCAAGCATACTCGACGATGAGATAGAAAGGGCATTAAGGGAGATGAAACCAAACAAGGGTGTGGGGGTAGACAACATTCCTGCGAAACTTTTAAAAGTTTTAGGAAAATGTGGCAGGAAGAGTCTATCAGGTAGGGTGAATGTGTCGGAGGATTTTTTATTGAGAAGGGACTCAGGGTTACCATGGCAGGGGAGAGCATTTTTCGTAGATTGTGGACGAATGTGAACAGGAGTTTGGGTTATATCAGATTCAGTCAGCAAGGGTGGAGAGTGAGTGTGGGAGGGAGCGTTTAGTATGCAATGGATGACAGCAGGTGTAGCGGGGGTGTTGTTGTTTGTCAGTGTGCTTGGAGTGGAATTTTTGATTGGCGAGAGAAAGATCGCCATCAAGGAAACTGATTTCTGAGATAGAGGAGGTGGAGGTGATGGATAGATAGTTGCCCTTATTTTGGGGCGAGATTGTGACTAAGGAGTCTCTTCTACCACCTGACCCCTATGGAGAGAGAAGAGAAAGCATAGTGAGAAAAAATGAATGTTTCAAGGTAATTCATACTATGTGACCAGAGAAGGAATATATCATCTACATATGTGCACAGGTTATATGTATATCTGACCCATAGAAGAGGTTGCAGTGGATAACCTGAAAGGAAGTTACTTTCAAGGAGGTCAAGGAGGAGGTGAGCAAATGAGGGGCCGAATCTACAGCCCAGCGCACAGCCTTTTACCTGAAGGTAACCGTTCAATGAGAAGGAATTGTGGGTTACGATGAGGTAAGGCAGGGTTTCTCATTTTCACCCTTTATGTATAATATGTGCATTGACAAGGCAACCAATGGGATCTAGATGATATTAAAGGTAGAATTTAAATGCATGGAGAAAAATTAAGCGCACAATGAATGTGAGCAACAAATATACTTGTAGAAAAGGAAGAAGACCTGATTTTTAATGCTGGCCACTCTGGAGGAGGAGGTAAGCAAGTATATCTTCAAGATAAACAGGATTAAAATTAAGGTTATGTTCTCTAGTCAAAGTACAGATGATAATCTCCAAATAAGACTAGGGAAATATTTGCTAGAACAATTAGAAGGGTTTTCCTGTTTAGGCAGCAGGATCACTAGCAATAGGAGAACCAAGTGCTGACAGCAGTATTTCCAGTATGGACAAAAGAAAGTCATTCATTAAAACCGATGTACACATTAAAATAATAAGGGGGGGGGGAACTCCAAACGGCCGTAAACAACGGTCGCAACTCTCGCCAGACTAATTGCTGTGTTGGTTTTTCGCGGGTGCCCCGAAAGAGACCAAAACACAACCTCTCAACCAAGAATGCCCTCTGTGGTGGTTTACGGGAAATTAATCCACGCCAGGGACCACTCACAGCCACAAACACACTATCCTGTTTAGAATCCTTCACGAGGCTGTGGGACCCCGCTAAAGATTCTAGGTGGAAAAGTAACCCTTTACGAGTTTCAAGAAACTGTAATATATAATCCCGGTCAAGGCGAATGATTTTTACTCTCTGAAATGGTTGCATTATAACCCTTTACGAGGCCGTAGGGAACACCCCGTTAAGGTACCATGATGTTCTACAAGGACACACTCTGTGCCTATCCACGAAGGACGAGCACAGACCATTCACACACACACTAGCACTCGATAAACGCACACACACACTCAAAAGGGCCCAACTTCTGGGAGAATCTGAAAACAAAGACGGAAAAAAGCACTTCCAATACTAGGTTGAAAGTCCTAGTTGAAAGAGTGTTGGAAGTGCTTTTTTCCCTTCAGTTCGCTGAAGAGGGCCACTTTGTGGCCGAAACACGCGTGTTCGACGCTTATCTTCGTCTGCGCTCTTTGTTTTCAGATTCTCCCAGAAGTTGAGACCTTTTGAGTGTGTGTGTGTGTGTGCGTTTATCGAGTGCTAGTGTGTGTGTGAATGGTTTGTGCTCGTCCTTCGTGGATAGGCACAGAGTGTGTCCTTGTAGAACATCCTGGTACCTTTAACGGGGTGTTCCCTACGGCCTCGTGAAGGGTTACTTTTCCACCTAGAATCTTTAGCGGGGTCCCACAGCCTCGTGAAGGATTCTAAACAGGATAGTGTGTTTGTGGCTGTGTGTGGTCCCTGGCGTGGATTAATTTCCCGTAAACCACCACAGAGGGTATTCTTGGTTGAGAGGTTGTGTTTTGGTATCTTTCGGGGTTCCCGCGAAAACCAACACAGCAATTAGTCTGGCGAGAGTTGCGACTTTTGTTTACGGCCGTTTGGAGTTTCCCCCCCCCCCTTATTATTTTAACCTGAGGCCGTAGAGCTCTTTATTTCTTTTGATGTACACATTGCTCTTTTTTTACAGATGTGAGGTGATGACAGTAGGATCAGCAGGGAAAATATCATTGGAGGGGACGACAGTAGAATCAGCAGGGAAAAGACCATTGGAGGTGATGGATACATAGAAGACTTATGCAGGTATGTTGATTAAAATAAAATTCATACACCGTGGCACAAAAAAACAAAGAGCGGGTGAAAAGAGATTCTTGAGGAGGGAAATTAAAACAAGAATAAGAGATAAACTAAAAGTATAATGAAAAGAGAAACTTTATAATTCCACATAGATTGGAATAATAAATAATAATTCGGATATGAATTGATGAAGAATTGGAATAATAAATCTATGTGGAATTATAAAGTTTCTCTTTTCATTATGTTAAGTCGATTCCATGAAGTAACGCCCGAGACAACGAATTATATAAACTAAAAGCACGAATTCTTGGGCACAATTGCTTTCTTAAGACTGTAACCGAAGGAAATAGAGGAGAGGAAGACCAAGGCTGATATAATATCATAAGCAAATGATGGAGGAACTCAGTCCAAGGAGATGTACATATGAGGGTGTGTAAAGATCAGAGGGTAATAGGCTACTCTTGGAGGCCTAGGAAAAACCAATCCTTGCAATGGTAATGTAATGCCTCCTATTGTGTTAATCTGATCACATTTGATACTCTTAATATTTGTCATAATGCAGGAATCCATCCACTGAATAAAAGTACTTGTCTAAGAGACATTAATTTTTACCATGAATTTGCACAATTTTTCACCTTTCATGAATTTTGCCAGCTAACTGCTACCCCCACCCCCCCTCATTGGCCTGCTAATGTGTGAATTTCACCTGATCTATTGGGTTTAGTACTGCGTTTGTGGTTTATTTTGTAATTTAAATCTCGGGGTGACCAGCCCGTCGACAAATACATGAATCAAAATTATGCCGTCTAACAGTGCAATCCTGTCGATTGGCACAACGTTCGATTTCTGGCGAGGGTGCCGGGTTCAAATCCAGGTCACTCCTCTCATTTTACCTCCGTCTTCACCCAACCTCTGTTTTCCGGCTTCCCGTACGAACTCAAAGTTGACTGTGATTCGAGCCCGAATACTTCCATTCCAGAGTGATTTCAGTCAGTTAAAACACCCAGGTGTCGTACTCGGTGAATATCTAAGGACTTAAAGGATTAAGACACTGTATATAATTAACGCAGAAATCGTTCGAATTCAGCGCAGACATAGAAGAGGGATATTAATTAACGCGCCGATTTAAATTTGTAGGCGAGAGCCCACGACGAGAAGTTCAAAGGGAAATTGACTTCGGGGCAGACCAATACGAGGTCTGTCCAATAAATACGCGAACTGAGCCCATAAAAAATTTATTTTGCAAAATTCAGTCTACATGGATTTTGTCCCCTTCAAAGTAGATATTCTCCATTCGTAGGCTATGCACTTATTCCATCTTCTTTTCCACTGTTTAAAGCACCCTTGCAAGTCTTCGGCAGTTGGGCTTTTTACTATTCTCATCTTTTCTTGATCCATTGTATCTTCTACATCTTCCCAGTGATGTCCTCTCAATACATTTTTGCATTTTGGGATGAGGAAAAAAGTCGCAGGGGGCGAGATCTGGCAAATTAGATGGATGACCAAGGATGGTGATTGACAGAAACTGGCGAACATTGAATGCTTAATGTGCAGGTGCATTGTCATGGTGATGGATCCTTCCATCATATTCGGTAAAAATAGTGTGAACTGTTGGTTTTCCTGAATTAAGGTAATCAGCTAACATTGGGACAGTTTTTCGACGATCGGTAAGGACAAGGGACCGCACACGACCAATGTTGTCGTCAACACAGGTGGTTGAAGGTCATCCCAGGAAGGCCGTGCATAATCCGTGGCGTCTTGTCTTGGCCATCTTTTTAAGACGCTTAATTCACTCGAATACGGATGTTTTCTTCAGAGCATTATCAACGGAATCAGCTGTCAACATTTCAGTAATTTCTTGATAACTTCTACCGCAATTCACCAAAAACTTGATGCTAATTCGTTGCTCCGTGATTTCGTCAATGTCTATTTTCGGCAAACAGTATAAAAAGGACAACAGAAGCTGACATAACTGGCACGATACGCACAGCTCGACGATCCGCCAAGCACAGACGACTCATTGGGTCTCAGGTAACTATCGCCGCCAGTGGCGCCAGTCCACGTCATGGCCGACAGATTGCACCAGTTCGCGGATTTATTGCACAGACCACGTATTTCGGAGTAATTCCACAGGAAAGTTAGCCATGAGAGATTTCACAAAAAGCCCAACATACTATATTCAAAGGGATTTAGAATTGATCCCTCACGCGCAATTTTGAATCGGTTAAACGTTTAATTGATGGTTTTCCTGGTCATTCGCCGATACCTATCTGCCTGGGGTGAATTTTAAATCAGTATTTGTGACACCTTTCCATTAATCTCAGACCCGAAGACCCTTATCCAGACATCTCTCTCTCTCGAATGACCCGTCCGTGAATTTCTCGATTGAGTAGCTTTCCTAGGATTCCCCCATAAATTTTTAGTAGCAATCTCAGGTTATTTGCTGATGACACGGTAGTATACAGGCAAATAAGGAGCCAACTAGATCGCGAGCTACTCTCTAGAGACTTGGACACAATCTCGGATTGGTGCAAGAAATGGGGATTAATGCCTTATATAGACAAATGAGCAGTTTTGAAATTTTGGAACAAAGGAAGTGGCGAACCGGACATAATCTACGAAATAGAGGGTTCAGCACTAACTACGGCCAATCAAGTTAAATACTAGGGGGTAGTTCTAACACCACGCCTTTCATGGGGAGCACACATCAGGACAATATGCGGATCAGCTTTAAAGAAACTGGGCTTCATTAAACTGGTGGTGGGGAATTGTAATGAGAAAGTTAAAGAGGGGTGTTATTTTGTTCTAGTTAGACGACATTTGGAATATGCCGCAAGTATTTGGGATCCTTGGGAGAAAATTCGGCAAAAAGAATCAGATAAAAGTCCAGAGGAAATCCGCCAGATTCGTTAAAAATTGTTATAATAAGAACACAAGTGTGACAGGTCTCTCAGGGGATTTGGGCTGGGAGCCAATTGAGATACAAAGAGAACAAGCGAGACTTAGACTTTGAGAAAGATTCTGAACCAACGAGTTTAACAACATTAAATGTTGCGTAGGCATATGGTATATTCGTAGTTGCATGTGTATGTTAGTTGATAGTACATGTATTTGCATGCGAGTGGTTAAAAAAAGGTTTATGTATGAATAACGCAATTGCCTCTGAGGGTGTAGATTGGCATGAATTTGTTAGTTTTGCATGTGGTTTTATTCTCTTTTAAGTGTGGTGACCCAACAACCCCCCTCCCCACATGCCCTTGCGGCGGCTTGCGAGGTACCATATGGTATGGTAACATAACTTCCTCTTTTCATATGCAAAACGCTTTCGAAAAAGGAAGTTATGTTTCCACACCCTGTACATAGATTTATTTCTAGATTTACACAATACCATGCAAATCGCCGCAAAGGCGTGTGGTGGGGGGTGTTAGGTCGCCAGTCATACATGCATAATCGCAACATGTCACCTTCACACACACATTAGTCCGATTATGCACTCAAAAAAATTAATTCACACGAAATAAAGCACTTACATGCAGCATGATTCAATAAAAGGATACAGTCAGCTGGGGTAACATTGGCCCTTTAAGGGTAACATTGGCCCATAGTTAGAAAAAATTTCGTAGTGCTGTATTGTGCTCACATGATGAGTTATCAGCCTATTTCATGCATCACTGAATAAGCAGCACCAGCGGCTTGATTGTTGATGAAGTTTAGGTTTAGTTCCGCATTTCAAAACCACTCCAGTGCTGCTCCATCTTCACTGTGAGAAAGTGGTGAAATTTACGAAAAGTGAAGAATCAGGCGTGATATTGTGGAATCGAGACATAATGAAAACTTCGTTGCAATTTTCCACAGTTAAAACTTTATTGCCGACCATGGTTTCGATACACTGTATCATCTTCAGACCTGAAGATGATACAGTGTATCGAAACCATGGTCGGCAATAAAGTTTTAACTGGGGAAAATTGCAACGAAGTTTTCATTTTGTGGTGAAATTTGTTGTCTCCCAACTTCTGCTAGTGAACGCTAATTCTTGAAGAGCTACTAATAAGTAAGTGTATAATATTATTGTATATTCAACTATTTCAAGTATTTTCGGTGTTACAGTTACCTTTTTCACTCACAAAATAATTCGATTTTTCTATATCATGACAACTTTGGCCCAGATTTGGGGTAACTTTAGCCCAAGTGGAAAGAGTCAGATTCAGGATCCAAATTTTCGACGATCCCTAAAGATTTATTCCCAAAATTATTAAAAGAATTAATGGCAAGTTTGGAAGGAAAGCAAAGAAACAATTTGATGGCTGGATTTGCCAAATGTGGAATTCATCCTCTAAACAAGCAAAGACTGTTAGACCGTCTTCCAGAAAACCAACCCGTAGATAAAGAGTTTATAGGAGAAGCTTTTGTCGAACAGTTGAAAAAGAAAAGAGTTGAGTATTTAAATAAAGATGGCCCGAGAAGAAAGGAGAAGAAATTGGAAGTGCCTGCTGGTAAGCGTATTACATTCGAAGAGGTTGAAGCATCCATCTCAGAAGCAGTCAACAAACCTACTAGTGCGTCAAAGAAAACACAAAAAACTCCTGACAAAGTGTACAAGAAGAAAAACAAAAAAGGCGCGTTTCTTCTTCAGATGAAGATGATATTGAGAAGCTATTACAGTCTGATAGGCAAAGCGAAACATTTTCTGATCTGGAAGGAATGTTGCAGGAAGAAGCAGGCGTATCCGTTCACAGGTCTGATGATGAAGAAACACCAGTTGAGTTGAAACCTGAAGACTTTGCTGTTGACAACTTTGTGGTTGTTAAGTATGATGGACAGAAATACCCTGGCAAAATTGCTAGCTTATCTGAAGGGCCTACTGTTGAATGCATGGAAAAGAGACTCCCGTTTTGGCGCTGGCCAGAAAAGCAAGATTGACTGGGTGGATGTTTGTCAGAAGATCAGTCTTCCAAAAATAGCTTCGAGGAGGAATCAGTTCCATGTGCCAGAACTAGACAACTATGTATAATGTCTTCTTTTGTAAAATGTAAAATGACTTCTTTTTGTATACAATATAATTTTTTTAGCTAAAATGAAGTCTGTTTCATTTATTTATATTTCTTACCATTTCATTGATGTTTTTGAAGTAAATTCAGGCAAAACAACAAACTATTATGTCTGGTGGTAATTTTATCCCAACCAATACTAAAAATAGGTTTTACACGGTTTGAAAGCATGGGACAAAGTTTCCCCAATTCAAGGCAACTTTGGCCCAAACACTAAAAAAATTCATTGAAATATTGCACAATAATTTAGATGTCTCAATATGGTTTCAATTTAATGGTATGAAATTTTTTACACAGTTAAATACATTGATCATGACGAAAATGAATATCCAAAGATATGCAGCTGATAAAACTATAACAAAGCTTTAGATTTGGGCCAATGTTACCCCAGCTGACGGTACTTATATTCTAATCATGCTGTGGAATGGTTAGAAATAAGGTTCTATTAAATAACAATAATGCAGAAAGAAACATGCAAGATATCGAAATGCATACTTGCACTACCAATTCTAATTACCTCCTACGCGATTGCTGTCATGTCTATTGTGCTCTATAATGGTTCGAGGAAAAAACGACATTTTAAATCGCCCTTGTTTTACGTTAGTGATCTGATCTACCAGAGTAAGTGTGGGGCCTGTAATATGTCTTTAAAATCCTCAGATAAGTAACCTGCCTCAAATTTACGCAGTAAATGTAACCTGTATTTAAGCCTACGCTCAAGTACATCTGATCCCATCCTAATTCTTCCAATAATGTCGTGACACTGCTACCTTGTTCATAAGAACTGTTCATGAACCTAGCCGCTCTACGTTGTTCTCGATCTAGTTCCAAAATTAAGCCTACTTCATGAGGATCCCATACACTTACAGCATACTCAAGCTGGGGTCTAAATAACGTGAAATAACAAAGCTCCTTGACCCTTTAATTACAATTCTCAAGTATTCTTTTTATGAATCCTGACTTTTTATTAACTATTCCGTTAATTTCACGAATGTGTTTTCCCCTGAATATATCCGTAGTTTTTCGTTATACCCAAGTATTTTACCGATTCTAGATGTGTTATATTGGTTCCCTGTATAGTGTAATTGTTCTCGGGTGAAATACTTTTCCATCAAAAATTCATCGAGACACATTTATAGAAATTTAATCCTAGCTCTCTAATGTCTTGCACCACTTTTGAACTGCATTTAGGTCGTTAGTAAATGTCACTGTCTCATTGACTGATATTTCCCAATGCATCATGGCATTGTTAGCAAATATACGAAGTTCTCTGGTAACCTGGGATCGGATGTCATTAATGTATATAAGGAACAATAGCGGACCGTTGACACTTCTTTGTGGGACACCCGATTTGACGCTTACTGTGCCCGATGATACCCCGTCTATGACGACCCTTTGCTCGCGGCCCAATGTTAAAAATTTATTAATCCAGTCTATTACATATTTATCACTCCCGTAGCTTCCCAACTTTTTATGAGAGAATTTGTCGAATGCCCTTTTAAAATCTAGAGGTGTACTATCGACCTGAACGTTATTTTCTAGCGAGACCAAACTATTATGAAGGAAAAGTTACAGTTGGGTCTCGCAAGATTTACCCTTTCGGAAATCCTGTGGACTTTTTGTTCGGAGAATCGAGATATCCCATGATTGACTATAAATTATGTGCTCAAAAATTTTGCATGAGATGGATGTGCGATAGATATGTCGGTAATTACTCGGATTTCTCTGTCGCCATTTTTTAAATTGGGAGTGACATTGGATATTTTCCAGGCTTTGGGTACTGTGCAATCATTTAGGGATTAATCAAATATCATTTCCACGTGAGGAGCTTTTTCTGTGGCCATCGTTTTGTAAACACAAGCAGGGATTTGATCAGGGTCAGGAGATTTGTTTGGGCTGATGTCTTTAAGTTGGAGAGTCCAAGAGAAGATGTCGCAATTTCAGGCATGGGTTCATGGGAGCGATCAGGTAGCGACTCGCATTGTTCCTGTGAATGATTATTAAAAAGGTTTGGGAATAAAGTTTTCATATTTTCGATTTTTCTGAACCGGTGCTAAGTTTTTTCCCGTTGTTATTCAGAGATGGCACTGTCGATTTGTTTCTGAACTGAACCTCCCGTGAACATGAGACCGTGACCTCCCATGACCAAAACGCTATTGGATTATTATTATTATTAGGTAATCTACCGTTTTAGGTAGGTTTTTGGATGGACACAACTATCAAATAAACATTATTTATGTTTATATTTACATTATTTATGATGACCCCTAGAGCTGTGCTGGCGGGAGTAAATATAATTGCTCCTGGTAGGGTCACCCATGCCAGATAGGTCGAAGGTTAGGAGCCAGACGAAAGGTAGTCCACGCAGCGTCTGTTCCTCAGTGAGGCGGCTGCAAAGGCGTCTGACCCCAGTGGGGCGGCCATTAAGTGATGGTGTCACGTTAAAAACACTATTGAGGAAGGCAACGGGAAACCACCTCAATTATCATTCCCAAGAAAATATGATGGACGGACGCTATTGGATTATCGTCCAAATATTCACCCACCCAATACTTCATTTTTAAATTCGATTAACGCCTGGCGACATATCTTTTTGCTAACGATTTGGCTGTTTTTTTAGGAATTTATTTATTGTTTCATTTTGTTTATTGTTAGACTCGTCCTTCTGTGATCTCTCTATTTTTTTTAATAACATGCTCTTCGGTGTTTTAGTGCTTTCCGTATTTCTACGTTGTGCCATCTAGGTTCCCTCCCGTCACTTTTAAATTTACTAGGAATGTGTTTTTCTATTGTAGCCCGTTTGACTTCGAGAAAAGCACTCCATAAACTCTCGCTGTCTCTGTTTCTACCACTTTCCTTAAATGCACAATAAGACTGATGTAGGCCACGCATTAATCCTTCGTAATCGGCCTGGTCAAACAAGTAAATCTTTCTTTTGAGTTTCTCATTTTCCATAGTCATCAAGTTGATTTTAACTGGCCCTATCATGTGGTCACTAAGCCCATCAAGTTTTGTTGCATTGAGGACAACTTCGGACAAATATGTGGCTAATAGATCGAGTATATCGTTTTCTCTGGCGGGTGTTATCGACACTAATTGAATTAACGATGTGATGTGAAAGCAAGCAAGCAGTGACTCGAATGACTCCTTCCCTTATCTCCTACTGTGAAACTACATATGGTTTTTCCAGTCTAAGGATGGAAGATTTAAATCTCCTCTGATTATAATTCATCTATCTTGTAAAAGGGGATTCAAACTCGCCATCTCTCTCTCTCTCTCTCTCTCTAGTTTCAAAACAGATAGATGTTCCTCCGTATTCGGATGCAGATGAACAAATGGATATCGTCACATTTTTATTAATTTAGTCGGCATGGGTTCGGAGGTACTGATGACACGAAGATTACGTGCTCGACTTAAACTCTACGATGCGGAATCACAGCATTCGAGTTTAATCCTGTAACTGAGAGAGAGAGAGAGTAATTATAGCCTTATAATGTTACATCGGTAGGCCACGGGTTGGAGTAATTTAGGATATTTTTAATCTGCACAGATCTTTATTCCTTTAAAAGAGTCCTTTCTCCTTCGCACAATTCATGGCAGCGAAGAAATAGATAAACTCGCTCGGCATTTCGAAATCACCTTGTACATAAAATTAGACGGAATTCCAATAATCTCAGATTATTCAAATGGCTGGCGAACTAGATGGCTCACGCCTCCAAGCGGCTTCCAGATTGCAAAGATATCCGCGATTAATTTGCCAGGAAGGAGTGCGCCCCGCCGCTGAACTACAACCCGCGTGCATCACCCCCAAAGGGAGGGCGGAGAGGGAGCGTAAACAGCAGCCAGCGGCCGTTCCATTCCCCGGCGACCCCAACCACACCCACCCCCTCGCAGGACCACGTGAGTCAAACACCCCCCTCCCCCAGTGTGCGTGTGTGCCTCGACCTTGCGAGGATGGAATGTGGCACTTAGGGTCGGAGGAGGGGGAGGGTGGAAGGGTTTCAGCCGGACAGGGGGGCGGGGGAGGGGTGGCGAAGAGCCCCCGGAGCAGGTAGGAGGGGGCTGGATGAGCTGGAGGGGGGCTCGAGAGCAAGATCCAGAGCCGCTGGAGAGGCGTCTCACTCCGCCTCCCCTTCTGGACGTTGACCCCTCCACAGACAGCCTCCCCGATCGCTGACTTCCAAGAGGACTCCACGAAAAAAACGCTCTCTCCCGCTCACAAACACTCACTCACGCTCAAGAAAGGTGGGAATTTCGATCCATTCTTACGATTCAATTCACTTGGTCCGGTTCGTGCTCATGACTCGTTCTTTCAAATCGTTCATCTTCAATAGTACGTGTTTCGCTCCGAGGATCAGTCAGCGTTTTGCCGACATCCCTCCGCCCTTCTTCCCTTTCCATTGCGACAACTCCCTTCCTCTACACTGGAAACCGTGGCGAGGGTGTGTGGCGGGGGATGTCAGATTACCAGCCTTCACATTAATGCTGATAAATGGTGTTCGGGAAGTTCAAAATGTCGTAAATTTTTGTCTCCTTAGGTTGTGGTAATGAATCGTGCGAGAGAATCATGATGGCTAATTTCCGTCAATTCAATTTCCCTGAAGTTTTTCTATGGACCGATTACATGATCTAATCACCTACCCATGTAATGCCGCGCTCAAAGTGCACCTAATCAGCGTCAAGATGGATGTAATACATAGATGTCAAGCACATGTCTTTTGATAAAAATTTCCGCATTTGTAGTCCATAAATTTTCTCTTTCAAACGACGACAACAAAATAGGGTCTTCTTGCGCTAGTTTAAATTGAAATTGACTTCGAATATTCAAGGTTTTGTACACGTTGCTGCGGACTTCTACCACCAGACGAATCATGGGTTAATCATGCGTAAAAACATCTCGCACTCGTGAAAAAACTGATATCAAGTGAGCAATTATGCAAGAGTTGTGATAGTCCTAAAATAACAGCAATTACACACCACTCGTTACATGACATTAATAAATTGACGGGAAAAAAGGCCGACATTGCATGGTTTCGGATATTGGCGCCTTCGAAAGAGTCAATAATAATAATAAGATAAAGAGTACCTTCAAAAATTAATATGAGGCACTTGGGAGTACTTGGTAAATGTATATTTATGCATCACATATTCCCGCGAACGTGAGTGGAAATACTTTTCATCACTCGTCATTAATTCACCAACTCGCGCAGTCACGACCCAACCTCCTCATTGTAATGCAATCTTTGTTTTTCCGGTGCCTGCCAAACGAAAGTAATAATTTTGATCCTTTCTGTTCGATCATTCGGCTAGTCTTTATTAAACGGCCTCTCTGCAACCTTTCCAAATCCGAAATAAGGCCCTCCATTCTCAGGGCCCAAAATGCCCGACGCGTATTCCAGGTCCTTCCAACGCCAAATGAAACCTCTCCTTGAAAACTTTTTCGTTCCAATTTCAACCCTCCTTCCCCGCATTCGCTTGATCAACCCTTGTTCATGTTGCTCCGCCCATGTTCCTTACGCACTACCCCACGTTATATTATTAGGTCCGATACGAATCAAGTTCATGTATGAGAACTAGGTCTGTCCAAAAAGTAGAAGGACTGACTCGATTAAAACAAGGTATTGCTAGAATTGATACATTCACTCGAAAGTCTTCAAAGTAGCACCCTTGTGCGTCCACACACTGCTGTGGAGCGGATTTTCCACGCCTCGTCCGCCTTCTGGAAGACGGCGCCCGTAATGTTGCTAATGTCCCTCGTGACGAGGCCTGTTGTAACGCTTCCACCGAGACGTGGTAACGTCCATTCAACATGGATTTGAGGCGGTGAAAGAGAATGAAGTCTGGTGAGGCAGTATCAGGGGTGGCTTAGGCATGGTCGAGAAGCTCCTGGTAGAGTGCTCCTGCGTGCGAGTTTCCTTTTGCTCGCCCGAGAACACTCGCGGCACCAATTTCGCGCACGCCTTTCTCATGCCCATGTTTTCGGTCAAGAGTCGATGTGCATCACTTGTAGGGATGTCAAGTTAATCAGAAACCATGTAGACACTTATTCTACGATCCCTGTCCGACAAATCCTTCACTCTTTGTAAAGATTTTTGTCTCTTTTTGAGGCCGAAGGGCGTCCTGAACGTTCGGCGTCTTCAACATCTTCTCTTCCCTCCCGAAACAACTTGTGCTACTCAAAAAAATCCGATATACCCATGGATTTATCACTATAAGCTGCAATGAGCGTATTATGAGTCTTTCCCGGTTTTGCCCAGTTTCTCGATGGAGTAGCGCTGCTCCAACAGCTGGTGAACGACGGAGCGTAACGAGGTCACGTTTTAGAGGTTTCGCAAACGAACTATCCGCACTCCGCAAAGGCTGGGAGCCAACTGTCACCGGCCTCCAGCCTTTGACTCCCCTCCCGCGAACCCAGCCAGAGAAACCGCCGCCCCCGTCCGTTCGTCCGTCCATCAGGGAAAAATAATTCCTTGTACTTTTGGGACAGGCCATGTATATCCGCGTATTTACTTGATCCGCCAATCCCACTGTCAACCCTCTCAGGCTCTCGTTGTGGGGCGTGAAATTTCTTTTTCCCATGGAGTCAAATACCGACATTCGCTATGGCTCTTCACTTGGTGCGCTCGTCCCGTGGTCTTCCTCTTGGTGCGTCCCGTAGGCGCGTATGGTGCTCAACTCACGAGTTATCTTGCCCCGACTGTCCTCTAGGATTCGTTCGAAGCGCTCTATTCTCCCATCTCGCCTGCTTTCCTTCTGGTCCGATCAAGTCTCATTCATCAACGGAGGGCCATTACCCCACGCTAATACTCGTACGCATTGCTCCCTTATTCCTGAACGTATCGTCTTTTGAGCACTGCACCCGTCCCTTGCACACCTAGTGGTGCTTTCCCAATCGTCGACGGGTTGGTGCCCACAATCACCGCCAGTGCTGCAGACTCCTTTCCGGAATCAACTGGCGCAGGTCCGCGGCTGATGAATACGGCCTCGGCGGGTGGCGATTCTCGGCGCGAAATCTGTCGTCGCCTTGACCGCTGATTGCCTGCAGTTCTCCGGGATTTGCTCGAGAGGGTTATTTAGAGAATGGCGACCATGGAAACAATCATGGAGCTAATGAAAAGGATCGTTTAACGTTCCTCAGATTTTTACGTTCTCCGGTTAGCATCCGTTTAACATAAACCACAGTTATCAACACAAAGCTCGGTCTGATAGTAGAATTCGCCCTATGTTGCTAAGTCCAACGGCGTATGAAATTCACACATCAACGAACGCAGAAATGGTGGTCGATTCCTTTCACTGTTCCGTAAGTGGTTTCCCAGGGAGATAATCACATATTTTGAGTTAAGGTGAAGGTGTCACCCATTTCAACAGGTGACACCTGGAATTGAACCCGGACCCTCCTGCCAGTAGCTCATCGCTCTACCCACTGAGCTACCACGTCCCCTGGTCAGTATCAGTAATTTAAAAAATTGAGGAAATTATGCCGGTCTCAAAACTTAAATATAGACCTCGGAATTTTAGGAAACACAAACTTATGCTTTTTAACAACTCCCACCTGAAGACTTTTCCTGGCAGAACGTATTGAATAATACGAATCAATGGGCCTTTAAACATTTGCTATGTGGTTTTAAATGATAAACGGATAATCACAACTAATACACGAAATTATAAAGGAAAAGAAATCTCTTCGCTCATAAATAGGCTTTTATTGCCAATTTCTATCAGGCGTAAATCTCACTTTCCGTTGCTGAATTCCAAACCATATCAATGATCTTTTGCAACACTCCCAGTTAAAAGTGATAGTGAGACAACTGATCTATAAAATGTCGCCGTATCCTCCTGTCGAGGGGCGTAAAATCAATTCAATCGCTACCTACCCTAATCCCGCGACAAAAATCCGGTCACTTGAATAAACATTACCCAAATACACGGATCAATTTTATTTCGTCGTCCAGATCGTCTCTATTCCCTAACGGGTGTCAAAATTCAAACCATTTTAGATCATTCTGCCTCGTGTCGGCTTACAGGGTTAACATCTGAAACGAATTCCGTATCTCCGATGATTCTTCATTAAATCAGTTCAAAGATTCAAAAGCCGTTTTGAAAGTCCTATGGTTAAAAAAATTCTCGCTAGCCTTCAATAACGCGATTCTAAGATCGATCATTTTTCCTTGTTCAACGATGGCGATGAACTGGTTGACATCCGTGGAAAATTAAGCCATGCCCGAATCACATCTTCCTGAGGTGGTCCAGGAATACTGTATCCACCGGATTTTTTTTTATTGTTTAGCGTCACTAACAAACTTGAAATTCGAGCGTTGATATTCAGTAAATAACAACTTTGCTTCAATTAACAAAACAAACTTTCGAATCCGCATGAAATTTTTGAAGATTCGACCCCACATATCATCCACGGCGGTTGCGAACGAAACATGAGATCGCTTTTTTAATTACATTTAGAGTCATTCGTCGTGAACGATTCACTCGTGAACGGCACGCCGGGTGAGGGGGCCGAGACGGGCGACGAGAGCTCCGTCTCCCATGAGGAGGGGGTGGGGAGGAGAGCAGGGGTGGGGAAGGTGGCCGAAAGGAAAAGCGAAGGACGAGGAGGGAACATCTCCGGATCCCACACGGCGCCCGGGGGGCGCCTCCACTCGCCGTGACGCCAATGCCCCTCGGCATCAACGCCAAAGAATACCAATATGCACCCGTGTGACGGCGAATGGTGCCCACGGGGAGTTCATTGACGGGAATGCACTGCATCAACGGCAGCATCAATAAAAACGTCAATATGCACGACGAGACCACCCGATTCCTTTTTATTCCGTCGTAGAAAACTACTCCGGTTCCTCGCAGAAGGAGGAAACAATGGCCTCCGAATCATTTACATCCACAATCACTCCCTCCTATCTCATTCATATTATCCATCTGACTTACCCTATTTTATTTGGGGGCGGGATTAAATGTTTTTAACACCCTTGGAGAACTGTATCTGCCTTTGAGCAACAAATTCAGCCAGTCACTCCCAACCTAATTCTTTTTGCAATAACCCAGAAATCTTTCTAGCGTTGTAATAACAACTCATTCCAACCATCCAGCTTCTCTCAGTGTCGCGTACATACTTGAGCGATGAGTATTCGTACGGTGACCTTGAGATTTGGTCATTTTTTCATATTACTACGGCCTCCAAACAACAAGATCCGCGTCGGGAACATCGCGCGCCCCCCACAATCAAAGGCGGACGCTTGATTCGAAAGTGGGCAAATGGAGTCCCTTATGCCATAAATCGCTGCTGCGCACCTGCCATTCTGCTCGCCATTGTTCCCGGCACGAACCGAAAGGATACATTCACCGCAGCGACGCTTTATAACAGCGAATTACGTTACGAAATGAAATAGCTTTGCGCAAGATATGTTAAGGGACGACGCGTCGAGTGTGTGGAAAACATTAATCATACGCACGTGTTTCACGCAAGCTCTTTTTGGAGACATCAGGAGGGAAAGGCATGAAGGAACCCGAACGGATAACTGGACCGAGAACTTCTTGAATCACATTGGATTTGTGAAGGGCAAGACGCCAAACTAACGGACTGAGAAACCTCCGGGGGACATTGATCGTGTGTGCGGTCCCGTGTCCGATCGTCGAAAAACTGCCCGAATAATAGTTGATGAACTGAATTCAGGAAAATCAACAGTGCACACTATTTTAACCGAACGTTATGGGTGGATCCTTCACCATGACAATTCACCTGCCAATTCAGCATTGATTGTTCACCAGTTTCTGGGAAAAAATTCAATCACCACCCTTGATCATCCTCCTTATTCTTATAGATCTCGCCCCCTGCGACTTTTTCCAATTCCCAAAATGCAAAAATGTGATAGGAGGCATCACTGGGAAGATGCCTAATTGCCGAGGACTTCCAAGGTTGCTTTAAACAGTGTAAATGAAGATGGAATAAGTGCATAGCAACGAATGGAGAGTACTTTGAACAGGGGACAACAAAATCAATGTAGACTACATTTTGCAAAATAAAATTTTTATGGCCTCAGTTCGCGTATCGGCCAGGAATGAGCAGTAATCAAACGTCGTAATAGGATTAAAGTCATGAAAACTTTGTTGCAATTTTCCACAGTTAAAACTTTATTGCCGACCATGGTTTCGATGCACTGTATCATCTTCAGGTGAAGATGATACAGTGTATCGAAACCATGGTCGGCAATAAAGTTTTAACTGTGGAAAATTGCAACAAAGTTTTCATTATGTCTCGATTCCACAATATCACGCCTGATTCTTCACTTTTCGTAGGATTAAAGTCGTTAATGATTAATCGTACTTTTTAATTTTGTGTGTAAATATGTAATGTAATAATCAGATATATATATATATATATATATATATATATATATATATATATATATATATATATATATATATATATATATATATATATATATATATATATATATATGTGTGTGTGTGTGTGTGTGTGTGTGTGTGTGTGTGTGTGTGTGTGTGTGTGTGTGTGGGTTGCGGTTGTCCAGCGGGTAGAATATAGTCCAGCGGGTCCAGCGGGTAGAGCGTTGGACTACTGACCGGAGGGTCCCGGGTTTGATTCCCGGGCAAGGCATTCTGGGCACCTGCAGCTCCACCCAAGCTAGTTGATATTTCGGGTACCAGGTCTTCCTGGGAAACCATAACCAGCACAGGGAAAGGAACTGCCCCCCCTACCCTGATGTGTGAATATTCACACGCCGTCGGGCTTGGTACATGGGTGAGCTCTACCATCACCTACCAAACCGACCTTCGGTCGGTTTGGTAGGTGATGCTTGCTTTGGTGATTACTGATTATGGTTTATTCCACCATATCACGCCTGAAACGTCTCTTTTTATTTTTAATTGACAAGGTGTTATGACATAGCAGAAACCCTTTACTTAATAGGTTAATCAAGCAACATCAAAAATATCTTAATGGTATGGTCAATATCGCATGTCGACTTAACGTCTGGAAGACGTATGGCCGAATGTCAACAATATGTTCGATATCAAACATTCACGGCATCGTCCATTTCGTTTAAACAAAGGACAAAGCTCTACCATCACCTACTAAACCGACCCTCGGGTTGATTTATGTATATATATATATATATATATGTATCCCATCATTATATTCTTGGGAATCATAATTGAGGTGGTTTCCCGTTGCCTTCCTCAATAGTGTTTTTAACGTGACACCATCACTTAATGGCCGCCCCACTGGGGTCAGACGCCATTGCAGCCGCCTCACTGAGGAACAGACGCTGCGTGGACTACCTTTCGTCTGGCTCCTAACCTTCGACCTATCTGGCATGGGTGACCCTTCCAGGAGTCATTATTATTACTCCCGCCAGCACAGCTCTAGGGGTCATCGGAACACACAAGCCCTTCCACCACGACAAGGTTGTAGTCCATGGGAGGGAGAGAGGAAGAGGAAGGAATCTGGCCGGAAGATTTTGTGAGATCGGTGTTAGTTCCTATTCCAAAAAAGGCAAAGGTTTCGTCATGTGAGAATTACAGAACAATAAGTTTGATATCCCACGCAGCTAAAGTTATTCTCAGGATCATCAACAAAAGGATAGAGAGTAAGGCAAATGATTACTTAGGGGATGATCAGTTTGGGTTCAGGAAAGGAAGAGGTACGCGTGATGCCATTGCAGTAATGAGATCACTAGTCGAGAGGAATATAGAATACAATCAGGACGTTTTTGCCTGTTTTGTAGATTTAGAAAAAGCGTTTGATAGAGTGAATTGGGAAAAATTAATGCTTGTATTGCAGAAAATAGGAATGGATGGGAGGGACAGGAGACTGATCAGCAACCTGTACATGTCTCAGACTGCTCAGGTGCGAGTGGGGAACGGAGAGTCCGGATGGGCAGTGTTAGGAAGAGGTGTAAGGCAGGGTTGCCCTTTGTCACCGGTACTGTTCAACGTATACGTAGAGGAAATGATTAAAGAAGCATGGGAAGAACTGGAGGTAGGAATGAAAGTCGGAGGAGAATTCGTAAAATCGGTTAGGTTTGCTGATGACCAAGCATTAGTTGCTCAGTCAGCCAAGGGGTTGCAAGCATTGTTGAGTGAATTGGAGGTTCAGTGCGATAAATATGGGATGAGAATCAATATTAATAAAACAAAGGTTATGCGATTTTCCAGAAAGAAAAAGGCTAAGCTAAATATTAAAATAGGCGGGGAAAAAATAGAGCAGGTAGAACAGTTAACATATCTCGGAAGTGTTTTGGACCAATACGGTCAAAGTAGTGGGGACGTAAGAAGAATTGCGCTAGGCAAGGAGGCTTTTTCAAGGAGGAGGGGGTTGATGACGGGGACGTTGAGTAGGGATGTTAAGACAAGACTCGTAAAAACTCTGATATGGAGCGTAGCTATGTACGGCGCGGAAACGTGGTCGCTGAAGCAGAAGGATAGACGTAGATTGGAGGCTTTTGAAATGGAATGGAAGAGGTGAAATGGACCGAAAGGAAAACAAATGAGGAAGTACTGGAGATGGTGGGTGAGGAGAGGGGTTTGTTGAGAGAAATCCTATGGAGGCAGGAAAAATGAATGAAAGGCGTATTAAGCGGTAGTGGAATGTTGAAGAAGGTAATAGAGGGGAAAATGTTGGGCAAGCGAGGAAAGGGTAGGAACAGGATAGGGATGTTGGACGGGATGAAGGGAGAAAAGAAGTATACAGGGATGAAGAGGGACCTGATATAGATTAGTTTGCTAGGTGGGGAGTCACAAAATGTTTATTTGATAGTTGTGTCCATCCAAAAACCTACCTTAACCGGTAGATTACCTAATAATAATATATATATATATATATCTATATTTATATAAAATTTAGTCGAAGTAACACGGAAGTGTTGAATAAAAAACTTGGACAGCAACAAACTATTTAAGAACACATAAAAAAAAACGCAAACCTTATTTCTTAACAATTTCGACGGAATTTAGCCCCGTCTTCCTCAGCATAACAGTAGCACTCATAGTAGTTTTCATGTGTTTTTTAATTGTTTGCTGCTGCCCAAGTTTTATATATATATATACATATATATTTACACAAGAAACATGTTATCTGCAATCACATCCTTGGTTACTAGTGGATATTACACGGGTGAGCGGTATAGGAGAGACATGACTAATTGAACAATTCCAGTTTTTCCTATCTAATTAAAAATCCAAGTCGTGGGAGGTCAGTGATCATCGCAGCTAGGGCATTATCGTCGCTCTGTGCATGTACCGATTTTAGTGGATTACTGCCAGCCATGCTTCATCAATAATCTTTATATTCTTCTGTAATTCACTTCTCATGTTTTTAGAATCAATTGGATATCCCATTCCTCCTCACAAATGCACTAATGCGAGGTGTGTTCAGAAAATACCGGGAATTTTTAAATATCGCGGGTTTGGAGAGTCCGATTATCATATATATATTTATTATGTTGGTATGCATGCCCCTAAAGCATGATAAACTTTTCAGCTGTATTCATTGTTTACTTTGTGTCTGTGGCAGCCGCTAAGGTTTGACGTGTTTTTTATTAGCTCGGCGATTTTCGTGTGTTACAAAAAATGCATCAAAAAATTTGTATCAAATTTTGCGTAAGAAATGAAACGAAGTGTGTGAAACGTTAACAAAGGCCTTCGGTGAGTCTGCTATGAGTAAAACGAGAAGTTACGAGTGGCGTAAGCTGGTCGTGAAGACTTGCAGATGACGAATGCCACAACACATCAACAACCGATGAAAAAGTGGAAAAAGTGAAAGAAACGGCCATGAATGATCATCAAATCACAATCAGAGAAGTCGCTGACGATGTTGGCATGTCTAATAGCTCATGCCATGAAATATTTTCGAATGTTTTGGGTCTGAAACGCGTGACCGTAACATTTGTTCCAAAATTGTTGAATTTCGAAGAAAAACAGCGGCGAATGGAAGTTGCTCAGGAGTCACTAAATGAAGTCAACGACAAAGCAGAACTACAAAAACATGTGATAACAGGCGACGAAACATGTGTTTAAACGGATATGACGTCGAAACTAATGCTTGATACAAATTCTTTGATCCATTTCTTTTAACAAACGAAAATCGCCGAACTCATAAAAACACGTCTGGCCTCAGCGGCTGCCACAGACACAAAGTAAACAATGAACACAAATGAAAAGTTCGCCATACTTTTGGGGGATTTATAACAACATAAAAAAAATGTTGACAATCGGACTCACCAAACCCGCGAAATTTAAAAATACCGTTATTTTCTGAACACACGTATTGTGGGGGTGACTGAAACTGGGAATAAAAAATAACGTCGCTGGTTACCTCACTATTAATGCCATCGTTCCATATTTTGTCCCAAAACGTGCTTCCATTCCGAAGGGAGAGTTTTGCACCTGGAGCACTCCTTTCGATCGAAGAATAGATCTCGAGTCGACCCACTAAACTCACCCCCGGGGGGAGAAACGGGGGAAGGGAGGAGGTCGGCAAAGGGGACGCTACGTGCAGGTGGATTTCGGGGCTTTCCGTTTCATTTGTGCGCTCGCAGAGAGGGAGGGGAAAGGAGGGTTCCTCCTCCTCAAGTCAATGGAGGCCCTAAAACCTCACCTCCCCGAAGACCCTCTCCAACTCTCGGAGGGATCCCTCTGGGCCCATCGCGGACGCTGGTGGGCGGGACGGGTGGCCGCCGTTTCCTTGGCTACCTGTACCTGCCCAAGGGCCGCATGCCGGGGCCCATTCACGACGGCTGGGACCCTTTCGGACCCTTTGCGGCGACGGGGAGACTTTCACCTGACGGCGGCGCGCATTCCTTCGCCCCCGTTGGTGCCTTTGGTGCGGTGCGAGGGCCGGAAATGGAAGAGAGGCGATCGGCGAGCGAAAGAATTCCGCCACTCACCCTGGAGGACGCATGTGTGTGGCAGAAGTTGGTTGCTAGGTCACCGGCCATCGGAGTAATCACCGATTGATGCGCCAACTCTCCATCATTGTACACTAAAAGAGTTCGAGAGGTCACACGCGCGCCACCCCCCTTGTGTGAATCACGAATTGTGCGAGAGATAAAAGAGGTCACATCGCAGGTGTGGAGGAAATGATTAAAGGGACATGGGAAGAACTGGAGGGAGGAAAGAAAGTCGGAGGGGAATTGGTAAAATCTGTTAGGTTTGCTGATGACCAAGCATTAGTTGCTCAGTGAGCCAAGGGGTTGCAAGCATTGCTGAGTGAATTGGAGGTTCAGTGCGATAAATAAGGGATGAGAATCAATATTAATAAAACAAAGGTTATGCGATTTTCCAGGAAGAAAAAGGCTAAGCTAAATATTAAAATAGGTGGGGAAAAAATAGAGCAGGTAGAACAGTTAACATATCTCGGAAGTGTTTTGGACCAATACGGTCAAAGTAGTGGGGACGTAAGAAGAATTGCGCTAGGCAAGGAGGCTTTTTCAAGGAGGAGGGAGTTGATGACGGGGACGTTGAGTAGGGATGTTAAGACAAGACTCGTAACAAATTTGATATGGAGAGTAGCTATGTAGGGCGCGGAAATCTGGTCGCTGAAGCAGGAGGATAGACGTAGATTGGAGGCTTTTGAAATGTGGGTGTGGAGAAGAATGGAGAAGGTGAAATGGACCGATACGTTTGTGATTTCCAGTAATTCAATTGGTTCCCTCTTCTATTATGTCTTCGAGGCCGCAGGTATTGTAGGTTTGGTGTATTTATTTTACCCGAGATGCATTAGTCTCTTTTTTTTTCAAAAATAACAGGGGAGTCGATTATTAAACAGCAAGCACTAGTACCGCTGAGATCGCCTGAAGTGGCCATTGGTAAGAAGTTTAGCGGCGAATGGTACACGATACGTAGTGGGTGGGTACACGAGAGATGTCAATGAAATTCGGCTCTACTCTATGTCGTGGGAATCTTTTCCACTTTTTTTTAAACGGGGGTAGCTTTTTTTCGACGAGAAGGAAATTATTGCGGAGAAATTAGGCTGGAAATAACAAACTTTTTAATTTTTCTAGTAAAATCTTTGATTAATCCTCCTGTAGGTGAGTGAGTCTCGCATGAATCGGGAGGTCTGTTTCGGAGCATGACGCCAAATATATGCATACAATTCACCCCTTCGTAAAATGGCTGGAGGAATGGTGGACGATGAGATTGAGATAACGAGGGCTCAAGGTGCCATTTTTTCCCGAGAACGATACACGGGAGCTGCAACTGCAAACCATGGCACTCATACCATATTGCACGTAAGCTACTTCGAAAGTCATTTTCGTTATTTTGAATCAATCAAAATTTCAATCGGAAACCAGCATTAAAGTAACATTTCGTTTTGATGCGTATTCCCGAGGTGGAATCACCGCAACTCACACACACCCTAGGGCGCCTTTCGGGGTGTCAAGGAGGTGGAAGCATGCCATTATCCATCTCTGAATGATAACAGGACGGACACCTTGATAATCTACCCCGTAGTTAGCCTTGCGGTGGATAGCATCAATTAGCGGTTTATCTAGCTAGGAAATTTCAGAGTAAATTTTGCTCCAAAATTATTAATTTGATATGTTCATTAAGTGACCGAGGTCACTTCATAATCTGGCACTGTTAATAATTCTTTTTCAGTTTTAACGGTAATGTCCGGTTGGCAGACAAAAGCTTTGGCAATCACTCATACACAAACACAAACCACTCGACCCATTGGCATTGGCGCGCCCCGTCGACGGCCTCCCTCTGGAGGAAACCCGCCTTCGGACGCTTCCTAGGGTGACCCACGCTGCCCTTGGTATCAATGTCGAGCGTGCGAGGCGAGGTTTGTCGCGATAAGACTAGCATTTTTTCTGGATTATAGGGGGATGAATTAGGCCGTGAACGACTCCGAAGGTTGTCGAAATACACCTTGAAGTTCCTGCTTACATTAAAGGGAGTTCTAGTCTTAATTTTTTCATCGAAAAGACTGGCCATCCCATTTGCAGCCTGAAATCCATTATACAACAATAATTTGGATCACACAAGTACATATATAAATTCAGAGAAACGCATTGAAGAACGGGCAGGTTTAAGATGTACGTTTTCTGCTTTCCACCTGGAACCTAATTAGTCGTGGGGTTCGTTAACGACGGGAATTTTAGGTACGATGCGCGTCGCTTTTATTTTTTGTTCTTACAAGCGGCCCTAAATGTGAGCATGCAATGGGTATTACTGTTGGCGATCACAGGGAAAAGAGAAAGATGGAAGTATGGAAGAGGGTACGGAGCAGAAATGTTTCCTTGAGGAAGTTAGTCTCGCCGAGTGCAAGAACCGGTGCGCAGTTTTAATCGAACAAATTTTTGCGATCGCAGAGGTCGTCGAATCGTAAATCTTTCGTAATTCATCCCTTTGTCACGGATTCAAACGAATGATTTGTTAAGTGCTGCTAGGTATTCGGCAGAGAGTTTCCCATATTCCGATTTGCGACCAGGGAAAAAATGTTTGGTCCAGCTAGCTAGATCAATCGAAAATCCGAAGTATTGGTTTTCGCCTTTGAGAGTATTCGATTTCATGCGAACAGTTCTCGAATTTTCGAAGTTATATTTTAGTCTTCACAACTGACTGGAAGTACCAATCTGATCCACCTAATATGAAACAAAATACCCTCACTTCCGTTCTGACCTTTGTCCAGCTACATTCATCCCGCCAATTATCGCTTAAAAATCAATAACATTTTCCCCTTCCATCTCGATCGCGATCTTATTCATCAAACCTTTCATTTTCACTCAATCAAATTCCCCGGAAGTAAGGACACTACGTTGGTAAAAGCTCGCTTTCAAAATGATTAGGAAGCTGATGATATGAACCCTCAATTAAGACGTAAAAAACACATTAGTAAACACTATGAAACGGAGTGTAGTTTCTCACAGCCTAGAAACATGGTCGTTAACGCGAGGTTGGAGGCTTTTGAGATTCGCTGGATGCGCAGAAGGGTAGAAAAAGGTGAAATGGACGGAAAGGAAATCAAAGAAAGAAGCGCCACAGGGAGGGTGAAAGGGGAAGAGAGCGGAGGTTGTTGGGTAAAATTGGTAGAAGGGAAGGATAGTGAATTCAGGAGATCATACTGGGAAGAGCCATGACGACATACTGAGGACGACAGTGATATGCATCGAAAGGTGAGAATATGTCGCGTATTGCGCAAGGCAGAGAGGGGGACAAAAGAAGAGATATGTCGAACAAGTGAAGGGAGATAGAATACCAGCACATGGAATCGAAGAATGCTTTATTCTAATTTTTTAGGCGGTTTAGTATCGAGAATTGAGGGGGTGTAGCATTTACTTAGTACCTCGTTCCATCGAAAAATACGCTAAAGGAACTACTATTGGACTACTATTAATATTAATCCTTTATGCATCAAATTGGAAATAGACATGGATACTGAAATGCAGTTACGTTGCACAATAAGACAAGTAAAATTCCTCACTTTTGATAAATATCGACCGGATTCAATGACTCTACATCATCAATTTTCATTTTCACTTTCAATGTCAACTTTAATATACCTATATTTATACGCATAATGTAGGAACATCAAGGTCCCCATTACACTTCCCAGTGGGGCACCCGAGTTCGCTTGGAAATCGAGCCGTCCTTGAGGGCAGTGTGAATTGATTTCTTACCTCTCGGCGCCCTGTGGGGACTTCACTAACTTGACCGCGAAGAGAAATTGGACGGCGCAGACAAGGAGGCAGCAGAGATTCAGCGAGAGCGTGAGGGCACACAGCGCCAGTGTCACTTCGTAAACCACGACATACTCCTCCGCGCTGATGATCTTGAACTGCTCCGTCCTCAACAAGTCTCTCACGTCGTCAGCCGTGGCGGGGGATATCTTGAGGAGGAATATTAGGGAGAGGAGGGCCAAGAGAAGGGACACCAGGCACAGCAGCCCGAGGGAGGTCAGGCTCTCCTTGACCCCGACCACCTTGGACATGTGCATGAATCGGGTCACGTTGGAGGGGATGACCCTCCGGGGAATGTTCAGGCCGCCGTTGGCCATCTTTTGGTGCGGCGAGTGCTGGTGTGGGGAGTGCTGCTGCTGGCCGTGGTGCGGGATCTGGGTCTGGTGGACCTGCTGCTGGCTTTGGTGCATCTGCTGGTGGGGGTGGTGGGCGTGGTGGTGGTGGTTGAGGTGGTGCGGGCTAAGCTCCAGCCCCACCATGCCCCCGTTGACGACGGAGCCATGCGGGTGGTGAGACAGCGCCGACGAGTCGAGCCCCACGAGGTTCTTGCCGAGGTTGGCCCCGGGGCTGATGCTGCTCGAGTTGCCCCCGAGGGAGTGCTTGGACGTGCTCAGGGTGGACACGTTGAGGGCGTGGGAGTGGTTCAGCATGCGGTGGGACATGACGGGGCCGTTGGGGGCGAGGACCATGGGCTGCGGCGGTCCGCCCCCACGGACCCTGGAGCCCCCACCGTGCATGTCGGCGCCCATGACGATGACGACGCCGTCTGCAGACTGGGGACGAAGGCCGCTGGTTCCCGGCGCCGCGGTGGCCGTCAGCATGTGCTTCAACATCAGTGCACGACCTCCTCCGGGACTCTCGCCGCCTCGCTGCCGCTCAGGCGGCCGCCCGGGCGGAGGCGGCGACTCGGTCCGACCACCGCGCGCCCCCCGGCCATCGGCTCCGCTACCACCACCGACCGGGACGACGGGTCATCATCCTCCAGCTCTCCCGGGACACCCGAGGCCTCGCGGGTCGTCACCCTGGGGTCATCTACCTCAAGAGGACCTGGAACCCTTCCGCTCCGCACCGGAGCGGATCCATCTCCCGACTGGGGATTCCCCTGAACCCTTACCCCGAACTCAGTTTCACTGGGAGAGCACCCTCGGGAATATCCCGGGGTCGAGACGCACTCGGTGTATTTTCATTCGAGTCGGCCGTTCTGCCCGGGGCGGCCGTCAGCGTGGCGGGAGAGACGAAACAACGACGCAGTGGCCAGGGGCAGCAGACTGAGGAGGGGTGGATTTGATTATCACTTTGATGCGGAGTTGGTCACCTTAAGGAAATCGATAAGGAGGCATCGGAGGTAGGGCGACGGTGAGGTTCTCGTAGGTCTTCGGTTCTTTTTTCTGGTGTGCTGAGAAGAAAGAAGTAAAAAAAGAAGGAAGCCCTACAGGTCGAGGGGTTGCAATGTGCCACGTATCGGCCCTCCGTCGTCGGTCGTTGGCCGTTCAAGTCAGCTCTCTGCGGGCGATGTCCTGCGCAGAAGAAAGGAAAGGCTCGAGTTAGTGAAATGGGAAACCCCTCGGACGAAATTATTTCACAAATCGCCATCACGACTGCTGCTTCGCGATAATCAAATGCGCGTCGAGCATTTGGGACCATCGCGTGTGATGCAACGCCATATTGTTCATCGATATCACTGTCATTCACGGAGTCACACTCGTAAGTGGCGCAGTGTTCTCGCGATCTGATTGTGGAGGGCAAACAAAAGGCAATAATGCGTGGAGTAAGTCAGGACGATGTGACTGCCTCGTGCGAAGGCTCCCCTCTTTTCAATTCCCAAAAAGACATTGATTTATTTTCAATAACCACCAGCAACTTCAGTTTATTGTCCGATGACACGGTTATGTGGCGTGGTTTTATTATTGAATCAGACTTCCAGCCTCTTTCGGGTGATCTCAGAAACAATAGTGTTTGATGTCAGAAGTGAGGTTCCTGATGAAAACTAAGAAATATGCGGCAGTGATTTATGGAAAAATAAATCGTTGCACCCACACTCTCGGAGATATGAACAAGTCACAGGAACGGCGGACCACGTGTAAATAACTGGGAAAGCACGGATTATCATCGCCCACCCCTCCCAATTCATATTGGATAGCATTGCATCTAAGGCATAATTCTAACTCTACGATATTTCATTGTTGGGCAATTATACTTTTTTCCCATCGCATAATTCTTGCTAGCAGCAGCAAGCATTGCGTATGGTTATTTGAGATTCCCTAAAATAAGATTTTACACAACGCTACGTTATAACAACCTACTCTAACGGCCGGGGACATAAAACACCCCGCACCACAGGCCGTAGTGACGGATGGCAAGTAGAACGTCAACGCAGGAGTTTTGGAGCAGCTGGAGTGGCGCCATTGGTTTCCATGCGTCCACCAACTTCAATGTTAGTGCATCGCCAGTTTTCGTGATTTAGATTGAGAGCCCCTTAAAAACTTTAAACAATTAGGAGGTAATAATTTGAAGTCGAGGATGACAGAAGTTGCCACGAATATTATTATAAAGGAAGGAGAAGGTTGTATAATATTATTAAAAATCCACATTATTTGACGTCGGGATTAAAATGAGCGTCATAGAAATTTCATTTGCATAGAAGTGCTGGAGAAGTACACGAGGTGTGTTCAGAAAA